>JAGDQO010001054.1:0-600000 GCA_018342035.1 Solanum appendiculatum | reverse complement strand
CACAGGTTAACAAAGTTAATGGTGGACTTGTATTTAGGAATGGAAACAATAGAGGAATTCTGATGTTGACAGAGTGGCGATTGAAAGGTGGGGGTTCTAATTATGTCTCTAAGTTTCATGTTTCTTTGATTAATTGCATGATATTATGTGGTGGATTCGAGTCGATCGATGATGCCTATCAGTACATGTTATTTGTACTGATATTATTCTTGTTATGCCACTTGGCATAGTCTGGTTGCAGGATCAGTGATATTTCTTAGGTGAAGATAAAGAGGATCTCCGACAATTTTTACCTCTCTTTCCTTATGATGGGAGTTGTGTCGTATTATTTTAAACCTTGTAAATTCTTAGAAGCTCTTCTACCTATTTAGTCTAGTTCCTAGGGAGGGTTCTTCTTGATAAAAGTACCTTATTTTAATCAAGTTTGAGAGTAATTTTGTATTTGCAATAGGGTGTTCGCGTTTACTAATAGGAGAAGCAGTGCACAACGACATACACCAACAAATCTGAATCCTCGAAAGCAAGACAACATCTCCACTTCACATGTTCAAATTATCAGAATCTCGCTTCTCTCTCTTGTTCAGCAGGCCACTCCTACCTTACCCGGACAACCTTATTCCTAATCTTATTGCTCCTAAAATGTTCACACATCCATTCCTACATCCTCATTTCTGCAATATGTATCTTCTGAATATGGGAGTTTTTAACTAGCCAGCCCTTTGTCCCGTTCAACAACATCAGTCTAACCACTACTCTATAGAACTTACATCTAAGTTTTGATGGCACCTTTTTAGCACATAAAACTCCAAAGACAAGCCTTCACTTCATCCACGCCACACCAATACAATGTGTGATATCGTCGTCGATGTCCTCACTTCCCTAGATTACAAATCCGAAGTACTTGAAATTATCTTTCTTGGGGATATTATTTCCTATTTAAATTTTTGAAAGGTTCAAATTTAAAAAAAAAATACTTGTCATCTATTTTACTCATGAAACAAAAGTTTTCAACAAAAAATCATATCATCTTTCTTAAATTTTATAAAATTAAATGCATAATTTCAGTAATTGTACTTTATAATTAGTTATAAAAAATAATATAATATAATAAACTAGTGACAAATATATCTTAGATTTTTCAAATTTAAAGTATTTAACACCATAGTAAAATGAAAATACCACCATGACTACCCTTCAATGGGGAGTGATATACTTCAATTCCTCACTTCCCCTCCTCTTCTTAATCCCTTATCCTCTCCTTTACGCTACAGATTCCCACTGAATAATTCTACTTCAAATTCCACCCGCTGTTTCTCTACCAGTTCCGGCGGCCGGGGAGGTGCCGGCGGCCGATGGCACAGCAATAGCAAGCGCCCAAAGGACTACCAGGGCTTTAATTGGGATGACGAAATTAGGGCTAACGATGAGTTTGGTTTTGGAGGCTCCATGAAGCAGCGGATTTGGTGGTCCGGTGATCCATCTCCTTGGGGAGATGAGTATGATGTTGAAGATGAAGAAGCTGGAATTGATGGTTTTGGGAGTATAGAGGGTTCCATTGGTTTTGCCTGGGTGATGAAGGTAATTTTTATCATATTTAGAGGGTATCTTTTTGGTGGTTAAGCGTTTTATATTTGTAGAAATTTGATAAGTAAAAGCAATTGCACCACTACAAACAACTATTCAACCTTTCAGAATTGCAAAACTTTATATATGTCTTGAGAAATTGTGTGAAAGTTTGAATTTTGTGGAGTCTCTGTTTATATGAACTTGAAAGGCGACTGTTTGAATGTTTAAGGTAATTGATATGGGAATTACCCATGTATCATCGATGTTAGTACTAATTCTCTAATATATACTGCATTTATATCTTCCTACACATGAACCTAGCAAAATCTTTCTATAAAATCAATGTGGGACTTTTCACTATAAGCCTAACAACAAATTACTAGGTTCTCTCCTTTCACTTTGTGGTTTGCTTTATGATCAGTTATCAATTTGAGAATTTTAATTAACTCCTTTAGGGTCGTTTGGTTTGAATACAAGTTATGTTGGGATAAGTTATGCTGGGATTAGTTTTTATTGCTTGTTTGGTTTGCCATATTCAAACTTATATTCATTGCATAGTTTCTAAGAATAAGTTGTTTGTTTACAAAAATACCCTCCATCTTATTTAGTTTTTTTTTTACATTTTCTTTGCAAGCTTTAGTTATTCATTCTTAAAAATAAAATTTATTCATTCTTAAAAATAAAATTTCCATCTTATTTAGCTTAAATATTTTTATGTGTGCATTTCCATGATTGTGTCATGTGTTTTAAAAATTAAACTTTCATCTTATTTCACTTAAAAATAAAACTTTCATCTCATTTAGCTTAAAAATAAAATTTCCATCTTATTTAGCTTAAAATTAAAACTTTCATCTTATTTAGTTTAAAAATAAAACTTCCATCTTATTTAGCTTAAAAATAAAACTTCCATTTTAAATTTATTAAAGTAAAAGAAATTTTATTATTAAAGTTATCTATATTTTAAAGTTATCTACATTTTAATTGATTTATAAAATATAATTTTTAAGTGAGTAATAAACTATTTATTTAAAAATATGTAATTTAGTAGTGGAGCGAACATTTTAAGAGAAATCAAAATATAAATAAACATAGGAATTAGGCAAATAAATTCAACTTATAATATATTCATAAATAAAAATTGTATTTATAAAATGTAATTTTTTAATAGAAAAATATATTATCATAAGAACAACGAATAATTAAGGTTGTGAATGTTATTATAAATGTTGTTAAAAATTGTGTTAATATAGATGATTGTAAAGTGGTGTATAAAAGAGAGTTTAAGAGGGGGTATTTTTGTTATTTTACTTACTTTATCCCAGGATAAGTTATCCTGGGATTACTATTCCACCCTCAAGGAGGGATAAGTTATCCCAGCCTTTGCAACCAAACAACAGATTAAAGCCCACTTAAAAATTATCCCAGGATTAATTCCTTTTATCCATTACACCAAACGACCCCTTAGGGTCTCCACCAAATGCTTTAACTCTTTAATTTCTCAAATGCATCATTGTTTTTTCTTATAAGATAAATACAAGTATCAACATGTTAAAAACTTTTGAGTTGATTCTTGTGAGATTATTAGGTAGTGTAGATATGAATTGATATTTCTGGCAATAGAATCCTAATAAAAGATTACAGAGAAATTTATTAAATCAGATTATTGTTGATCTTTAAAGAATCTGCAATTGTTAGTTGATATGGATTATAACATGCTAATCTTTAACATAAACCTTCTTGGAATTATAATATTGAGTATGACTAAGTTAATGCCATTTCACGTTGAAGTTAAAAAGACATAATCATGAGTATGCATAAAGTTTCTATGTAGAGGAAGTGGTGAATCAATTTTGACATCTTTATATTGAGAGCAAACTCCCATTCTGATCCAAGTTTGTAATTAACTCAAAATCGTGAGAAAAACTTGTTGCATAATTCTTTTTCTTTTTTTTTCCAACTATTGTTGTATAATTCTTGATTAAGTAAAATATGGTGCAGAATTGGTATCTCGCAGTGCTCTGTGAAGTATAATAATATACTGTGTTTCACTAGGTTAGTATAGCTCCACTCCACCTGCTAACATTCTTTTCAAATTTCTATATTACTGGGTTCTATATGCCTGTATCTATATTCACTAAAGCGAGTGCAATTACACTTTGTCCTTAACCCCAACAGATCTTGAACCTTATTTATGGTTTCTTCCTGTGATTACACTGGCTTAAAGGTTATAGAAGTCAATAGAGCATAAGATTAAGCATTGAAGAGGATGAGGGTATAATTTGAAGGTTTCACCGTGAGATCTATGATGCGACTTGCAACTGAGTTGTGGTTTCTGTTGTGGAAAAGCTGTCATAAAATTTAGGCTTTATTGATTTCTGGAGTTTCATTTGGGTAAAGCTGACGATAAGGATTTTCTTTTTGCTGCCAGTGACATTCCCATAATGCTAACATGTAAAAAATGATTTATTATTGCATGTGAAACAGTGTTCATCCAAGCTTTTATAGGAAAAGAAACTTTGAATGCAAGTGATCAATCATGAGAATTTCTGGTCTACCTTGTATTCAAATAGGATGAGGCTCCACCTACAAATGATAGATGCAACAACCACAATAATTTATTTACAGACTGGAAAAAATTTCTCCACCCTTCTCTTCTTCTCTTATTATCATTTAGGTTAAGCTAGTGATTTGTGATATTGTCTACAGTTTTTAAGTCAACCATTGGTCCCTGTTAGGTTTATGCTATTGGACATAGTCTGACTGCTTGGGAACATAAGGTTCAGGAGGCTGAACTCTGATGCAGAATAGTTGAATATGACTGGTATGTTTGTGAATGGGAAGGGAGGTGCATAGGTTCAAATTATAGAAATTTTGATGAAGGAAGATGAGTGATCTGGTTTGATTTAGGGTGAGTCCTGGCAGTTAACTGCAGTAGATAAGAAATAAGATAGGAAGAGGATCTGTTATTATTATACTTCTTGGGAATTGCGAGTGACCAAGACTAAGGGCTTGTCGTTGGCTGCATAAAACAAATAATCCTCTTATATGATATTGTGCATAACTAACTTAACTTTTGCCTTGCATTGTAAAAATTCTTCATTTCTAATATACTTAACTTATAAAATATTTGGTTTCCTGTGTAAAATTCTGTATAGCTAATTCAATGTTTGTTTAAATTGTTTTCATGTATTAAACTCTGCATGCCAACATAACTTATGTAAGAATTTATTTATTATTTTATGCGGAATAGAATGTGGAATAAAAATCGTATAGTAGTAATGTAGTATACCTTGATTAGAAAATATAAAGACAAACTCCCTCAGAAGTAGGCTAACTCTGCATAAAAATCCTTGTATTATTTTTCACCAGTAGCAGTACCTACAATCTTATTCACCGTATGGCAATCTCTATTTATAATCTTTTGAGTAACTAGTTATGAACTAGACTACTCCTAAGTGTATCAACTCTCTGTTGAGAAATTATTTTGTTGAATTCACATAAACTAAGTTTCCTTAGTGCTTGAATATACAAGGATTGCAATGCTGATAGGGGATAGGTGTCTATGGACATAAAGAAACCTAGTTAAACCACTTGGTGTTGCTTCTGTTGGGATATGAACCTTGGTTCCTAAGGTTGTCACTTTACTTCGTTGATTGCTAGACCCGTAGACTGTCCTCTTGAGGTACTCTCTGAATTATTCTGAAAGAAGAAATGAGTCTATACCAAGTTGAATATTCCCTTGGTATATCTATTATTCCAAACCAAATAACAAGGCTCTTACTTCTGCTAGATGACTACTACCTTTATCCAGAGGAATAACAAAGTCCCTGATCATTTTCTCCTATATCCTTGAGAACTCCGATCCTGCACAACTGAGAGGTAAAATTTCACTGAATCTGCTTAGGGTGCTTTTAATCAAGTATCTACCTCCTGACTAGCTGCAGAAGCTTGCTATTTGCTACCAGTTGGAAGTCATTTGATATCGAGGAAGATGGTCCCAACTGGTAAGGGTGAATTGAAAGTAGAAGAGGATTCATGACAAGCATACACATTAGTCATAATATACTTTTGTGGATTGGTCATATTATGTGCTTAGCTTCAGAAGGTATAGGGGAAATCAATGACAAATGGGTGAAGCAGCAGTGGTCATATGAATACTCCATATATGAGAACAGTCAGGGTAGGGACATCAGAATAGTTAGTTACCATTATCAAAAAAAAGACATCAGAATAGTTGCGGTACAAGGAAGAAGGAAGAGAGGTTATTGTTCCTGAGTTCAAGGAGAACAAAGGATGGACTGATATTGATCCAAAGGTTTGCGGAGAAACGAAATAATGAACCATTTGGAAAGTCGACAACAAACCCGCAAGGGTGGCTGTGTTGGTTGAGCAGGTGATCTCCCAAATGGGGGGTCTCTCGGTCGAGTTCGTCGCACGGTGCTTGCCTAGTGTGGTTTACCTCTCTTGTATGATTTGAAGGTTATTACACGGAAGGAGCGGGGTATATCCTGTGCTGTGAGTTTCCTTGCAACAAAAGAAGTTGATAACAAATCATCTGCAGGGGCTACCATAATCCAGAAATGATCTAACTCGAAGACTGAATACTAGCTGTGATAAGGGGGTGTTGTGGATATTAGGTCACCAGTACAACAACAGAGTTGTATGAGCAAATGCCTAATATCTAAATAAGATAGGAACATAGAGTTAAGTCTAAAATGTTTTACTCCTTTGTCCTAATTTTTGTGATGGTACTTGACTTGGTATGAAGTTTAAGAAATAAAGTAAGACTTTTGAAACTTGTGGTCCAAAATAAGCCATAGATATTTGTATGGCTACAAATGATCTCATTAAAGGTAAAATGGGCATTTTAAAGTTAAATAATTACGAAATATAGAAATGTATTATTTGTTTTGGAATTGACTAAAAAGGAAAGAGTGTCACATAGAAATTGATGTAGAGCGTATGATTTAATATATGGGCTAAGAAGAACTGGAACTTGGTGGTGGAACCTGGAGTGATGGAGATGGTTGGTAAAAGATTTCTCCTTGAATTTCCATCAAATTATGAAGCAACTAGGGCTCTAGTGAGTTTTTGAGATGGAGGGGTTTTACAGCCGATCTTTTTGTTTGGACATTGCCTAATTCTTGAAGAATAATATTGCCGACCACATATGGATTCGATAGAACAACTTCCTTGCACATATGTTGTGGGGAGACATTATCAGAGCTATTGGAAAGCACTGTAGGGGGTTTGTGAGTCTAGCTGATGAGACACATACAAGAGCCCATTTAAAATGGGCGACAATTCAAGTTCGATCCTCATCGGCCAAAACGCAGTAGTACATTTTTCTTCAAAACAGGGAGTGCAGAATTAAAATTCAGGTGGGTATAGAGAAGGCTGTACAACTATGATGGAAAGTCTTTTTCTCGAAGTGATGGTAATGGCCAGAGGTCCTGTGGAAGAATTGATATTGAAAATGGAGGTGCATCAGTAATTCCACGCACCAGTGAAGTCATTGAGGGTTTGCCAGCGCAGCACATCACCTACCGCAGCTTTAATTCAAAATTTCAATTGGTGCAAAATCAGTCATGTGGCCCACATGCAAATACAAATGGAAATGAAAAAGCAAAAGCTATTACTTCTGATATTGTCCTTCCTGGGAATAATAGTTCGAGTCCAATTGCCTCGGAGTAAAAGGTGATTTAACCAGGTTTTATTTTGTCCATTGAGACCTTTCTCGTGGAATTATCAGCAGCCCAACATAAAGCTCGAAATCATGATATAATTTCTCCAGAATCGTTGGTGATTGCAGAGAAGCAAAGGATAAAAATACAGAAAAACAAGAATTTTCTGTGGGGTTGGTAATGCCTCTCCAATGACCCATTCGGTAGATATTAATGGGCTCAAATCAGACCCTTTTCTTGTGGAATTATCAGCAGCCCAACATAAAGCTCGAAATCGTGATATAATTTCTCCAGAATCCTTGGTGATTGCTGAGCAGCTATCATCTGAAGTCAACCACTTTTAGGGAGGAAACATATGCAAAGGTTTGATCTGGGGGCTTTGATGGGGCAGAAGAACTTGAAAGTGGCAGAAGATTAGAAGCTACTTTTGCAAGGTTCTCTGTCTTCTTCTGACGAAATTCTGGCATTACCATGAAAGGGAGTAGAGGTGGAGAAACATGGAGTAATTAATGAGGAGATACTTAGTTACCAGAACTTGCACAGGGATATGAAAATTGGAGGCCCTCCTTCCAAGCCAGTTGTTCCAGATTATCAGCAGAAGATAGTGAATGGCTTCATAGACCTTTTACAGAAGAGAAAGTGGAGTATATCATTAGAAGTTGTTAAGTGAGAAGGCTCCCGACCCTAAACATTGTTGGTCCATGGTGAAGAGTGATGGGCTGCTGTACGTTTCTTCTATCACTCTGGGAAATTTGAAAGAAGCTTTTATGCCTCTTGCATAGCTCTAATCCCTAAGAAGGCAAGTGCAGAGGAATTGAAGGATTTCAAGCCAATTAGCTTATTGGAAAGCTACTATAAAATCATTTCCAAGTTGTTGATAGAAAAACAAGAAGGTTATGAAATGCTTGGTACTTGGCAGTAGATACACCAAAGGCCTTCATATAAAGAAGGCAGATAATCCAGTGCTCATTGCAAATGAATGCTTAGTTAGTAGGAGACATGGTGAAGTGGTATTCTATGTAAGTTGGACATAGAAAAGGCATTTGATATGTGAATTGGGTGTATTAAGTGGTGCATTTCCACTGACGTAATCTGTGATTTTTAATGGAACTCCAAAAGACTTCTCCCCTACACATAGGGATTAAGACAGGGGGACCCTCTATCCCCTTCTTATTTGTTAGAATAGGAATAGGTTTATATAATCCTATTTAGAATAGGAATAGGAATAGGAATAGTAATAGTAATAGAAATAGGAATAGTAAATAGTGTCCTACTTGGTAAAGGATTATATTGTAGTATCCTAGTTAGCAAAGGAGTCTATTGTAGTGTCTATAAATAGGGTCTCTATGTAATAATGTAGAAACAACAACAATTCAATAATATTCTTTTTCAATATTTCTCACATGGTATCAGAGCTTGTACGATCTTGATAGAAAATCAACGAGCTTCCGTTGCCGGCGGGTGGCAATTACCCATATATGCCGCCCGTCTGGCCAATGATTATGTTAACAAAAGTAGAACCAATGATACATGCATGAACCCCATATTCAAGGGAAGAAACTCAGTCAGACAGGTCATTGGGCGTCAATATACGGTGACTTTCTAAGGTTCTTTTGTGTCAACCCCATATCCGTCATTATTTGTGTAGCACCGTGTCATCTTTCCGGTGACTACTTTTTCATATTTAATTTATGTAGCACCGTGCCATCTTTCCGGTGACTACTTTCTCATATCTAATTTGTGTAGCACCGTGCCATCTTTCCGGTGACTACTTTTTCATATTTAATTTGTGTAGCACCGTGCCCTCCTTCCGGTGACTACTTTTTTGGCATATCTGATTTGCGTAGCACCGTGCCATCCTTCCGGTGACTACTTTTTTGGCATATCTGTACTTTTTCATATTTAATTTGTGTAGCACCGTGCCATCCTTCCGGTGACTACTTTTTTGGCATATCTGATTTGCGTAGCACCGTGCCATCCTTCCGGTGACTACTTTTTTGGCATATCTGCTTTGCGTAGCACCGTGCATCTCTCCGAACTACTTTTCATATTTAATTTGCGTAGTACCGTGAATTTTTCTGAACTACTTTCTCATATCTGAGTTGCATAGCACCGTGTGTCTTTTCGGTGACTCCTCATATTTGATTTGCATGGTTCCATTCGTCTTTCTGATGACTCCTCAAATCTGATTTGCGTAGAGTTGTGCCATCATTCCGACCCTACCCATATTATTTTACTTTTTCAATAGGGTTGTGCCATCAATCCGACCTTTCCTTTATAATTTTTATTTTCCAGTTAGGTCGTGCCATCATTCCGACCCTACTCATATGATTTTATTTCTTAGATTGTGACCACTTTCAACCATCAAATCTAAAACTCCGACGTATGAGCATGTTTCGGCCAGTTTTTTAGGTGATTTTCTTATTTAATATCGACTCGTCTATTGATTCCAACACTATTCATATACTTTATACTAAATTTTGAGCACTTTCTGGCGACCGCTGCATTGTTAAGAAGTTTATATGGAGCAACCACCTAATTTGGTTGCTCAGGGGGAGTTTAGTAGACATGTATGTCGATTACATAAGTCACTCTATGGTCCGCAACAGTTTTTGCAAGCTTGGTTTGGGAAGTTCAACACTGTAATGTTGTCACTCTGTGTTTTATCGGCATTATGCATCAAATTCAGTATTTCATGAGAAGATCAAGCACATTGAGATTGACTGACATTATGCACCAAATCCAGTATTTCATGAGAAGACTACACACATTGAGATTGACTGTCAATTTTGTGAAGTCAAGTGATCAACTTACAAGTATCTCCGCCAAGCCCCTCGTGGGTCCTCATATTAATTACATCTGTAACAAGCTAGGTACATATGACTTGTATGCACCAGCTTGAGGGGGAGTGTTAGAATAGGAATAGGTTTATATAATCCTATTTAGAATAGGAATAGGAATAGGAATAGTAATAGAAATAGGAATAGTAAATACTGTCCTACTTGGTAAAGGATTATATTGTAGTGTCCTAGTTCGCAAAGGAGTCTATTGTAGTGTCTATAAATAGGGTCTCTATGTAATAATGTAGAAACAACAACAATTCAATAATATTCTTTTTCAATATTTCTCACATTATTCATGCCGTCTATGGAAGGAATCGGTCTAATGCTACACAGAGCCATGACTTTGAATTGGATTAAAGGGTTCAAAACTGGGGCAACAAGACTTGATTGAGTGAAGGTTTCCTACGTACTATATGCCAATGATATTCTTATTTCTTGTGGAGCTAAGGAGAAACTTGGATATTTAAGAGCCATCTTGCTATTGTTTGAATCAGTCAGTTTGAAGATCAACTTGTGAAAGAGCTCTCTATTTCCCATTAATGATGTGGATGACTTGCACATACTAGTGAGAATTTGGGGTGTCTAATTGGTGAGCTTCCAACGATCTTTTTGGGCATGTCGTTAGGAGCAACATATAAGGCAAATATTGAAGAGTGATTTGAAAAGAAACTTGCAACTTGGAAGAGACAATACCTATATCTGGGGAGTAGGGTTAGCAGGGTTATACTCATTTACAGAGTCCTTGATTCCTTGCCAACTTACCTTTTGTTGCTCTTTCCTATGCCTTCCAGTGTGAAGAATAACTTGAACAAGATCAGAAGGAATTTTGTGGATTGATAACAAAGAAAAAAGATCTTTCAATTTGGTAAGGTGGTAATGGTAAATGGTGATACAAGACAAGTACATGGGGTGATTTGGAATCAGGTAAAAGATAAAGTCATCAGGTAAATAAGATCCTTCATAGTGCATCTTATAAGCAGTCAGATATAAGTTAAAGTCATGTTGACGTGATATAAGGTCAAGACTTCCTAAATTGAGAGAATGTATCAGAGTTTCTCTTTGATATTTATGGACAAGATGACTTCTTTGTTTCTTGAGAAGTGTTAGGCGAATTTGTTAAAAAGCATTAGTCTATTCAGTAAAAAGCCTAACACTTAATTTTTAGTTCTTTCACTTCCTTGCCCCTGGCATGCAGATGATGAACTTAAAAACAAAAAATTCAGGATCAGTTCCTGCTTGGTATAAAAGTTTCTCCAGTTATATGTGTGAGAATCTGAGCATTCGGACTCAAAATCTAAGGCAATAGCTTGAGTAGTTCAAGACCTTTATAAACTGATTTAGAAGCTCTTAAACAACTCATGTGGAACAACCGTATGACTTAACATCCTTCTATACTTGTATCCAGATTTTATGGTTCACACGTGAACTTCTATGCGGTGAAAGAATTTCAGCATCCAGCCCAAGACCTTAAGGCAACAGGTGGAGTAATTCAAGACCGCTGAACTGCTGTGGAAGCCCTTAGATAATAACCCATGTAGAACAACTATATAACTCAACATAGGACTCTACATGGGTCCAATTTGTTTCATGGTTTTTTCATCAGTGTTTTTTTCTCCTTTCTGCAATTTTATCTCTAAGTTGAGTTGCATGCTATTGGGTTTTAAATCTGCCAGACTAAATCTATTCCATCTAGTTAAGAGGTGTAGTTGCTCTCCGTGCTTCCTAATTGTCCTTGAACTCTTTTTTTTTTCTTTTGGAAAATACATAAATTTCACTTCAAACATGATTGGAGAACTCGCTACATACTTTAACTTTATGGGCATTTCTTTAACCCCCCCCCCCCCCCCCCCAACTCTAATCTAAAGTGAAATTAATACTCCCTTAACAGGTGGCATGACACACAAAATGTTATCAACTTTCAGGAAGCGCATGAAAAGGAAAAAATAACACTAAAAATGCTCAAAAGGTACATTTATCATCTTCTTATAGGATGATATACAATTAGTTATACTAAATTATATATTCTTAGTTTTATTTTTCATTTTAGGTTTCTTTTTCCTTTTTTTCTTTTTTCTTTCTTATTCTTTTCTCCCTTTTCTCTTTCTTGCTTCGTAGAATTTCGCAATGCCAACCATCTCCCGCATTATATTTTCCCTCATCTATGCCATTCTCTTTTTCTTTGTAGATAAATTTGATTAATGGGTTTAATATTATACATTATCGAAGAAAGATCAAATTTATTTCTTAGACAAATTAAACGTGGGTTTGGTTGGCCAGAAAAGTTGTTTGCCAGCACCATTTTTTCTGATAAAGTGGACCATGTGCATGCTTCCTTTCTAAAACACTGATTAAATGACCTTCCTCAAATCTTACCCCTTATTAATCGAAATCTAAGATCCAATAGTAGAGATTGAAACCGTTCAACCTTCACCGGAAAATCGAACTCCGATGACCTTGCATACGATTGTCTATCTCATCTATAAACTATCTTGTTGAGAAGCCCTTTGAATTATGGGCAGTGTGTGTGTTATGACTTTGATAACTGAAAAAAATTATGCCATGAATATGCAACTTATAGCCATGGATATGGAGAAAAAAGTAGGGAAAGAAGGAAGAAGGGAAAAAATAAAAGAACAAAAGAAATGGTGTTATACACGTGTCAGGCACGTTTCACATGGGTATAACACTCTTGGTACATTAATCTGGGTTTGTTTCAAGAAAGGTGTATTAGCTTCACTTCAAATTAGAATAGGGGTAAAGAAACACCCGTAAAGTTAAAGCGTGTAACGGAGTTCTCCAAACAAGTTTTGAGGTGCAACTTATGTATTTCCCTTTTTTTCTTTTGATTAAGCTAATTTTCATTGAACTCATTTGAAGCCCTGCCACCTGTACCTTACATATTTTCTGCTCTTTCTAGATAAGCGTCACTTTAAGAAACTGAGAACTCTTTTATGTCATATCTACTGGAAAAGATGATGACGCTGAGATCACATAATTTAGCATTTTTCTCTCTAGATGCAAGATATTAGACTGGATTAGCTTGGATTAAAGTAGAAATATTGCTGGGGATCACCTGGTAACAACAAGATTTCAGCCTTTTCTGTTCATTAGATTTCATAGATCATTTAAATATGTGAAATATACTGAGTGTTTTAATCTGCTGGCTTGTACTTTTGTGACCGGTTGAAAATTCAGTTCATTAAGGTTATAACCTCCATTTGTGCAGACTGTTGTAAGTAGAATTGTCTTATGGTCTGGTGCAGGTGCTCAGAGCCTTTGGTTGGATGCTTCCAGCTATTATTATGTCAGTGGTACTTGGAACAGGTACAAATACTATTATCATGGCATTGGCACTTCCTTTGGCACAGTCTGCTCTTTCATTAGTGATGGATGCCATCTGGGGATGGTCCGATGAAGGTCCACGATCCAATTACAAGAAAAAGAAAAGACGCTATGCTAGAGCAGCGAGCAACCCTGGAACAAGAATGGGAAAAGGAGAAAATACTCGAAATGGCAAGGTTAGAGATTATCAGTCCTCAAATGATGCACCAGATAGAAAAAAGTCAGGAAGCACTCTAAATTTTGGTGGTTGGGATGAACTAGACAATCATGGGATGGAAGCACAGCAGGAAAAGCCCCTTAATCAAGAACCAGCTGAACCAAAACAATTGACTGATGGTAAATTGAGCAAGAGAATCGGAAGGAGAGAAACTCCATTTGTATTGAGACTGCTAATTGCTGTTTTCCCGTTCTTGGGATCCTGGACCAAGCTACTGTAAATTTGTAATGGACTTCGGGAGTTGAAGCCCTTTGTAGCGCCAAACCCCTGCTGTTTGCCAGCAAACAATCTTTTATTTGGTCCTTGTTTTTCTCAAAGCTAGACTTGGAACCCAAACCATATAGCTGTACAGATTAAACATATTTAGATGAGCTTGTGTTCTAAAATAACGCCAGAAAAAAATGCATCACGATAGACCTTGATTACTTTGTTTTACTTACGTTTCAGAAGGATTTGTTCTTGATTTTCTTCTAGCTCTCTGGAAATGATATGTATGAAGATATCTATAGTGTTAAGCAGTACATGAACTGAATTGTTATTTTGGATTGAAGTTAACTGGTGACAAAGGTAATTTAGTGCTTAAATATGATAACCAGTCATTGATTTTGTTAGAAAAAATGTTCTGGTTAGAGATATGATAATTGAAGAGAGATTTACACCGAGTCATGCACAGATTTTGTCAAACTAATAACTCTCATATTGTCATTGTCACATTTTTGTTTTATTGAAAATGGTCATATTTACCGACAAGGGTTGTAGTGGAGTAGTAAGTACTCCTTCATCCTTAACCAGAGGTCTCGGATTTGAGTCTTGTACACTTGCCCCCTTTTTCTCACTCTTTTAGTGGTTTGTCAATTTGAATCTACTTTCTTTATGCTACCGAAAGACGGAAAGGGGAACCGATTTGTTCCTTCCTTGCGGAGGATGAATCAAGGCTTGAAGTTGGTTCGTCGAGCAAGAGGAGAGAAGGATCAACAAGGATTTCATACCCTATGCTAGTTTTTTTTCTCTCTCCCCCAAATATGCCTTTAATAACTCCACCTATTCTCGTGTGACGACATCTATGATTGTGAAATTAAGGAATGAGCAGTTGCAATGTTCAATCCTGGTCCACAGGCTCTCAATCTTTATCTATAGGGTGCTTTTCACTCTCCCTTCCCCCCCTCCCCCCTTTCTTTTGAATGTTAGGGATGGAAAAGCAAAGATCATATCTTGATGCCTGTACCGTATTGCTATCCAAACGAAGATTAATTACCTACTGACCATGTTTGTTCTCTGTGTTGGGCGGCTTTACGCTATCGATAGAGGAAGTTGATATGCGAGTCCTGGGTATGGAGTTGTCTTTGTTAGGGAGCGATTCACACCTCCTCCCCCCAATGTGGGACTTCTTGGTGCGAATCTGGATTTAGTCGGGCTCCAATGTGGGTACTGGACACCGAGTGAGAAACAAAAGATGGTCATATTTGTCTTTCAATTTCACCAATTATAATAAGGTAAATTCTAATTGGCACTCTATTAAATGAATAGATTTTTCTTTTAATATAATTTTAGCTACTAGGTTACCATGTCCCACTCCAAAGATATCTTTCCATTGCATCCTAAAACCTCATCTCTCTCCACCACTCAAACTTGCATATGTTTAGTATCTATTAGTTGCACATTCTTTGACTATACGTGAATTCTTGGCCTTTCATTTGTCTTATTGATAGGACCTAGCTTATCATTCTAGACAACAATATATTATTATTACTGGCTTTGAAGATTTAAACCTTGCTAGAAAACATACAAACCCAAGAACATGGTGGATCCCAACATTGGAGAATAAATATACAATGTTCACACATTGTAAATTTTAGACCTTTCCCTTTTAGCCTGAAAACAAACAAAGAAATTCGTTCAAAGCTGACCATCCAAAATCTTAATTTGGCCACTATATATGTATGTATATAAAAGTCCAAATTGGTCATATACAGTACAGTAAGAAGCAAAAATGGTCCACAATTCATTTTGACAAAAAAGGGAAGAATGTGTTATAGACCATTAGCTAACAGCATGGGATAATGACCACACAAGTTTTTAAGAATCTTGCATGGATGTAAATGCATGACTCAATTTTACTTCAAAAGTGTAGCCACAAAGTGTGTGATTTGACATGAAAAACTTAAAGATTCTCTGAGTACTTTAGAGTTATTTGCGTTTGGCCATGAAAATTACAAAAAAAAAAAAACTTTATTTAAAATTTTCAAAATTGAAGTTGGAGTTGGAAAAAAGTGAAATAAATTTTTGGAAAAAAGTGAAAAATTCTCATGGCCAAAAACAAAAAGAAAAGAACAAGTCTACCGTCCGACTGGGCTTTATTTCAGTATGAATACTGATTTTAATTGCTCTAAGAAGTATTTCAAAGGGAAGTAATTCTTTTTCACTTACAAATTTTCAACTTTAACAAACTTGTCCAAACACAACTTACAACTTCCGAATAATTTTATTGAACTTTACTTTAAATCCTCCTTTTTGTTTTTCAATTACAACAAAATATTATCCAAATGTCAATTTAATAAGTTGTCTTTTCTCATTGTTCATATAAGTATCATAACTTGGAAATCTATTTTTTGAGTTCAGAATCAATTCTGTGCTAGCTAGTAACATTTTCAATGATGAACATAACATCTTGTTGCATATATGACCTTAAGGATGGTGTTCAAGTCTCAACTTTAAAGCATTTTGCAAGTTGTACTTATTCCTTCTAGCCTCGAGTAGTGGACAATGGATCATTGATAGCGGTACTATTGATCACTACTCTGGTATGAGTTAGAGAATCGATACTATTGATCACTACTCTGGTATGAGTACCATTCTCTACGATGGCTACATATTAACGGTGACATTCCAAAATTTTCAAAAGAATGAAAAATATTATCCAGTGATCCTTTCTTTGATATCATTTGTTCATTCCTGAATATTATCCAAAAGAATGTGACAAAGCATATTGCATGGCCACTTTTTTTTAAAATTTTGTTGGTACTTTCAACAATTTATTCTACAACCTTTTTGACCTCTTTAGTATGTGATTTTACTTTAGGAGTTGTAAAATCAACATCTTTTAACCTTTTTACGATGTATTACCAATTAAGTGCTAAATTTCAACAATTACAAGAGCTAAGGAACATTGACAGCGTAATTATATTGAAAATAAATTGAAATGTAAAGATGTTGATGCTTGACCTAAAACATATATATGTAGTAATTATTTGCCTCATATTTTAATATTTTTATAGTTTTTTCGAGCATTGATTTTAGTGATTGAGCTTATGTTCGTCTCAAGGGTGCCACATCACTGCTTATTTGTGTGGGGTGCTTATCATCCGAGCAACTCCCTCTTGTTCTGAATGTTTTCTGTTTCGATTTTGGATTTGGTTAGGGGTGTCAAAATGAACCTAAATATATGTAACCTGCCCAGAATTTTATGGGTTGGACTCGAGATAATTTGGATTGAGTTCAATCTCAACTCATTCAAACCTTAACCCAATTTAAAAGAATCTTCAATTGATCCAAATTTAGTTTCCAATTTCAACCCGTTTTAAGACTCTTTATTTGCATTGATGTAATATATGTTCCTATATAAAAGGTACGGAAAAGGGTCAAAAATACTCTTGAACTATAAGGAAAAGGTTTAAAAATACCCTTCATCCACCTTTTGGTCTAAAAATACCCTTCTAATCATCTTTTTGGTCTAAAAATACTTTTCCATTCATCTTTTGGCTCACTTGTATCCTTAAAATTAACAACTCTTTTTAACCCTTTTCCGTAAAAGGTATGAATTACTATTTATTTTATATTTTCTAGAATTTATCTATCTATTTATAACTTCTTCTTTTTGTATTTTCTTGAGTTGAAATTGAAATTGTGGTTATAAAACTTAAATAACAATATGGAGATTAAGCGGGTCGAATTGGGCAAGTCATGAACCAATCCGATTTTTTGCTCATTTGAGCCCAAAGTAAAATTGGCCGAGTCATGACTCAACTCGCTTTCTGTTTCAACCCATTATAATATGGGCAAACTACATAAATCCCACTAGTTTAGGTCCTAATTACTGATATTCTCTATAGTTTCAAATATTACTTCCTCTACCATATTTTATGCTTAGGATACATGAGTTTGAATCCCCGAGATACATGTATCTGCCGAATTTTAAAATCAAGATATGTATTTTATTTATTTATATTAATTGGTTGTAACTGATTTCCTTAATTAGAAGAGTAATTGAGGATTTTCAGAATACTTGAACAATTAATTCTAAAAATTTAAATTAATCAAATCCCTTAATATAAGGCGGAAATCAAGGAGTGTATCTATGTTTAAATTAATTTCATTTTATTATTCTTTGAAATAATAAATTCATTAATATTATTAATAAAAGACGAAAACATGTATATCTTGGTCATTTAATTTGATTAATTTCATATCTGATATATCCAACAAACTAAACAATTAGATACATGAGTATCATACAAGTACATTCATATGTATCATAGAAGTATCTAGTATTAGTTTCATGTATTTATTATTACATGTATCTAGTATTAATTTCATGTATCTATATGAGCTAATTTTAATTTCATTTATCTATTTATATGATCTAATTTTAATTTCATGTATCTTTTATATGTATCTAGTATTAATTTAATGTATCAAGTATCAATTTCATACATTATATTCAAAAACAAGTATCTCGAATACTTAGTAAGAATATACATATAATTATGTGTATCTAAATATGGAATGTAATTGAAACACATGAATTTAGGAACAAATCACCAGTGTAGAGTATTAGTCTTATCATTAATCCCAAAAAAAAGTAAAATTTTTCAAAATTCTTCCTTTTTTTTAAGCATCTGAAATTTTTTCTCATAGATACATATAATCTTAACTCAAATACATGAACTCTTAACTAGGTTGTTGCACTTGATGTGTATCTAATATTGTATTTGTTCTGTTAATTAAAGTTTGACATAATTCTTCCATCTTGATTGGGTCGTTCCTATACTTAGATCTATTCTCGACTTGAATGTTGGCGCATGAAGAGTCAATCCCTGCAATGAGAAATTCATGAGTGAGAATAAACAAATAAAAATTGTTTAATTTAGTGTAATATTGTTAAAGTATAGTACCTTTAACAAGAATCATTCGATTTTGGAAATGGTAAGCCACTAAAATGTTCGAGAAACAACAAAATAAAAAAATATAAAACCTATTTTGTAAAACTTTTTAAAATTGAACTTTAGAACATTATGAACTTTAACTCAGATACAAAACCAAGATACATGAGAATAATAAAACAATAGAAACAAACCTACATGTATAATGCTAATTTGAATATGCAAACATATATTGAGAGGATGAAGGAAGAAAGAGGAAGAAGATGAAGGAAGAAAGAGGGCTGGTGGACATGGGGGTTGGTGGGGGGGGGGGAGACGAAAGATGGAAGAAAGAGGGAGAAGGAGAGAGGGATGGTGGACGACAGATGGAAGAAGGAAAAAGGGTTGGTGGACGTTTTTTTTGGTGGGGTGGGGGGGAATTTGGGTAGAAAAAATTGATTTGTTAATGGATCATTAATTAAGGAGTTTAAATTTAAGATAATTATTCAATACTTTATTTAAGAGATTTGTGTATCTGATTAAATCTTTTAAAATATATGGTATAAATATTAAAAGTGATAGTATGTGTAATTGTTTTAAACTAGAGGTAAATATAGTATGCTTCATGTCTAGTGAGAAAACATTCTCTCTCTACAATTAAAAGATCTGACCTTTCTCTATATGCTTTCCAAAGATTGTCAAGGGCCACCAGTGGCCCTGCTACCCCCACCCCTTGCACCACCAGATCCCCCACCACACCTAGCTAAGGAGGCCTCAACAAACTCCTTTGCCACTGCTCCAACGACTATTATTTCTCCAACGGCTACTGCTTCCACCCCGTTGCCGCTAATCAACTCAAAAATTAGACCAACCCCCAACGCCAGCAACCTAATCCCAACTCCAACCCCTCTTCTAATCGGAATCAAGATCAAAGAGACCCATTCCCTAATTGCAACATGATTCCCTCTCAGGTAAAAGTTTCCTCCAATTTCGACCCCCATCCGAGAACCAATTGTGATAAATCCGTCATGAAAAATGGGGATCCCAACAAACAAGAGACGAATTAGCCCTCTTCTAATAATAACAATGTTCAAAGTTACAAACCTCAAACATGGCCTCCCTCGTCTGTTTCAAAACCTTCTTTTGCTTCCACTATAAGTGCTACACTTGCTACTAGTTCCGAAGGCAAGCAACCGGTTGATATCAAACATGGAACACATATGGGTAAGGCAGCAGTATATTTCACAGCTCATGATTATTTTGTCAATCTCGCAGAAGACTGTAAGCTCACGATAGTTGGAAAATTTACTAGAGGCAAACCTAACATAGAGGAAGTTAGAAAACTCTTCTCTAGTCATGTTCCATTGAAAGGCAAGGTAAAAATTGCCTACTTTGATGCTACCCATGTGCATATCGACTTTACCAGTGAGGCAGATTTTTATCATATTTATTTCAAGCCTTTCATTACTCTTGGTCCTTACACTATGAAGATCATTCGTGGACTCCTGATTTTGTGCCCGAGAATGAGACTGCTTTATCCCCTGTTTGGATCTTGATTCATCAACTTCCCTGGCACTTATTTAGGTGGGATATTCTATCCCGGATGCTTAGCTCCATAGGGACTGCTATGGCTCCGGATATGGCTACCTATTCAAAATCTAGAGGCAATGTGGCTAAACTTAAAGTCGAAATTGACCTGCTAAAACCCAAGCAAGATCAACTGTGGGCGGGCTTTTATAGACTGGATTCTAATGTTGAAGATGGTTATTAGTTGGATATTGAATATGAAGGTGCCCCCTCATATTGTCTTTACTGTACTATGCAAGGCCATGACCAAGAATCTTGTAGAAACAAAAAAAGAGATGAAGAGATGAAGCCTAAAGAGATCCCTAACAAGCAAGTGGATAGTGAGCAATGGAAAGTTCCCAGAAATTCAAAGAGAAATGATCAACATGTCACCTATAAAAACAATGGTGAAAGGCAATTGAAAAATAGTCAGATGGCCAATAATCAGAACAACAATTTTGCCGATAGAAGCCAAGACTCCAAATTGACTCAACCAGACAACAACACTGAGCAAATCAATACCAATCAACATGCTCAATGGGACTCTAATCATCAAACAAATAACACTGGAAAGGGTAAGAAGAAGAAAGTTCAATGGATAGCTCAACAAAATACTTTGCAGCCCAGCTCTTCCAATCAAAATCCCAAAGAACCCAGTCAATAAAACCATGAAAACTCCAAACACCCTCATATTCGGATTGATGCGCAACCTAACAATTCTCAGATCGCTGCTTCTTATCATAATCAAACTCAAGACCAACCAAGTTGATCATCTTCATAACACTAGAGAAACCCCTCATGAAGCTAAATCTGATCCTATAATCCAAGGTCCCAGCCAAATTCCGAAGCAACAGGACTTAGTGAGCATTACCATTCAACCAACACAACACACTACTCCTCAACTAGACAACTCTCAATCTCTGGAAGACAACAAGCAAAAAGATCTTCAGCACAAACCTCCTGAACATCCTCCAGATCATAGAAACAACAAAATTGAAGCAAAAAATCAAAATGACCCCAAAGATGTCTCAGACTATGAAAGTGATAATGAGGTGGACTCTGAATTTGTGGTTTCTGATGAGGATTCAGACAATGCTACAAATGATAATTTGATTGTCAGTGATACTAAAGATGAATATGAAAGCATTAAGGATCAAGATAATTCAAGTAAGGGCAGTCCAGACAATATATCTGTCAATAGTGATGATACAACTATAAAACTTGTTGAAGATTTTTCTTCTCAACCCCTTCCTCCTAGTGAAATTGATCAAGCTTTTGGTGATATATCAGACAACCATAATCTTTCTCCCAGAAATTTTGATTCTAGAAGAGGAGGATTCTCCAACAGAGGTGGTAAGCGGGGAAGAAGGGGCAAAGGTATTCCTTCTTTGAAATACTCACAGAACAATGATGATTTATCAGCAACCTTTTAATGATTAAGCTTGTTATATGGAATATTAGAGGTATCAATTCTCAAGGTGCCTTTGATAGACTTATTCAACTCAAAAGAGCTCACAATATTCGATTCATAGCTCTTATAGGACCTTTCTCAAGAAGATCTAGGCTAGATGGTTTCAGAAGAAGGCTGGGATTTGACTTTGCTTATGCGAATCTCAATAGAAAAATATGGTTATTTAGTGACACAACTCTTGGATGTAATGTTATTGCTGATAATGATCAAATTGTTACTTGTGCTTTTAATAATAATGGTGACTCCTTATATATCTCTATTGTGTACGCCAAGTGTAAAATGCATCTAAGACAGGATCTCTGGGACAATATCAAGAATTTCTCTGTTATGAACACTTCTTCGTGGATGGTGACATGAGATTTTAATTCAATCACTGCTCCAGAGGGAAAAAAAGGAGATAATGCCCATAATATCTCTAAGAGTATGCCTTTCATTAATTGTATCATTGATAGTGGTCTTCTGGATATGGGCTTCACTAGGTCTCCTTTCACTTGGTGCAATGGTTGGGCTCCTTGGAGAAGAATTTGGGCTAGATTGGATAGAGCTTTTGCCAATTCTGAGTGGATTTAGACCTTCTCAGATACTTCTATTGAGCATTTGGTTAGACCAAGTTCTGATCATGCTCCTATGCTTATCGCTACTTCGAATCCCTTGAGAGAGCCAAAGAAATATTTTAAGTTCCTTGATTTCTGGACAGATCAAGAGGGCTTTAAGCAAGTGGTTGAAGATGCCTGGCTTATTCATGTCGAGGGTAGTCCTATGTGGAAATTCCATCTCAAGCTTAAGAATGTTTGTAAAAGTCTTTCTCATTGGTCTAGAAACACAATTGGTAATATTTTTTATAAGACCAAAGAGCTTCAATCCAAGCTTGAACTGTTGGAACAGAATTGCTTGACAGATAATTCTGAGTCTAACAGAATGGAATATAATCACGTCAATGCTCAGCTTATTAAGCATATCAAGAAGGAAGAATTTTTTTGGAGACAAAAAGAAGGCCTTAAATGGTTTGTAGATGGGGACAGCAACACTAAGTTCTTTCATTCTGTTATTAACTTTAGAAGAAAGAAATTGCATCTTTCTAGAATCAAGAAGCAGGATGGTACTTGGCTAGATAACTCTGTTGACATTGCTGCTGAAGCTATTCTATTCTTTGAAAATCAATTCTCCCAAGATATCACTTGTAGAGATTTTTCTATTTTAAGAAGGTTGCCTAGACTAGTTGATGAAGAGGAGAACGATATGCTTACTAACCTTCCTACTATGGATGAGCTCTAACAAGTTGTCTTTTCCATGAGTACTATCAGTTCTCCTAGACTTGATATTTCTGGAAAATTCTTTCATTGCTGCTGGGATATTATTTCTTCTGGTCTTCTGTTGGTTATATTGGATTTCTTTGCTGGTAAAGATCTTCCCAGGTCCTTCACTCATACCAATCTAGTCTTAATCCCCAAGATCGACAATCCTCAAGAATTTATTGATTTTAGGCCTATTAGTTTAAGTAATTTTGTTTCTAAGATTATTTCCAAGTTGCTTAATAATAGGCTCTCCAAGATTATGAACAAGATTATTTCTCCTAATCAGGTTGGTTTTCTCAAAGGTAGATCTATTTCTGACAATGTCATGCTTACTCACGAATTAGTTCACAACCTGAATAGAGATAATGTGAATTGTAATGTGGTTTTCAAATTAGATATGACTAAGGTTTTTGACAGAGTTGCGTGGGACTTTCTATGCTTAGTTATGAGGCACTTGGGCTTCTCTGAGCTTTGGATTGATATGACTGTTAGATTGATCTCTAATAATTGGTATTCCATAATTATTAATGGAGTCAGACATGGCTTCTTTAAATCTACGAGAGGGCTTAAGCAAGGTGACCCCTTGTCTCCTTCCTTATTTGTCATCGGAGCTGATGAATTGTTATCTAAATTAATGGATGATCTGCCTCAGGACAACTTTGTACCCTATTCTATGGATTTGCAGATGATACTATTCTCTTCTCTTCCGGAGACCCTCTTTTTATCTCTATGATGGTTAAGAAGTTAAATACTTATGAACAAGTGTCTGGGCAAATGGTCGATAAGAAGAAATCAACCTTTCTAGTTTCTTCTAAAACGACTACTCAGGTAATTGAGGATATAAAAATTCTTACTGGCTTTTCCCACTCCCATTTCCCTTTTACTTATCTAGGGTGTCCCATATATTCTGGAAGAAAGAAAATTATTTTCTTTAGCAGTATGGTCTCCAATATTGTCAACAGAACGCAAGGTTGGATGGGTAATTTGCTCTTAACAAGTGGTAAATTTGTTCTTATCAGGCCAGTCTTGCATTCTATGCCTTTACATATTATTTCTATGGCCCATCCTCCAAAGAGTACTCTTGTTCTTATTGAAAAAACTCTTGCTAATTTTTTTTGGGGCTTTTCTGATACCAATAGAAAATATCATTGGTTTTCTTGGAAAAAACTTTGCTACCCTAAATTGGAAGGTGGAGTAGGCTTCAGAAATCTTCTAGATATTTGTAATGCCTTCGTTGTGAAAGTGTGGTGGAATTTTAGAACTCAAAAGTCTATTCTCACTAAGATATTGGAAGCAAAATATTGTAAAAGGGCTCATGCTGTTAACAAAAAGATAAACTATACGCAATCTCACATTTGGAGAAGACTCATGGATGCCAGAAATGATTGTGAACAAAATATTTTTTGGAAAGTGGGCAATGGTAATCTCTCTTTTTGGTGGGATAACTGGACTAATAGAGGTGCTCTCGCAGGATTGATAGAACGTGATAATCATCCTAAGAGTATTAAGGTTTATGATTTTATTGCTCATAACCAGTGGAGCACAGGTAAGTTACATGAATATTTACCTTATATCTTGGTTACTCACATTCTGTCTATAAATATTTTTGCAGGTAATGAAGATCATACTATTTGGACCCCTAATCATACAGGATCCTTCTCTTCTAAATCGGCTTGGAATGCTCTTAGACAAATCAATAATTTCTCTCTGACAAATACTAAAATTTGGCACAACAAATTGCCTTTCAAAGTTTCGTTTCACATGCTTAGACTTCTTAACATCAAGTTGGCTATTGATGATTCTCTGACTCGTTTTGGTATTCATGGGCCTTCTAAATGTTATTGTTGTCACAATGGCAGGAACGAAGACATCAATCACTTGTTCAGTTACAGTCAAGTGGCTAGGGAAGTTTGGAAATTTTTTGAAAATGCTTTGGGGCTGTTTCGGGACAATTTTGATAGTATTCGCACTAAACTTATGAGATGGTGGCTTATTAAATCTTCTAGCAAAGTTCATGAGCTGATTTTTCAATGTCTTCCTTCAGTGATTTGCTGGGAAATATGGAAATATAGATGCACATACAAATATGAGGGCATCAAATCTTTATCTAGTAGCATTATTCATAAGACTACTTACCTTATCCAGTTGATTCTTACTTCTCAGTTCCCCTCTCTTAAAACCCACTCCAACTTTCGCAACATTTGCCTTATGATGGATAATATCAAGCCTAAACTAGATATTATCCCTGTCTGGTGGAGTAAACCAAATTTAGGTGACTTTAAGCTAAATTTTGATGGCTGCTCCAAAGGTAATCCCGACAGTGCGGGTGGCGGAGGAATTTTAAGGAACCATTTGGGTCATATGATCATGGCATTCACAGCATACTTTGGTTACGCTTCTAATAATTTGGCTGAGGCTCAAGCTATCAAAATTGGTTTGAGATGGTGTGTTGATCATGGATTCAATACTCTTACTATTGAATCTGATTCCATGATTGTGATTAATATGATCAACAAAGTCGCGATCACTGCTTGGAGCATCATGGAAGAGATCAACGACATTCATTCTTTGCTAGTTCAAGGATCTTTTCAATTCAACCATATTTTTAGGGAAGGAAACTCTACTGCTGATCTTCTAGCCAATTGTGCCGAGCAAGGTTGGAAAAATGAGTTTTTCACTGAGCCTATAAACTTACCAAGGAGGATTATAGCCACAATGAAGAATGAGGAAAACGAGCGTCCTAACTTCAGAATTCGGCCAAGAAAGAACTCTTTTATCTTTGACCCTGGCTGACTCTTCTAGGATGTGTCTAAGTTTTTTTGTTTACGAACTTAGACATTATTTTTGGAAGCTTAATTTGTATTAGGAGCAACCCTCCTCTTTTGCTCTTTTTGTCTGTCTATTGAGGCAAACTGTAGGAATGGTCTTACTATTTGTAAGAGGTAAAGCTTTTGTCCCCCTCTATATTCTCCCTTTGGCTTATGATATATATTTTCTGCCCCGTGTAGTTATGTAGTTTTTCCTTATAATATCTCCAATTTCAACCCAACCGGCCACTTAACACCTCTAGATTTGACTTTAAAAAACTTAGTTTTTTAACTCTATAAATATTTTCTAAACACAATTTTTACTCATTTTTTGACTTGTGGAGAGATAGGAATCACTGTGGAGGCCGGAATTACTGGGTTTTACTTTTTATTCTTCTTCTTTTCGTTCTTATTTTTCTTTAGATGATTTTTTTTAATTCTATGTCTACATGGAGCTAAATTTATCATTCTAGCGTTATGATTATTCTTTCATGATTAATTGTTGTTATTCGAATAATAATTTCAATTTATTATTAATTTATCATATGAGTTTATTTATTAAATTTTGAGCTTAATTATTTCATTGGTTGGCCCATTATGTATGAATGTTAAATTGAAATCAAAGGTAGAAATTCAAGATTGCGATAGGATTAAATAAGAAGTTTTTTACCCTTTATATCAAGGAGCAGATCCATGCCTAGAATATACATATATATACCTAAGTTAGTTTGTGTGGTTAATTTACAGGAATGGTAAACGGATTCTGATTAAGGTTCACAATCATAGACATATAAACATGAAAGTAATTCAAATAAGTGATTAAGGTCTCAAAAGATTCCTAATAATAATAATAACCATGTGAATTAGTAAAGTAGATAAATTAAGAAGTTGAATCAATTGAAGAATGCAACTTGATTGTTAAATAAAATATAGCCGTAAATCGATTTAATCCCATTGATAATGTAAGAATCCGCTCTTTTTTTATTGAAGTTCGTTATTTATTTTTTTTAGTTAATTTATAACTGTAATTTTGAATTTTATTTCTTATTTAGATAATTAGCATTAGTCTAATTTAGCATCCTTGGGACGTTATTCGATACTCTATCACTTTATTACTTGTAAAGTTTTTGGTGTTGTTACAGGGACTTAGAAATTAATTGTTTATTTAGATTAGACTTTTACTTTTTGTTTGTTCAATTTTTAATTTTAATTTAATATTTGTTATTCTTCTTGACATGGCATCTTGAAATGATGATTGGCCAAATGTTGGTTGTCCTTATTTTGGTGATCCATGTTTGATTTGTGGAGAATCCCTGTGGCAACAGTGTCATAATATTTTTGAGAATAAATTGTGCGCACCTTTCTAATCTTTTGAGTAGATTATTCGTAATATGTCTGGTGGTCAGTATGATCATTGTAATGGTTATCCTAACTCTTATTTTTCATCCTTTATCCTCAGTTATATATAATTCTTCTTTTATTTGTGATGTTGACAAGAGTGATGAAATGTAAGATGCAGAACGTCTTGCTCAATTTAGTGATATGATAAAATAGATACTGGAGACGAAGTTCCTAGCTCAAGGAGTTGGGGGCTAGATCCTAAACTCGTAATGATATGCAAATTATAAGCTTAATTAATATTTGAAATGAACCTTGAATATAAGAAAAGGGTATTAAGGATAAAAATTGTAGTCTTATCACTATAGTTTTGAATTATCCTTTGAATGATAGTTAGCTTAGTAATTAGGAGTTTAACTCTATCTCATGTAGTTCAAACCTGATGTAAATACTATAAATACGTGAATGACAGATACTCTCACATTAATCGAGAGTCATTATCAAAGTCTCCTTTTATAACTTGGTATAAGAACAGTGTGTGATTCCCGCTTCCTCTTCTTTTTTTCCGATCCCTATGACTTCTGGAAATCAATCCTCTGCAGCCAATAATCTACTTGTGGCACTATCAGGAGGATCGAACAACAAAGTTTCCTTACCTCCTCTCAATTTCACACTTAATCAAGATAATTATCTACTATGAGAAACCACAATCAGATCTATTCTTGAGGTATTTAACTGGGAAAAATATCTCGACTCTACCCAAATTTCCGCACTCATGGTTGTATCTCCTTCAACCGATAACTTCACAAATCAAACTCATGTTCCCAATCCAGAATACGAAACTTCGAAAATTCCATGACAGAGTTATCCTTTTTTGGATCAAAACAATTATTGATTCGCCCATCCTTGCACACATTATCCAGTCTCGAACCACGGCTGAGGCTTGGACTAGCCTTCATCATATTTTTCAAAATTAATCTCTTGCTCGGGTGATGACTTTGCATCTCCAACTACAAACAATGACCAAGGGTAGTCTTTCCATCATGGAGGCAAATGTACAATTGCTAACAATCTTGCTATGGCCCTTCAACCTGTCACTAATTATGAATTGGTGACTTATATCTTGTATGGACTTGATCCATCTTATGGCCCCTTCCACGCTGCCATCAACCTTCGCACTCCTTCTGTCACTTGCGAGGAACTTTTTGATCTTCTCCTATAAAAAGAATAAAAACTTGCTGATGAATCTGCCCATGTCACTTGTCGCGCCTCATTTTTCGCAAAACGGGTTTGGAGCAACAACCTGATCACTCTTTTAGGTTTTATTTTAAAAGAAGAGTTGTCACCTAACGAATTAAAGTTGCACTAGGACACCATTCTAATCTAACTAATTTAACCTAAATTAAGGTCAACAAAATCAGTGATCGGGTAAGGGTTCAAGTTACCTCGAGAGGAAGGTGTTAAAGCACCCCTCGAGGTCCACAAAGGTGGGTCCTGATCGAATCTTGTGAATTATGTGGAAAATTGCTAAAATAACTAAACTACAAGACAAAGTTATTCACATATATGAAATAGCTAATTTTAAGGTATTAAATTAGATGCAAAGTCCTAAGTATCCAAACAAAGTAACTTAAACAGGAAAGGAAATCTTTAATTGTCTACAAGCTATTAATAAGATAACTTAAACATCTGCAATCTTTTTAATAAATACATACCAAGTACATATAACAAGGAAAGAACTTTAGTGACAGATAAATTATAAATTAAAAATTCTACAACATCATAAGTAAGGCTTACACGTGCAACACATAAGCATCTAAGCAAATAAAAAATGTGGACAAAATTTAAATGGCTAACCTCTATCCTTAGCACTCAAAAAAAATATGTATGTTTGTGAATCTCGAGTTCATCAAAGAAGAGGGAGCATAAATGCATAGACATGATCTAAAAAATTTAACTTATATCAAAGGAACGATAAACCCAAAACGCAGCCATTGTTTGGTCTAAAAATGTAGCAGCAATCTGCCTCAATAGTGCAGTAGTTGCTTGCATCAAAATATAGCAGCAATTCATCATAGTGTAATAATAATTCAGCTCAAACGTAGCAGTTTTTTATCCTAAAGAAGTAGTTGAAAATGTAGTAATCTTTTTTCTCAAGTGCAATCACAATTTGGCTTAAAGTGATACAATTATCTGCCTCAAAATGCAACAATTCATCAGAGTGCAACAAGCCAAGTATAGCAATTAATATGATTCAAGCAAGTAACTACCAAACTAATAAATAAGCATATTCTCAAGTCGCCAAACAAAATATTAATAATTTTAACGATAAAGAAGAAGAGACTAACCTCGTTGCTTTCCATAAAATATTTAAAGTGTTTGAATAATACAAATAAAAAGAGAAACAAAGCTTCTATCAATCCCAAATAAATACACTCAATAAGACAAGTATAATAAGCAATATTACTTAATTCAAGGGATGACACTTACTTATTTTTCTTCGGGAGAGTATTTTTAAAAGGTGAAATCAAACACGAAAAGAAAAATTATTTCACATACAAAATTAAAAAAATAAAAAGTGAGCAATAAAAAAAACTAACAGTGCTGCTTCCAGAATACAAGAACTAGTTTAAATACTCTATATATCATACATAGAATGAAAATGCAAAAGATAAGAGACTGACCTTTTACGACGTGCACCTAATAAAAAAATAAATAGTATGACTTGTGTGTGAACAATGGAGGAAAAGATAAGGTAATCTTCATCTTTCTTGGATGGTGGATTCTAAAAAAAATGCTCCTTTGCTTAGTAGTGTTGTAACAAACTAGAAATCGATAACTCAAGAATTCAAACTTAAATCGAGGCACCAATAAACTACAAACAATTGAGAAACTTATTAACAAAATACATGCCACCTTCGCTTCGGTGACGAATTAAACATATGAGTTTATAATAAATGAATCAATAGTATACAAATATATTCAAAGTAAAAGGTAAGAGAGTGTGGGATCAGGATATGACAAGGCTGAAAACGGGTCCAATACGATGTTACTTCCTCTATTTTATTTTTTATGATCGACTCTTTTAAAGGCCTTAAGACAAGACGAAAAGAAATCTTAAAAAAATTATTCAAGAGTTATTAAATAAGATATTTTAGTATTTAAAACTCATGCGAAGCTAAAATATTTTTATATTTTTATATTAAGATTATATGAAAGTATGTTGATAAGTTAACCTAATAATACAAGTCATCAAGCTTCTAAGACTTTCACAAAAAAAAATAGAAAAGAAAGGAGTAACAAGTGGTTTTATTTTTTTTAAAGCTATATGAGTGCTTCATACAAGAAGTCAGTTATATTCTATATGTTTTCATCATTTTTCCCAATAAGTATTTGGCCTCGCTTGAGACAGCGATTCTACTTGAGCTATGCTTCACATCTTGACCCCTCCACTTGCCATGGTGGAACTCCAAGCGACGTCCTTCTATTGTGATCATGTACATGTAAAAGTATTCAATGGGTGAGAGTATGTCTGTTCTTAAAATTTAACTAGTCAAATAAAAAATTAAGCGATAAAATAATAAAGACTCTTAATTAAAATAGACACATAATCAGGAAAAAGGGTTTTTAAAAAATATGAGTTTTCAGCTTCCTTATTACTTAATGCACGAGCTTTGAAGTAAATGTATTTTTCGTCAGGCTCTTTCTCACAACATTAATTACATGTTATTTGGGTCTTAAATGTGTCTAGGTCTACTCCTATAGGTGGAAACCTCAAAACCCTGTCAATGTAAAAACATAACCAATCTTTTTAATCCTTCAAAAAATAATTCAAACAAAATAAAATAACACGCAGACATTTGTCGAAATAATAATTAAAAATTAAGAAAGATTTGATCTTTAATATGGAAATCTCCTACTGCCATATGGTAAACAAGTATCCATTTAAGGCTATATGTTGTTAAACAAACATATTACAATAGACATTCTAGACTATTTGCTACTTTCAATTAGTTTAAACATGTTTTATCAACTCAATAGCTAGCAGTAACACAAGAGATCCCATAAACTTAAATATAGGAAGATAATACACATAAATTCAGAGATGCCGAATAACAAGTAACCTACGAAGAAACCTTCAACTACAAGAAATATTAATCAAATAGACATGTAATGAAGCTAACAATAATTAAGCATGCAAGCAATCCATGAGGAAAAAAGGAACAAAATATATAACAAACAGGGGCTCGAATAATAATTGATATTAGCTCCAAAAGATCGAACCTTTATTCCTATTCAGTAGGGCAATGGGAAGATAGTCATGTATCCTTCATCAAAACTTGAATAGAACGAGAGCAGAAATCTCAAGCCGTCAATCAAAAACCCGAACCCGACTTCCGAAATTTCATCAAGAATATTGTTATGTGTAGCAATGTGAATGTGTACTCTTGTGCTATGGATATGTATGCAATTTGTGTGCTTTTTCTTGTTAACCAATCCAATGAAAGAAAGATGAATCACTGCCTATCATATTTTTTATCCTAGAAAAATATAGACTAAGTGCTGTCTCTGCCCCTCTCTCCCTTTTGATTCTAAGTATATCAAGGGGGAAAAGAGACGTTGGGTAGGAAATTAAAAAAAGAAAAAAATCATTTGGGGCTGATTCTCTTCTCTTTTTTTTTGGAAAAAAATTTAAGTGGTAAAGGGAGTAAGAGAAAAGAGACGTTGGAGGGGAGGGATTATGAACAGGAAATAATTGAATTATTTTTGGGAGGAATCCCCTTTTTGGTGAGACGTTTGAGGGAGTAAAAATAAGAAAAATGATGATTTTGAGAAAATAATATTCTTTATATGAAAGGAAAAAAGTAGTGAGGAGGAATTTTTTTTCAAAATATGAAAAGATTTGATTAAGCTAAAAATTTCAAATTTGGATGTAATTGGGACTAAATACAATTCTACCAAAATATATAAAATAGGTAGCTATCAAATAATTAAATTATAAAAACAATGCAAAGAGGAAATAATAATAATTTTGTAATTTATGTATACTAAAGTATATAGTTAATTGGGTAAAACTAAATATAAACTTTAAAAGAAATAAGTTCTAAAATATATATTTAATCAAATAGTAATCCAAAAGTAACTTATAGAATAACAAATCAATCCCAACAACGCAATCCTAAACGCAATGACAATAGACGGCCTCAAATCATCCAATTTGCCAAATATGTGAGAAACATAGTCATGTGACAAAAAATTGCTATTATTGGTACAATGACCAGTACCCGCCAACTAATACACCTCGCACTCAAGCCAATGTTGCTACCTCCTCCTCGGCGTTCTTAGACCCCTCTTGGTGTCTTGACTTAGGCGCCACAAATCATGTTACTACGGATATTGGTAATCTTTCTATCACCTCAGACTATTCTGGAAATGACTCGCTTGCTGTTGGTAACAGTTCTAAACTCCCTATAACTCATATTGGTTCTTCTATTATTCCCTCTCCTTCTCTATCTTTTCATTTAAAAAATGTCTTAATTGTTCCTCAAATTACAACCAATCTCCTTAGTGTTTCTTAATTCACTCATGATAACAATGTCATAATTGAGTTTCACCCTTCTTGTTGTTTTATAAAGGATCTACAGGGAAAGGTTCTTCTTCGAGGAATGATTAAGCATGGCCTTTATCGTCTTGTTACCTCTCCTCTTTCATCTCAACCTAGAAGTTTTTTGGCTGTCAAGGTTCCTCTCCAAACATGGCATGATCGACTTGGTCATCCTTATGAGTCCATTCTCTGTCGTTTGGCTTCCGGTGTTTATCTTACAGTTTCTAGCAATAAACTCCACTCAGTTTGTGGCCCGTATCAACTTGGCAAGAGTTATCGTCTACATTTAGCTTCGTCTCATGTGTCAAATTCTTTTCCTTTTGAATTAGTTTATTTCGATGTATGGGGCCTACTCGAACTGATTCTGTTAATGGAAACAAGTACTTTGTTCAATTTTTGGATGACTATTCCAAATTTTTATGGATCTTTTTTATGTCTTCTAAATCTCAAGTGTTCACCATCTTTAAGCAATTTATCAAAATGGTTGAAACTCAATTTAGTTGCAAAATTAAATTCATTAAAACTAATTGGGGGGGGGGGGTGAATATCACAATGTCTCTACCTTTGTCCAACAATTAGGTATAATTCATCGCGTCACTTGTCCTCATACTCATGAAAAAAAATGGCTCTCCTGAATGTCGCAACCGCATCATTGTTGAAAAGGGTCTTGTTCTTCTTGCAATTTCATCTCTTCCCTTATATTTTTGGGAACATGCCTTCTCCACATCCACTTACCTTCCTAATCGGATGACCAGTCCTTCTCTTAATTTTCAATCTCCATTTTCTCTTCACTATAATCGTAGTCCCGATTACTTGTTACTCAAATTTTTCGGGTGTTTTTGTGTTATCCTTTTCCGCGTCCCTACAACAATCATAACTCCAATATCGATCTTTGCCTCGTGTCTTCTTAAAATACAACGGTAAACATAAAGGGTACATGTGCTTTCATGTTTCAACAAGTCGCATTTACGTTGCCCATCATGTAATTTTTTATGAGCAAAACTTTCCTTACTCCATAGTGACCAGTAACTCCAAACCTGCGTCTCCCACTTTAAACTCTCTCCATCTTGATATACTCACCTCTTTATTCACCTCATCTGGCCCCTTTCCAGTCCCTACTATGTCCTCGTCCATTTCTTCCCACCATGATAATTCAATTCTTTCATCCAGTATGCCGTCATCTTCATCCCCTCTCTTATCTACCACTTCTCAGCCCTTAGAACCACCCAATCCCTCTACTTCCCCATCTCCCATTTTCATTTCTCCACATTCTATTCCTCTATCTTCTACCCTTCCCTACCTTCATCTATCCTCAACTTCTATACACCATATGACCACTAGAACCCAAACTAATTCCCTCAAACCCAAGACATTTCTATCTACTGTTGAGAACACCTTCTCCTCTTTCCGGAACCAAAAACCTATAAGCAAGCAAGTTCATCTCTTGAATGGTGTGAGGCCATGTCATATGAATTTAATGCCTTGACTTGTAATGACACTTGGTCCCTCAAGCCATATCCTCCTCATTCCAACATTCTCGGGTGCAAATGGGTATTCAGAATTAAACGACATGCCAATGGGAAGATTGAGTAGTATAAAGCTTGTCTTGTGGCTAAAGGATATCACCAAGAAGAGGGTGTTGATTATTTTGATACCTTTAACCCTGTTGTCAAGCCTACTACCATTCGGGTGGTCTTATCACTTGCCCTTGCTCGCGGCTAGCCACTTAAATAACTTGATATTAATAATGCTTTCTTAAATGGTGATCTTCAAGAGGTTGTTTACATATCTCAGCCCCTTGGCTTTATTGATACTCAACATCCTAATCACGTTGGTTGCCTAAGAAAAGCACTATATGGTTTGAAACTATAAAGATTCAGAAAAAAATGTCAAAAGGATGATTCTATTAAATCTGGGAGCAAGCTTTTAAATACAAACTAAACAACTAACTGGACCTAAAGTGCAGGCCACTATCTACACATTATCTCCAAATGACTGAAGTTAACAACTATCCTAAATATGCTCCAACTATCAGAAGACTTATTCAACCTATAATAAATAGTTACAAGAGATAAATAAAGATAGTTAATGCACCCCCTCAAGTAAGGCAATGTGTAACAATGCCTAACTTGGAACGACACCTAGTAAAGGCGAATTTAGGCAGTGGCTTAGTGAAGGTATCAGCAAGTTGATCACAAGCATGATTATGAGTAACATGAACTCGATGAGCTTGAACCTGGTCACGGACATATGCAAAATCTACAGCAACATGTTTCATACTGTTATGGAACACTGAATTGTGAGATAAGTAAGTAACTCCAACATTGTCACGGTAGATTATTAGCATCTTCGAGATGCTGACATGTAACTCATGAAGTAAGTTCTGCACCCACGTGATCTCTGCAAGTGCATTGGAGACTGATTTGTACTACCTCAGTAGACGAGCAAGCTACTGCACGTTGCTTTCTTGATGACCAACTGACTGGATTTGGTCCAAAGAAAAGTATGTAACCTGATGTAGAAATTCTGTCATTCGGATCGCCAGCCTAGTTATCAGCATACATATACAAATTTGAGTCAGAGCTGTGAACGATGTGAAGTCCGGAACTTGCGGTTTCTTTGAGATAATGTAGTACTCGTTTAATTGCTTTCCAATGTTCATCGGTTGGGGTGTGCATAAATTGCGACAATTTATTGACTGCATAAGATATGTTAGGTCGAGTGAGGGACAAATATTGTAATTTGCCAATGGTGCATAGGTAGCGCGTGGCATCAGTAGGTAGCGAGCCATCAGCTACTCGGAGTGGTACACTTGAACACATGGGAGTGGAAACACGTTTACAATTGTCCATGTCCAGTTCAAAAAGAATTTCTAGAATATATTTGGATTGAGAAAGAATGGGACCATCTGGTACTTGCTTAACATCAACACCCAAAAAGTAGTTTAGAGAGCCAAGATCCTTCAATGAAAATCTTACTGCCAAGGAATTGATGACAAATTTAATCACCTGTGGATGGTTTCCAGTGATTATGATGTCGTCAACATAGACAAGCACATAAACGACTACATCCAGATCCTTCCAGACAAATAAAGAGTTATCAAATTTTTGATATGTCTCGCGGCACGAGTTCCCAAGTTCGATTTCTTATTAAATCATCATATTCAACTTTCATTTCTTCTCGCCACTCTTCATGTTTATCAGCCTATTTGAAAGTTACAGGCGTAGGAGTCAAATGGGTTAGAAAAAAAAGTTTTCTGTTAGGCTTAAAGATACTATTTTGGGAGCGGGTTATAATTCGATTTGAAGATGGTGGTAGAATTGGGGCAGCAAGTGTTAATGGAGAGGTATCTATTACTGGTTGTGTGGGAGGTGAACTTTGGTGGGGTGGCAGGGGTGGAGGAGAGGATTCTCTGGTGGTTGGGATTGGGAGTTGGGATTGCAGGTTGCTAGTTGTGATTTTTCGTCGCTGGTATGTAAGAAGAGGCTTAGGTGGAGAAGGGTCATTTGGAAGAGAAGGGGTAGGAAGTGGAGTAGAAGAAGAAGCAAGGAGTTGTGAATTACTTGATGTCTCGAGAGCTGCTAGTACTTGGCCGTGTCAGTTGGAGTGAGCATCGCCAGGGGAATAGGTGGTTTTATTAGAGTTGGACTCTACGTGGACTGGAATAAGAGATGGAATAGAGAGAGGAGGAGTTAGAACTGTAGTTGGATTGTCCTCTTTGGAGTCAACAACTTCCCAGTTTAATTGGGAAGTATATTTTCATAAATGGATGAACATTTTTTTAAAAGGAAATTCGTTTTCAAAAAATTGAACATTGCGACTTATGAAAAATTTGGGCTGGACGGGGTCAAAATAGATGTGAGCATGGTGAGTATGAGAGATACCTAAATATACACATGGGGTGGACTGGGGTTCAAGTTTATCTTTGGTGTAAGGTTTAAGCCAGGGATAAAAGAGACAACCAAAAACTTTTAGGGTGTTATAGTCAGGCGATCGACCAAATAATTTTTGGTAGGGTGACTCACTATTAAGGATGGGAGTGAGAAGTCGTTAATAAGGTAGACATCATAGCGATAGTCAAAGGACCAGAGTTCAGGGAGTAAGGATGCTTCATGAAGAAGGGTTTTAGCAATTTCAAGAATATGACGATGACGACGTTCAGCTATGGCAACACGTTGTGGTGTGTAGGGAGGTGAAAGTAAGTGTTCAATGTCATGTTTCTGAAGATAGGCCTGAAGACCGAAGAACTCACCCCCTCCATCTGTATAAATGGAAGAAAATCTTGTTTTGAAGAAATTTTCTAATAAAGGATGAAACTTTGTGAAAATTGACGCAACCTCACTTTTATTTTTAAGAGTATACAACCAAGTATATTTGGTGTATTGATCAACAAAAATGTAGTAATATAACTTCTTGTCGAGTGATAAAATGGGTGATGGTCCCCATAAATCACTAAAGATAATCTGGAGAGGAAAATTACTGGACAAAGTGAGTCGTTTGAATGGTAAACGATGCACTTTATTAGAAGAACAAGCATTACAAAGTTCAAACTTGTCTTTGCTAACAACAACAGGTAAAGAAAATTTCTTCAAAATAAAATTCAAAACGGTAGAGTGTGGATGACCCAATCGACAGTGCCACAGTTTAAGTGGGGCTTTTGTGAAGGCAAGGTTAATGAATGGTTTCCTGGATTGCAGATGCAACCACTCATACAGTCCATTTTTATTCCGGCCTTGTACCAGCAGCTTCAGAGTATGCAAGTCCTTCACAACAAAAGTAAAAGGAAAAAATTCAACAGATGTAAGGTTATCTTGACAAAACTTAGCAATAGAAAAGAGATTCTTTTTAATGGATGAAGCGCAAAGTATGTCAGAAAGCTTAAAAGCAGTTTTAGATGTCTGAATAAGAGTTGAACCAGTATGAGTGATAAGAATGGTTTTACCATCACCCATAAAGATTTCTTCTGTTCCTTATACTCTTCAAGGTTGTGGGGTTCGGTAGTGACATGGTGAGTTGCACCAGAGTCTATAACCCAAGAGTTTCTAGACGATTGGAGGCTAGATGCAAAGTTAGCCTTAGCTTCAAAATGATTGTGCGACTTGGAGCGACATACATCTGTTGTGTGACCAAACTTTTGGCACAATTGACATTTGACAGATTGCTTAAATTGTCTCCTGTTTTGTTGATTATTGGAATTCGATTGCAGATTATTGGAATTCCATTGGCGAGACTGAGATGATTTCCATTGGCGAGACTGAGATGATTTCCATTGTTGATTGTTGAAGCGGTAATTATTCCTATAGGATTGCGGAGGCGTGTTGGACTTTTGGACAAAAGCAGTTGTGATCATAGAGGATGGTTTTTCCAGATCTTGATGTTTGAGAAAAAGCACATTATCTGTGAGCTTGTGAAATAACTCTTCAAAGCTCAAGGAAGAGTCTCGGGCACGTATTATAGCAGAGATTTCACGGTACTCGGGGCAAGGCCACTTAGAATTTTGATAATAAGTTCATCGTCATTGACAGGTGAACCAACAACTTTGAGAGCATCAAAGATAAAGAACGAACCTCCTATAAGTATTCTGCAATGGTTTTAGAAGCCTTCTTGGTATTTTGCAACTGATCTCGCAGGCTAAAGATGCGAGTATGACTTTTGTTGGCTTAAGTTGTGTGAAGGAATTCCCACGCTTTGTTAGCAGATGGTGTTGCGGCAACCATTGGAGCAATGGTAGGATCGACTGATGCTATCATTGCTTGTTGGATCAATTGATCTTGAGAGAACCAAATCTGATAATTGGATTTGGTACAGTAAGATTATTTTGGATAATAGTGGGTGATGGAGCTGCTGTGGTTCCATCAAGATGCCCCATGAGTTGATGCCCGTTTAGTAGCATTACAAGTTGTGCTTTCCATGTTGAAAAATTGAGATTACCTTGTAGCTTAAGAGGTAACTGAGCAACAGGGTTAAATTGCACCACATGAGTGGTGACAGAAACTGCAGAACTATTAGTAGCAGTAGCATCAGTAACTGGAGCCATAGATGAGCAAGGTTAAAAAAAAAAGAAACGGATCTAACTCGGTGGAGCTTATAACGCTCTGATACCATATAAAGATTCAGAAAATAATGTCAAAAGGATGATTCTATTAAATCTGGTAGCAAGCTTTTAAATACAAACTAAACAACTAACTAGACCTAAAGTGTAGGCCACTATCTGCACATTATCTCCAACTGACTGTAGTTAACAACTATCCTAAATATGCTCCAACTATTAGAAGACTTATTCAACCTATAATAACTAGTTACAAGAGATAAATAAAGATAGTTAATAGAAACAAGCTCCTCGAGCTTGGTTTATGAAATTGAAAAATTGTTAGTGCAACAGGGATTTCAGAGCTATTATACTGACTCCTTCCCATTTGTTTGCAATTGTGGCTCTACTCTAACCTACCTTCTCGTCTATGTGGATGATATCATTATTACAGGTAATGACTCTAATTTTATCTCTAATTTTACATCCATTTTGGACTCTGTTTTCTCCCTTAAGGACTTGGGCAATTTAAGTTTCTTTCTTGGGATTGAAGTATTGCATCCCAGTGGTTCTTTGCTACTGTCTCAATCTTCATAAATCAAGGATCTCCTCCACTGTAGCCACCTCTAAGATGAAAAATCATTATGAACCCATGCAGACTCTACTGTGACACTCACACGTGATGGACCACCTGCTCCGGATGCTACTTTATATCGTAATATTGTTGGTGCGTTGCAATACACTACCATTACTCATCCAGATATCTCTTATGATGTTAATCGGGTTTGTCAGTTTATGCAAGATCCTCGACTATCTCACTAGTCTGCAGTTAAATGCATTTTGCGCTACCTTAAGGGCATTTTGCATCTTGGTCTCCAATTTTTTTCCATCATCATATTAGTCTCTTCAAGCTTATTCTAATGCGGGATGGGCTGCCGACATCCTTGATCGTGGCTATACCATTTTTCTAGGGGGTAATCTTTTGAGCTGGTCTTCTCGAAAGCAAACTATTGTGGCTCGCTCCAGCACCGAGGCAGAGTATAAAGCAATTGTCTTTGCCACAACCGAAGTGGCCTGGCTCAAGAATCTATTATTTGAACTTGGTGTCACTTGCAGCAATCCACATGTGCTTCTATGTGATAATCTAAATGCACTTTACATGTGTACCAATCCTATTTTTCACAATCGATCAAAATATATCGAGATTGATTATCATTTCGTTCGTGAGAAAGTTGAGCAAGGCTTATTGTCTGTTCGTTATGTTCCTACTCAAGATCAATATGCGGATATCTTCACAAAGCCATTAGGCTCGTCTCTTTTTATTCATTTCCGCGACAAGCTCAATGTCCATACACTACCGTTGAGCTTGACATGGGATATTAAGGATAAACAATTGTAATCTTATCACTATAGTTTTGAATTATCCTTTGGATGATAGTTAGCTATTATTTAGGAGTTTAACTCTATCTCACGTAATTCAAACCTAATGTAAATATTACATATATATGAATGACAGATACTCTCAAAATTTAATCGAGAGTCGTTATCAAAGTCTCCTTTTATAATTGAGAGTGATTAAGTTCTTGCGAGAAAATACCTTTGAAGGATCAATAATGAGTTAATCTTGGCTAATGGAACAACATTGACTAATATTTGTCTGTGATGGTCTTACAAATATGGCACTTAATTGATAGAAGAAAAAGTTTAAGCTCAGATATTCCAGTTTTGTTTTACTAGACAAGAGCTAGTTATCTAGTTGTCGATGAGTAACGTATCTTGAAAGACCACATGCTTAACAAATCTTATTATGTAACAAGAATTAGCATTGGACAAGATAATAGATTTGAGGAAACATAAATGAACATCATAATGTCTAAAGACCAAGTAATAATCTACTTTATTTACATTTTTAGAACCATACAAACCACTCTCTGCAAACAAACAAACAAGAAGACACCATACAATAAAGTCATGAAGCTCAAATAAGTACAACCCTTTTTGTCAAAAATATTTGGAAATTATTGTCATATAATATATATTTCAAGAACCCCAATAAGATCCCATTATTAAAGCACTCACCTTTCCTTAAATTATAGGGTGATCATCCTATAATTGAACACTATAGTACTAAGATTTTATTTATTTGTTTGTTTGTTACACAACCACATTAACAGATCTATTGTGATGTTGATGATCAGGTGTAGGAGTATTAGTTGGTTCAACTCTTGTCATCTTAAATCCAGGCATAGATGAACCTTCATCTTCATCATGATATATATATGCAAATCCTCCATGTCTTGTTAAATCCATCCCTGCTGTTTCATCATCGCGTGATATCCTTAACAACTTAAATTTATGTAACAAATAAAACAATGGTCCCATTGTTACACTCACCCATCCAATAATCACAACAACTTGAACTATTTGAGCACCTAATAATTTTCCACCACCTCCCATAAACAATCCATATGGTCTATTAGGAAATCCTGGATATACTTCGTTAACATACTCTTTTTTCGCGAATAATCCAGTAAAAATTATACCCCATGAACCACAACCACCATGAAGTTGTGCTGCTTCTAATGGATCGTCGTATTTTAACTTAGCTGCTAGTTTATTAAAGCCAATTAAAACCCAAGCCGCGATAAATCCACAAACAATAGCTGCCCATGGCTCAACAACTGCACAACCTGACGTGATTGCTGCAAATCCGCCTAGTAAACCATTACATACATCAACTACATTCCAATGTCCTACTAAAAGCCTCTTACCAAACAACGTTGTCAGAGCAGCAGTACAACCAGCCAATGTAGTCGTGACAGCTGTCCTACCGATCGCGCTCCACTGACCATAGTAAGAACCTCTTGTAGTATGATCATATGATTTAAGTATAGTTAAAAAAGAACCGGGGTTAAATCCGTACCAACCGAACCAAAGCAAGAAAGTACCTAATACAACTAGTGAAGAGCTATGGCCTCTTAAAGCAACAGACCGGCCGGTTCGGTCGAACCGGCCGATTCGCGGTCCTTCTATGAAAGCGCCCCATAGACCGGCAATGCCACCAACCATATGAACAACACCTGAACCGGCGAAATCGATAACACCTGAACCGAATAATAAGTTTCCATCGGTTTTTGATGCACTGGCCCAACCGTCACCGGACCAGAACCAGTGTGAGACAATTGGGTACACAAAACCGGTCAAAAATGAAGAGTAAATGAGGTATGCTACAAATTGTGTTCTTTCTGCTATGGACCCACTTGTGATACCTATAAATTTGAAAATAAATAAGTAAATTATAAATAAATAAAAGTTTAGGCTTAGGTCATAGAAGAGGGAACAAGTGGATGAGAAGAATAAATAATACTAGAGAAATGATTTTATTTCGTATTAATGGTTTTTATAATAGATTTTTATTTTTACAGATAACATATATGAAAATGTCATTATCTTTCTATTTAAATTGAAATATGACCAGAGATTTCATTTTCTCAAATAATAATCTCTTTGTTTCAATTTATGTTATGTAATTTGACTGTGTATTGAGTTTAAGATAATAGGAGAGCACACTTTTGTGAAGTTTTCATCAAATAAGTGGGATTCAAATAAAGATATGTATTATTATTTTTGAAATTGACTAAAAAGAAAAATGTATCTCCAGGGTAGTAATATTTGTGAGGTGTAAATTTGGAAATTCCTAAAGATTGATTCCTAAGACTTTTTCTTTGTAATGTTTTGTACTTTAGTGTTACTTTTAAATTTTTGTACGACACTCAAATTAATGCATGCGAATAAGACGTTATTCCTATTTGCATGGACTTCATTAGTTTGTCTATTTCCTCTTGTACATGTAAATCTGAGTGAATATCTACCTCACTCTGTATTTTGTGTTATATATTTGCCACATAATTATGATTAAATAATATTTTTTAAAATTTGATACAAAGTTTTAAAAAATAAAAATAAAATTAGAAATTTTGTGTTTTTAAATTAAAAGTATGATAAATATATTGAAATATCTTTTAATTTTGTAGTCTTGCTTTATGAAAAGCTGAAATTCAAGAGTTGATAGGTAAGGAAAGAGATATTTTTTAAAAATAACTTTTTTTAAAAAATATGACAAATAAATTAAAACAGATGGAGTATATACTTTATTTGACCATTGAAATAGAGAGAGTAATAAATTGTCATTCTATTTATTATTCCTAAAGGATATGCCAAATTAATACTGGACAAGTAAAAATAGACAGAGGAGTATTCATTTTTCCAACATTTAGATGAGTTATAATAAATAAGGTGATATAGTATAATTATCATTTTATTTATTGTTTAAGTTAACTATTGACAAGTCAAGATTATACTCCCTCTATTGACCTTTTTACTTGTTCACTAATCCAGTATATATATATACTTTTATTATCACTTTTAACATATCAAGAAAAAATAATTTTTTTCTTGTTTTATCCTTAACAATAATTACTTATTCCTCAAATTATTTTTAAAGTCCTAATTATATTAAACATCTATTAATAGAGATAGTGATAAAATAGTCATACGATAATTGTTTACTTAATAGGTGTGCCAAATCCAAATATAATACTAAGTAAAAGTGAACGGTATTTTTAATAAATAAAAAAAGGTGATATAGAATAATTATCATTTTATTTATTATTTAAGTTAACTATTGACAAGTCAAGATTATACTCCATCTGTTCACCTTTTTTACATATATATTCACTTTTATTTATCATTTTTAACATATATATCAAGAATATTTTTTTTCATGTTTTATCCTGAATATTAATTATTTATTCCTCAAATTATTTTAAGACCTAATTATACTAAACAACAATTAATAACGATAGTGTGATAAAATAGTCATACAATCATTATTTACATAACAGATGTACCAAATCCAAATATAATAAGTAAAAATAAACGGAGGAAATAATTTGTCCAAATTAAATTTAACATTTACTAGAACTTAATATGCATAGAGACTTTAGTACTAATTGTTACTCTTTTTCTTTGCCTAGGCAAGCTAACATGAAAATTAAAATTAATATACCTGCAGCAGCTATGGCAAAGGCCCATTGATAAAGAAAATAGCTATAATCAAAAGCTTGTGAAGGAAACTCTTTCAATCCAAAAAAATGTTTTCCAATAAAACCATTAGAAGGAGCTCCAAAAGCAAAGGCAAAACCAAATAGGTAATAAGACAATCCACCAGCAGCAGCATCAAGCACGTTTGTAAGCATTATATTCATCGTGTTTTTTGCGCGGACAGAGCCCGCGCACAACATGGCAAATCCCAATTGCATAGCGAACACGAGGTAAGCCGAGAAGAGGAGGTACGTGGTGTCCACCGCGTAAGTGGTGTTTGTGAGGTACTCTGAGACTGCCGAGAAGCGGCCGCAGATGAATTCTGCGGCTGCTGTGGCATTTGCTGAGCCGCCGAGATGAGGGAGGAGCTCGGCAGCTGAGCAAGTCACGGCAGAGGCCATGATTTGGGGAATTAATAATTAAAATGGAGAGAGTGATGAAGGGAGAAGGAAAAGCTTTGCAAGTGAGGCAAATTATATGAGTGGATGTGGTTTATATAGACGCAATGGAAAATTCATTTTTAGATTTTTATTTATTTACTTATTTTAAAATAAGAAATATTCAAAATATTCCTGAATTTGACCCAAATTATTAGTTTCGTCTCCGAACGGTAGACATTCTTAAAAACACTCATCTACTTGATTAACTAAACTTAGATGCACCCTCAATCTGCCATATGACATAACAAGTGGTCTCAAACTCTTGTACGAGCATGAAACTCTTAATAAAAAGTCGAGAGAAATGTTGAAAATATCTCTAAACTTGGCAAGCCTTTAGGGGTGTATTTCAATCATGTTGCAAGATTGGGAGTGTATTTTAGTTCAGTTAGTCAACTAAAAGGGTGATTTTAAGACTATCAATAGGTCGAGAATGAAACTAATAATTCACGTCAAATTTAATTATATTTTCAATACTTCTCTCTTAAAAATAAAATAAAAATTGTTTGTTTATGGGGAGCCAATTACTTCGATGGGTGTATACATTACCCACGAAAGTCTAAAGTCAACGTTGCCTGCAATTTGTTTCACTAGTTTGTTGAAAAAAAAGACTATATATATCTGTAATTTGTCGCAAGCATATGATTAATTATATTATATATAAGTATCGGGTGGGTACGGAGTTAGAAGTCCGAATATAGATTTGTTGGAATTTGATAATTTTTGTTTAATTAATGTATTTATATTAAGAAATTTATCAAGTAATACAATTGATTGAGAATTAACCGGTCATATATTTATTATTATAAAATATAATTCAGAATCTATAAATTTTAAATTTTAGTTACGAATCTGATATGTACTATAGTACATAGATATTATATGATTCTTTGTGTGCTGCGTACTTGTTTTCCTGACTAGACTAATTAATGTGAGATGACAATGAGGTAGGAAAATGTTGAAAATAGAATAATGCTCAACTTTTATTATTCGTGCACTATATTAAAAATAATCTTTATTAGCAATTAATTAGTAGTAATAACTTAATTTTCATTAAATATATTTTTTTTAAAAAGCAATTAACATTCCGTGTAAATATCACTAAAGCCTATAGTGACATTGAATTTAATGACAATCAACTAATGCCAATAAAGATTTAAATATTCTTTGTTAATATGCATATTTATTACTCTAAAAGTTGTTTTTATCACAGTGGTATGCTAGTATTATATAAAAACACGATTTGTAATGTTAAAATCATTATTAGTTTTTGGCTAGGGGTGGGCATGGTATGGTATTTGAAAATTTTGATACCATAATTTTGGTATTCGATTTTTAAAATATTATACCATTACCATACAAATTTAATTCGGTATGGTTTGGTATATTAAAGTTCGATTTCGGTATTTTACGTTATGGAAATCGGTAATCATAATTTATTCAACTTCGACTAATATATACTGGTATAATAGAGTATTATGACTTCGACAATTAAAAAAGGTCTCAATTGTATCATATTAACATATTACACATATAAAAATATATATGAAAAATAAAGTACAAATAACTCCTTTTGTTAGTCAATTACAATTCAAATACATTTTAATCAAAATAGAGTAGTCAAAGTTTTAACTTCTAAACATTTAGTTTAAACTAATACTAGGTTGCATATTTGTTAATATTTTAATAATATATATATGTTATTTATGTAACTATATACTTTGGTATTTCGGTATGTTATTTCTAAATACCAAATACCGTACCGAATACCAAAAAAAATTAAAATGTATATCATATACCACACAAAATACCATAATATCAAAACCACGGTGTTAAAAATTTCGATATGATATGATAATTTGGTATATACCATACCATGCCCACCCCTACTTTTGGCCCTAAATAATTTGAGCCTCTCAAAATTACTCTTATTAATTAGTTATATGCATATACATAATTTAAATAATTATCAATACTTATTATTATTAATTAATCATAGAGAAATATATTCCACCATTTGGTGCCAACTTGTTACAAATCACATAATTCCAAATATATGCTGTTTATTATGGATCTACTTGAATTATTAAGATGATTGGCAATTTAATAACAGTTATATATATATGTCTTTCTTCTTTTCTCTTTCTTGTCCAACTTGCATCGTGTTTGTTTACAACTTAGGCTTTATATTATCTATTTATTATTTCAAGTTTATGTTGTCATGGTTCAAAAATATCTAAACAGTGATGGCATAAAAAAATTCTTTTCAACATACTCTTTGATATTCCGAGCTCAAATCGATGTTAGAGAAGATCATATACGTACTCTGAACTTGGTCAAACAAGTCATCCGGTTTAATGAAATCCTTTTTCATATTATTAAGAAAATTAGCAAAATTGATTTTCAAAATCAACCTCAAAGCAAATGTTGGTATTGTGTTGATCGGTATAAAAATTCGACCTTCAGAAATTGATTTTTTAAATTACACAATTATAAAATTTATCATTCGTTGATCGAATTCTTGTCTTTATCATGGTAAGATATATTTCTATCAGTAGACCATGTTTGTTGGCTTACGACTTTGGTTTTAAATTTATACTCTTCATATTCATTTTATCGTGAAAAAATAAATCGAGCATCATGGTCGATCATATTTTTTTTTAAAATATTACTTTTAAAAGATTGGGGAAGTCACACTTCAAAAATCAACTAATTGAAGCCAGTAATCATCCCCCAAAATAAAGAATTTCATTCTATTAAACTTAGAAAAATAATTCGCAAAATTTCAAATCACTAATTAGCTGAAAAAATATAATTAAAAATTAGACTTTTACCCCACAAAGAAATCGAGTAAAACAATGTTGAAATCACCCAAATTATTGTAAGCACTATATTTCGACCCTTTTAAGAGTTTATCCAATACATATTCAAATTAGTTGAATCAGTGAATTATACGTCTAAGCAAGAAGAAATTTAAAATGAATCAAACTTGGAGGACTAAAGTGTCACATAAAATTAGTATTGGGACCTCTCATCTCATTTGCCTTTTCCTATCATGTAAAGAATCCCCCCAAAGTACAACTAATCCATTAATATTATTTCTTAATATTAGTGGAGAAAGTGACAGTAATGAACTAAAATCTTCAAATAGGAGTAATAAACTTACATAATTTCTATTTGTCCATTTTAGTTTTGTTGAGTCACTTTTGGCGATTTCGACGACGTGACAGTTGGTAAATCACAGAACAGTGTTCAACCAAAATTGATGACATACATGATTAGGACACAATCTAGTGTCTACAAGAGAATCCTCAATCGGGCGACGTGACGCCACTAGAATCAAGAATTCTCTTTTTAATTATTTATTTTTAAAACTGTCCTTCCCCTCTACAATAGGAGCGCCGCTTCAGCCTTCAATAACCGCTTTTTCCGTTCATTGTTTTACCACTCTTACCGTTCTTTATAAACGTTGTGACTGTTTACAACAGTATGTGGCTCCCTCACAGATCAAGATTCTTATTTAATCCTTTCTAAAGTCACAACCTTACGGAAAAGTCCAAACTTTTCATAAAAGTCACAACTCTTTAGAAAAGTCAGAACTCTTTATAAAAGTCACAACTTTTCACAAAAGTCACAACTCTTCATTTTTCATTCACACCTTTTAAAGCCCAATTAATCCTTTCTAAAGTCACAACCTTACGGAAAAGTCCAAACTTTTCATAAAAGTCACAACTCTTTAGAAAAGTCAGAACTCTTTATAAAAGTCACAACTTTTCACAAAAGTCACAACTCTTCATTTTTCATTCACACCTTTTAAAGCCCAACACTTAATTCCAAGGCACCAAAAGAAGAAAGAATAAACAAAGAAAATTAATTTCAATTGCAATTTCACATTACTACTCTTGCACCTCTTAGCCCATAACTCATAACGCTGCTGGAATAGTTGAATTCATTATATTTGGTTCTTTAGTAAACAAAACTTCTATTTCTGCCATTATTATTTGTACGTTTTTTCCACTATAGGGGAGTCGAATTCAAATATATTAATTAAGCTTCTTATGAAGTGTGTTTCATTTCTCAAAAAGTTTTCTTCCTCCTATTTCATGAAACTTAATCTTTTACTACAAGTCATAGAGTGATTCAGGTAACTATTGCAATTTCTTTTTGCTATTTTGGTGACTTTTTTTGAATTCTCTTAAGAATTCCAGTAAGGATTATTGAAAATTAATCTTCTCTTTTGTCACTTTCTACAGATTTCTTCATATACTTTTTGGAAAAATTACTTATGGGTTGTGCTATATTTGATAGCACACAACAACAAATATGTGATAACTAATACGGAACCAATGGTTAAGTTTGTTAAAAGAACCAAACAGATTGCTCTCTTGCTTGCCACAATTAGTATATTATTTTAATTGTTTTATCTTAGGTACAAACATTTTGTATGTCATTGCACTCTTCTTAAAATATTAGTATAGAGACAATTAGTCCACTTCTTTTATTGCAAGATGACTAATTTGTCATATTTCTTCCTCTGTTCTTTTTGGGCTTAATAAGAGATCAAGTTTTCTTGAAACAAACAGATGCCCAAAATACACTATAACAAAAATAATTTTTATCGGCAATAAATATGCACATTAACGAAGAGTGCTAGAATATTTACTGTCTTTAATTAATTGTCATTAGATCCAATGCCGCTATAGACTTTAGGGACATTTATAGAGAGTACTAATTGCTTCTAAAAATACATATTTAGCGGTAATTAAGCTATTAATTACCCTTAAAGATCATTTTTGTTGTAGTGATAACTCTTTCTTTTGGATTCTTTCAATTAAATTTGTGAACTGTAAACTTGGATACAGCCCGGTAGACTATCTTTTTGAAAAATATGTTAAGCAACATTCATTTTTCTTCTTGATTGTTAGGAAAGTAAGGTTGTCTTTATTATTATTTGTGGATATTTGTGAGTTCAAGTGCTCAGTAAATTATGTTGTGAGATTTTAATATGTCATGTATCAAAATTTTGGTTTAGAATATGCAGTTGTGAACAGTTCCATTCAGATGTGACCTGTTGTTTGGTTGATCATTGCATTAATTCTTTGTAAATGCATACTATAACCATAACAGTAACTATGGTTCAATTCCAAATAAGTTGGGAAACCTAAGCAATAGTAACGACTATTTTGAGACAATGAGGAAAAACCATTATGATATATAAATTTTAGGGTCATTTTTAATATATACATCATACGGCATACTATAATAAAAAAGAAATTGATGGAGCTTCATAAGAAAGGAGCCGAAGGTCCTCCATTTGAATTTAGTTAATTATGTTCTTGTATGGACGTGATGTTCCACTTTACTTGGGAGTGTTGTTGTTCGAGGCTTTTTGATCTCTTCTTTAACGTCAGATGTTGTTCTTTATCACTTCTTGGAATTTAGAAAATTTTGTTACTTCTGGCCAACTATTTCCATGATGATTTTCTTAGATTTCTTTCTTATACTTAAAATCTCTCTATGACTCATAATTATTGTATAACAAAAACGAAAATTAAAAAAATAGCTCTTTAAAATTTCGGAGGAACGTTTTGCCTTAAGATAAAATGTTCTTGACAATGTAGTGTATTTATCGAAATTACAAAATATAACCGAATGATCATATATAAGCTTAATAAAATAATTCAATCCCGTGCGAAGCACAAATAATTTACCTAGTTAGTATATAATCAATTTGATTAATTTTTAAAATTAAATAAAATAATATTTTTTAAATTAAAATTTAAATATGTAAAAACTATACAAAAAATATGACAACTTATACTAATTTTTTTTTCATATTAATATAGTTTTAAAATGCATATTAAAGTTCAGATATTCGATTGGATGAAATACTATTATACTTAGATTACAGTGAATCAGTGATGATGATATGATTAGATGAGTCATTATATCATCAATTATCTTCTGAATCTGCGTTAACACCTTAAGATACTCATAGATTCTGACGAAACGATGGAGTAAATTAAACCAAATAGGAATAATAATTAATAAACATCCATTCATTCACAATTTATGACATATCCATGACCGGATATTTCAAAACATTTGACGCTATTTTCATTTGCGGTATCGCTTTTGTTCAGTGACAAAGTTAAAATTTTTGTTAAGATAATTTATAATTTTAATATACATCTTTAAAAAGTTGTTATGACCTATATATACACATTATTAACTTTTATATATGCATAATGTAATTTTTTGATAAAAAATATTCTAATAAGCACCCTTGTATCAATATAGTTATGCAATCAAATATCACCCATCTATCATATAAATTGATATGATACATTGTGGAAGGTCTAGGTACGTGCATAAGAAATTTGTGTTATTTATAATTTGTGTGAATATTCTATGTCACGTTCAAGGCTTTTAACCAAATTTATACTCTTTTTAATATTTAATATATAATGAGGCTATTAAGCCACTTATCTCTTCGTGCAAGTTACGAATATTCATGTGAGGTTAATGCATATATGTTCATTATAATGGGTAAATGTGTATTTTTGATTGATGCATAACTAAAATATCAAGTATCGATCATGTGCTTGAGAAATAAAACTCTTATTAATAAAATTAAAGTTGTATCAACCAAAAAAGATTCCCCAAATATTGTGATTTATTGGGGTGTGGGTAAAAATCGATTTAGCCGATAAATTAAACTGGAAAAAAATACTATTAATTTATCGATATTGATTGTTGAGTTAACGATTTTTAAATGGGTTTTAAATTTTTTTATTGGGTTATTGCTTTGATTTTCGATTTTATGATTTTGGTTAATGGTCAAAATTGATAACACAATAAGATTATATTAAAAGTTTAGTATTTTACTCTTTATTCTATAACAATGACTTTAACATTTTACCAATTCTATTTTTTAGATTTAGTATCACTTTCGATCGTAGGCAACACAAACAAGCCTCTATCCCTCTCTATTGTGACACCTCTCTTCATGACACAAACTAGTATTACCTTTTTTTTCCCCTCAATTTTAGATTTAACTGTGACAAAGACAGACAATTCGTATTGTTTCCTCAATTTATTGTATGAGACTTTAGAAGGAATTCGAAGAATTATGTCTTAAACAAAAGTGATCAACGTAAAAATTTGTATTGCACTTCTGTTCTTGCTAAAAAAATTATTTTTATGAACAACGTGTATATATGATCATATGAGCATTTTCTTATCGGTTAAATCGAAAATCGAATTGTAAAGATTCAGAAAACGATAAATAGGAAACCTATAATGAATATCTTATTAATTTAGTGTGTTTACAAGCAAAAAATCGATAAACCAAATCAAACCGACCTATGCACAACCCTAGTGATTTATACATTGCATTCCTTCTTCTTCTTTTCTTTCTTTTTTTCTTTTCCCTTTTCTTTTCTTCTTCCGGGAATTAATTCACACAAATAAATATGCTTAGACTCTTTCTATCCTTGTTTGCAATTATCATTTAACTCAAGATAGGAGAACCCATAAATTTCTATTAATCGTCATTAGTTAAAGCTTTATAAAGTTCTAATCAACATTATTGATTAATCTAACATGAAGTCTTTACATTATTAATTTATTATAAACAAAATATTAAAACATACTCCCTCCGTTCCTATTTGGCTGTCACCATTTTAGGTTTCACGCCTCTTAAGAAACTAGGTAACTTTATCATTGTATTCTTATTTAGTGTTCTTTTGAAATCAAGTTTTTAATAAATGAATATGAATTAATTTTATTTGATTAATTAATTTGACAATGAACATGAATTAATTATTTAGTTTTCCTATGTTGGTCAAATGTATATTTTCAAGGTTAATAACTCTCAAGGATAAAATAGGAAGAATAGTGTCATTTATATATTGATTTTGTGAAATAACAAATATTAAGAAACATCCATTTTTAATAAGGACGACGTGTAAATAGGAACGGATGGAGTACTAACAAGAAGAACGTATTGAAGATACCAACTAATTAATCCAATAGTTTACAAGTCTTATCAATAATAATTAGTTGTTTGACATCTTAATTAGCGCATACTTAATCAATGACATAATCATGATTACAAATTATTTATTGTTGATGTTAAGATAGGTGCGACTTTGTGATATTAATTGCTGAATAATTAAAGGTGTTTGACTTGGGGATTAGTGGGTGGCTTGTATTACTCCCTCTATTGAATAATAGTTGTTCATTATTGATTTGACACACCCCTTAAGTAGAGGTGTCAAAAATGAGCCCAACTATACGTAACCCGCCCATAATTTTAAGGATTGAGCTCAAGATAATTTGAGTATTGTTGGACATATATTTTTAGTATAGTGAAAAACTATTGTTGGACAGAGAGAGTAATAGTTTGTAGAACAATGTTTTCATATACGTTTTCGAAGTGAATCTCAGGGTAGGGCATATCAAAAATATTTTGGGAGCAAATAAAACACGTAGGTCTATAGAACGTATGTCTTAGAATTTGTGGTGTAAGTTCCAAATCTAAAAGCATAAGTTTTAGGTGTAAAAGTGTACGCTCTGAGCGTTATTTTAATTGTTTTAAAAGTTTTTTTTGGCTATAAATCATTTTATTATTATTATTGGTGTAATGATATTTATAATTTATGTTTAGATTTTTCCTAAAATATATAAATATATAAATAAAGCAACTCTCATAGAAAATGACACTATCATAAATAGATTTTTAAGATTATCATGTCTAAAATTGATAGGATAGAGATTTCATATAACTATGTTATTAAGACAACTTTATCTATTTTTGGTCAATGCTTTTATACTTTTTACCCTTCTTCTTTTTCGAAATATATAAACAATAGGCGGTGCAAATGTTAGTTGAGAATAGAAAGACTAGTAGATGTTGAAATTGATATGAAAGATAATTTTACTTAAAAAGATTATCACGATTATTATTATTTTTATGTTATTTTCTTTCTCAAATAATAATTATAATAGTTTTCCCATATTATTAGTGATTCATTTGAATTTATTGACAGAATTATTGAAAAATTTATTTTTACTTATTTTCATAGTAACAAAATAATAAAGCTAAAAATATATAAAATATAACCTCGTAAATCCACGAAACTTATGTCCGTGTTTCGGGAGTAACGTCTCACCTCATGCCTCCACCTTTTTAACAATTTTTTAAATTTAGCTAAAAATAATGAAATTTCAACCATTACATATTTTGCCCGAAAACAAAAAGAATAAGAAATACATTGTTAAATTATATCGTCACTTCATCGGCCCTTGACCATATTTTGTATGTTTAACTTTTATGGATTTTAATATATAAATAAAATCGTCCCTTGGCCATTAATAATTTTTAAAAAATCGCCACTGCATTTAAATAAGATATTTAATAAGAATTATGTAGTTGAAATTTTATTATTTTGCTAATACTTTTTATTTTGGTAAAAATAAAGGAGCTATCCAAGTTTTTATTTTATTTTATAGATTTAGCTAATAAAAAAGAAAAAAAATAATCATTATATTAAAAGAAGGAACAAAATCATACATGATTACAATTTCATAATTTTGGTTAAAAGAATGATTTGATTAAAAATATTGGAACTCTAAATTTTCATTATTAATTTTTGCCGGGAAATAAAAATACACGGTTAAAATAAATAGTCATATCTAAAGAAGAAATACACAATTGGTACTTCATTATTTTGGATAAAAAATTCTTTTATTTGGCTAAAACAATGGATTTAGAGTGATTTTTTAAAATTTTTAAATAACTTTATATGAAAAAGAAAAAATAGTAGTCATTATATTTCGAGGAGAAATTTTTAAAATGCAAAGTTGAAATAAAATTTGCATTATATATTCAGTTGAAGCAAGAAGAAATATACCATAGAAAGAAATAAATCATTATATATAATTATGTGACAATTAACAATTGAAAAATAACTTATTTGGAAGCTGATTACATCAACATTTTAGAGGGTAAAGACTATCAAATAACCAAGTTAAAAAAATAATTAAAACTATTAGTAATAATTTTGACAATTAATAATTCATGTCAAGTTTAAAATAATTTTTAAATATTTTGCTTTTTTTCAATTTCTGAATAATCATTTTTCAGACTACACACTCAAATTCAAATAATATAGTTAAAAGTGTATTTCGTAAAGTATATCTCTTCTACATTTCTTTTCTTCTTTCTCCAATTTGTAATTTCCTTCCCCAAACACTTCCTTGAATGAAACCAATAATTCATAGTTTGATTATTCATTAAATGAATAGTCGTTTTCAATTTCTTGCTATGTAATGTAATAATATTTCTTATATAAATATACATTTAGGAAAAAAGAAAATCAACGTACAAGTTATAAAAAGAAACTCATATATGAACTCATTATTAGTATACATATATAGGCAAATAGACTTCAAAGTTCAAACCTAGCAACAATATACTTATGGAATTTCTTGATTTATATAATTATAATCGACCATAGTATAAAATTCAGAAAATTGCCAGCTCATACAATTAAATACAAAAATATATATCAAGTTGTGACAAGTAAGCGTAGAATCTTTTAGAAGATACTATTCAACTGCTGTGCACAAGGAATCTGTATTTAATACCTACAATAATTATTATGTGCAACTTGTTTTTTTATAAAAAAAATTATTATTCCACTTGCTTGTAACATTAAAAAAAAAAAAAAGAATAAATATAAATATAACTGGGTATTTATCAAAATTAATTCTACCAAATTTGGAGGGGACCATAACGTTATGACTTTTCTATGACGTTGCATGTTTTTCTTTTTTCTTACTTGTCTTTTCCTTGCTTACGTGACTGATGTTTATACTATTCTTTTTAATTGACAGTTAATAGAAAAAATATTATTTTTGTCTAAAATATCACATTAAAAGAAATAAAATAAATGTGAGGCGGAGAATAATCCACGCTCTTCCTAGCTCTGTCAATTATGAACAGACAAAAAAAAAGTCCAGTAATTTTAGAAAAGTAATTTTTTTTAAAAAAAAAAACAATTGGGGGTAGGGCAGAAAATCTACAGAAAACTTGACAGTCCAAGAAATGATGAAGGCAAAATAACAACAGTAAATTTTTCACGACTCAAATTAGGAGGGAGGGTGAATAACACTCGATTCTATTGAGAGCACCATCTCTCAATGCGTGATTTAAATTTTAATCGTGGCTCTAATACGTACTTTGGAAAGTGTCGGTGGTCGAGCAAATCCTTTTCCCGGTTGTCTCACATCATAGATACAAATAAATCTCTCTCTCTATATATATATATAAAGGAGGATCATAGAGGAGGTGATGTGGCACCTCTCTATGTCCTCCATTCACATTTATCTTTTTTCTCATTTTTTTGACATTTTATTGGTTTATTTTCTAAGTTTTCTACTTTAATTCATTTTTTTTTTAAATCTGAAAGGTGAGTATTATAATACTCAACTACCTGAAGACGTTTAGGTGGTATAGACCATTAATTTCATCCAACTTCAATATTACCATTAATACCAACTTCAAAGCGTTTACCTTATTAATACAACATTATTTAGTTCCTATAATCTCTCTATTTTCCTTAAGTTACTTTTGTTTTTTCTTTTTAATTAAATATCATCACCTTAAGTTACTTTTGTTTTTTTCTTTTTAATTAAATAAATTAAATATCATCATTATGAGTATTAATGCATGAAAAAAATTCTGTCAACTTTTGCTTACAAATGCAAATGGAAGATGCATGTCATATCCTTTCTTACAAATATTGATTTCACTTTCATTCTCCTTGTAATATCTTCATGAAAATTTTGTAAGTCCAACAATTTTGTCTTTTTCTTCTTCTTCTAGGTAAGTTCAACAATCTACTTTGTCGTTTGTAAATTATTTTGCATCGTAAATTCTATTTTCACCTTTTTTCCTTTCTTGATGTATAGTATAATTTTTTTTATCAATAAATTTTTATTTTATTTTGTAAAGAAATAAGCAGATTCTCATCCAGGTAAGTTTCAATTATCTTCTTTTAAAAACTATATATAGATTACAAGGTCATTAGTTTTGAATTTGAATTTTATGTTTTTCTTTTCTAATTCAAATGTATCAAAGTTTAACTAATTTCTTTATTATTAATCTTAAGGAGTATTGAATTTGTGCGTTTTAAATTTTTATTTGTACGCGAGCTTAAATTTGACTACAAATTAGATTTTTTTTTCTCTTTCAATTTTTTCAATGAAAAGCAATATTTACGTATTATCTAATTTCTATGAATTAAATTCATCTAAATGTAATGAGCAAGGGAAGGCATCGAAGGAAGATAGATGTGAAAATTATTAAATATATAAATATAATTATTTTTCGCTATTGAGGATGAGATGGTCGTGTCACTCTTGAAATGTAATAAAATTGTATCATTATCATTCAAGAGGCATAGAGATATTTTTAGGAAAGATGGTGTATGCACCTTTTTTTATCTTTTACTTATGTTTCATGTCAATACAAGTATAACGTCTATTTATTTAATCTAAATTACAATCTTCATTATATCATCATAACTTTTGGAAGTGAAAAAAAGAAGAGGAGATCGATGATAGAATTTAAAAATAATGATCACTTAAGTTTCTTTCCGTAAGTCCAAAATAAATATCATTTTAAAATCAAGCAATCTAATTCATCAATAAAAAGTACTAAAGAAAATTACTGCGAAAGATATATTTCTTAACTTGAAAATAGATTTATTGATATAAATATATATACTTATAGTAATGCCACAATAACGAAAGATGGAAGAAAGGTAAAATATATATATATATATATATATCATTTTTTTCTTTTTACTTTATTAATCATTAAGCCATACTATACTATAAAACTTTATGTATGCTATTCGTATGGAGCTTTACTATGAACCAAGTCGATTAACTATATGGAAAATACTTACAATTGAAAAAAAAAAGAAGGGAAAAAGTGATGTGGTTACTCTCTTTAACCTTGGTTAAGAAATAATAAATTAATAATATTATCTACTTCTTCTTTTTTATTCCTTTTTTTTAGAGTTTTTTCAATTTTTCCTACCTTATGTATTATATTAAAAAATTAAAAAAAATACACATTTAACTCTCTTAATTATATTAAATCTACAACATTAAGAAATTTAAAACTCATTTCTTACACAAAAAGAGTCTTTTCCTCATTATCTAACTATTGATTTAACGATACAATAAAATTAAAATTAAAATCAAAATAAACGTTGAATTAAATTACAATACAAAAAATGGGTGACAACCATCCAAATAAGTGGTTAATATAAAATTTAATGATCTTGATTTTCATTACTCTCACATCTTTTTATCATCAAAACCCCATAAATAATTAATAGGCATAGTCATAACATTATTATTATTTTTTTAAACTAAAGGTTGCCCGAAATGGGCCTTTTATTAACGATAGTAGAAAGCAAATTACAAAGATCCAGGCCCAAAAGTGGCCTAGACCCGGAAAGGCCAAAATGGCACTATCCTAAAACAAAAAAAGGAAATAAATCTAGAGAGCAACAAGAAAAAATCCTCAGCTCCGCCTGCTGTCTTCTTCAGCTATCAATGTGCGTCGGTGAAGTGACCATTGCTATACCCAAAAACACCTCCGACCACCAGTAACAATTTACAAACACCTTCCATGTTCGGCTTATAATCATTTGGACGTCAAAAATTCCCACAGACATCATGATTCAATGCCAGTGAAGACTTCTTCAACATGAATGTGACATAGCTGTACCAGAAAATGAGGTGTGAGTCGGTTTAAATCATATTCCATAAAGTTCTCATTTCCTCGTTATTACAGCTTTCAAATTATCCTCTCAATAGATTTAACCCCAAAGGAGTTGATACCACTGTAAAAGAAGATAATTTTTCAGCTACCAAATAAGGTATTGAAAGTATCATTATGCTTCCTCACTTGTCATTGTCGTTGGTATATTTAACTTCCTTGTTTCAAATTGCCTGATGTTTAACTCTGTAGCCTGTAGCCAGTATTTTGGACTCTTTGTATTCTTAGGTTTGGCATATTGTTCTTTTCCAATTGTATTATTGCTTGTGCTTGCTGTGGGATTTCTTGCATAGTATAAAATTGGTGTCTATGTGTACCTGCAAACTCAAAAGCATAGTTAGTGAAAAAATTTGGTAACATTTTCCCTTCTCGATAAGTATGCACCACCTCCACCTCTTTATTCATCATCAAATCCTTTATGTAGCTTACATCCAGAGTTATCAACCAAGGGACCTCCCATATTCCACTTATAATTTTTTGAACCATTAATGAATTAGTTTCAATAATCAAAGGTACTGGCCTGTGCTGTAAACAATAGTCTATACCAATTCTAATCGCCTTAATTTCAACTTCAATAATAGATATCTTCTTTATTAACCTTGATTCAGCATATATCATCTCCCCTGCTTCATTCCTGATACAAAAGGCCATTGATCCAGACCCAAACCTCACTGAACCATCAGTGTTACATTTGAATTTACCCCTTGGAGGGTGTATCCATCTAATAATTTTGGTTTGTACCAGTGGGGTATAACCTTCCAATAACTTCACAATCAATGGCCAATTCTTAGGTATTTCTTCTAACCATGGATATCTATACTTGGTAAACAAGTATATATTTCTGTTAATCTCCAACATCATGATTTGTTTAGTCATAATTGCCCCATGTTTAATCACATTCCTCCTCTTCCAAATCTGCCATATTATAAAAGCTGGGACTGCTTTAAAAATAGGCTTTAACTTACTTGCACAATCAGCCTTCCACCACTCCTTCAAGATTTGCTTAATCTGCACTAACTGGCATTGTACTCCTGCAGCTTCATTAAACCACTTCCAAATATGATTAGAGTCAGGACAGCCAATAAATAAATGTACAAAGGATTCCTGTATATTGTTGTTGCAACAACAACATTCTACAACATCAGCAATGCCTCTTCCCATCAAAACTTCCCCAATAGGAATTCTTCTAAACCACATCCTCCATAAAAGAAAGGACACCTTAAAAGGTAATCCTTTCACCGATATGTTAGATATATTCTCTATAGGCTCCTTTATGTATCTGCACAAATCTCATGCTGTTCCAACCTTGAATTGTCCAGAACCACTAGGCATCCACCAAGGTTTATCTCTACCCTGAGTAAGTACCATATTTCCCATAACACTGTCAATATGATTGCATACTTCCTCATCAAAATTAGCATGTAACACTGCCTGATCCCATCCCTCCTCATTGACCAACTGCATAACAGATTCCACTTGACTATGATCCTGCTAAACATTCATATGAAAATACAAAGCCCCTAACTGTGTCCAGTTATCAAACCAGACACTAGCCTGTCCATCCTTTGGCTCCCACCATATCTCTTGATCAAAGAAATCCCTTGCCAGTAACATATTTTTTCATACTTGTGATCCCCCTTTCCATTATACTATTTGTGGTCTGTGTCTCTTGCAATACTTGTTCCACATATAATTAGACCACATAGTCCTGAATTTCCACCATAGCTTAGCAAACAAAGCCTTAGAAATATCAAACAGTGATCTAAATCCCAATCCCCCTTCTTCTTTTGGTACACAAATATCATTCCATGCAATCCAGTGGGTAGATGTACCCACTTCCTTAAAATTCCATAAGAATTTAGCAAAACTTCTATGAATATCATATATTACACATTTAGGAGGATTAGTGACAAATAATAGATATATGGGAATGCTGTGTAACATACCATTGATTAAAATAGCTTTACCCCCAAAAGATAATAGATCAGCTCTGAGAAATGCACCTTCCTTTTCTTATTATGGCCAATAGGGCAACCCAAATACATCAAGGGAAAGTTTCCTCTTGAAAAACCAGTGACCTCTTCCACCAAATGTCTAGAAACTAGTGCTACTTTACTGTACAAATAAAAGGAGCTCTTATCCTTGTTGATCAATTGTCCTGACTGCTTTTCATATTTTCTCAAAACCTCCATTATAAGTTGTAAGGATCTTTTATCTGCAGCTGTAAAAATAATTGTATCATCTGCATACGCCAAACAATTCAACTGATCGCTCCATTTAGGTAGTCCATAACTTTTATATTCATAGTCATCAAATAATTGGTTCATAGCTTTGGATAACACTTCTGCAGAAAAAATAAATAGAGCAGGAGATAAAGGATCTCCTTGCTTAACCTCTCTGGTAGAATAAAAAAAATCATGGCTCTGGCCATTAATTAGTACTGAGTACCAATTATTAGCAATAAGTCTCCAAATCATGTCAAACATCCTAGTATCAAAGCTCATTTTCTCCAGTACCCTAATTAAAAATCTCCACTCTACTCTATCATAAGCTTTGGTCATGTCAAGCTTTATGACCATATTATCAGGCTTACCCCTTAGCCTTATATCAGAAATCATCTCTTAAGCCAATAACACATTTTCTGATATGTTTCTTCCTTTAACAAAGCCAGATTGGTTTTCTGATATCAATCTTGGGAGTAAATCTTCAATTCTATCATAAACAAGCCTAGATATGACTTTATTCAAAAAATTGGCCTAAGATCTGTAAAGGATTGAATAATGTCCTTTTTAGGTATTATGACCAGATTAGTATGTGTAATAGATTTAGGCAAAGTAGCACCCTGAAAGAAAGCATGAACCATTTTAATGATATCAGAACCTACTATATCCCAACAAATTTGATAAAAGCTCCCGGTAAAACCATCAGGACCACAAGCACTATCAACATTCAATTTAAAAATCACTTTTTTAATCTCTTCATCATCAGGTATAACATTAATCCAAGCATTCTCTTCCTGAGATATCTGAGGTTGTATCCACTGAAACAAGGACATCTCCTCATCAGTAACTAGTAAACTGTTTTTCAAAAAAGTAAACCCCTTCTTTTGTGATCTCAAGTTCAGATTCTGTCCATGACCCATCTAATTTCAATATTCTTCTCAGTGCAAGCCTTCTTCTTCTTTCTCTAACCAGGGAATGAAAGAATTTAGTGTTCTTGTCTCCTTCTTCAAACCATTATATACTAGCCTTCTGTCTCCAAAACTCTTCTTCATAGTGAAGATAAAGTTTTAACTCTGCATGTGCTTGCTGCAAGATGGACCTATTATCAGGAGAAGGATCTTCCTAAAATAGGACTTCTTTAATCTTCACAATCTCTTCTCTAATAGCTATCTGTTTAAAAATATCCCCAAACTTCTCTCTACTCCATTTGGACAAAGCTTTTCTGATCCTTTTCTGTTTTTGTTTCAGTTGAATGAAGATATCATCAGAATTTTCATCCACCTAATTCTGCTGGACAACTTCTTTGAAATCTTCCTTTTCAATCCAAAGTTTCAGAAATTTGAAAGGCTTAGCTATATGAGTATTGCCCACCCCCAAAGAAATGAGTAATGGAGCATGATCTGAGCCTGTTCTAGCAAGATGTTGCACTCCAAAATTACCATACAAGTCAAGTAATAATTGATTAGCAATAATCCCATCTAATCTCTTGAAAATACATTCTTCATCCACCCTACCATTCCACCAGGTAAAAGGATTTCCTGAAAACTTAATATCATATAAATCACATGAATGAATACAAATGGCAAAATCCTCATATTCCTGTGGATAAACAGGTAATCCACCAATTTTTTCTTCCTCCCCTAGAATCACATTGAATTCACCTCCCACCATCCAGGGCATTGAATAATTATGACTTATTGTTAAAAGATCATGCCAAAGACTTAATCTCTCCATGCTTGAACATTTAGCATAGACCATAGTAGCTAGAATCTGATTGCCATCTTCCGAGTGAGGTGTAATGTCAATTGCTGCTCAGAGTTTGAAACAACCCCTATTTGAATATGATGATTAACAAATACCCAGATATTTCCATTTACATTATAATTGACATATTGCATCCCTAATCTTCTTTTGTACTTTTGAATCTGTCTAACACTTTGAAATGGCTCCATCAAAGCAATCATCACAAACTAATGATGTCTATGAAGCATTTGTACCCTATGACAGGCCTATTGTGTTCTAACAGACCTAATATTCCAGAATAGTACTTTGTAACTCATTTAGAAATAGATTTCACCACCCTCCTAGTTTGAATTCTTGTAGTCAGTGTAGTATTTATCTCACCTTTCCCCTTGCCTTTCTTCACTTTTGATGACATTTTGGGTGATAGACCAGCTTCTTTACTGAGTTGTTGCATGTTTGAGTCATTTTCTTCTTCTTCTCTATCCTCTAACCCTATCCCTTTTTCTGATAGTGTAACTTCTATTGTTGAAATTGCAGGATCCTCATGCAGACATTGGTGTGAGACCAATTCATGCAACTTTTCCATTGGAGCAGACTTACCAGTAAGAACATGGCCTAAATTTGATTCAGTTTTAGTGTTCTCTAGCTCCAACACCTTTTGTGAATCATGATTCTTCTCCAATACTGCTATCTCATTAGATGTTTCTGCTATTTGTAGAGATTCCTGATATATAGCATTTTCTAACTCTTTCATCAGAACCATCTCCTCTTCCTTCCTTTGTGTATCTGCATGTATTATATCCATTGTCTTGTTGTTATTATTCTCCCCTTCATTATGTGTTGTGGAATTAACATCAATATCACTTTGCTGCTTTAATTCTTCAGTACTATCTTCAGTATGATTATGATTCTTTCTTCTTTTATAAACAAAACTGTCAGCACCCCCCTGCTCAAGTGATCTTGTTGAGGCGCAGTCATTTCACCCTGTTGTTCTACATTATCATCTGCTGCTATTTCAGGTATTATCACTGATACCTCCTAATTAGTATTACAAATACAAGTCTGATCCTCTTTTTCCTTGCCTTGCAGAGTTTCTGTAGATACAGAGGTATTTAATTGAGTTTCTTCTGTACTTGTAGGACTACCACATATCTCCCCATCTTTGTCAGTGGCATCAAAATCACCTTGACCATTCCATGTTAACCTTTGTTTAGCACTTTCTATTCCAATGCTATGGTTTGTTGTTTGAGCATCTTTTGCAAATGCTTTGGTGATCCACTCCTTTGTGGATATGTTTTTCTAAGTATTGTCTGCTTTCTGATCTGTCTTCTCTTTGTTAGGAATGTAATCCTGATTATTTGTTGTCACTTCTCCTTTATCTTTATCAGTAATGATTGTAATATTTGTACTAGTCTCCTCATTTTGTTGATTATCCTTGTTTATGCTACTGTCATTAAGAGCTGCAAAAGAATTGTCTATGCTGATGCCTTCTTCTCTTTCCCTTTGTTCATTATTTTTGTGCCTGGAGACTAATTTACTAGTAGGGAGCCACTTCTTGAATTGTCTGCCCACCCTTATTGCAGTTTCCTCTGGTTGCACATATTCATCTTTTCTCTTTTGTTCTTCCTGCACTGGTTTTTTAAGCTCAGGATGAAGCACCATGCATTCACTTTCAGCATGTCCTTGTAATTTACACTGCTTGCAATACTTCGGAACCATGTCATATTAAATATGAATTTTCTCCAACCTAGACGTTTTTTTCTCTGCATTCACCACTTCAAGTTCTACATACTTGGGAAAATCTGCAAGTAGGTCCACCTGCACCTTGACCCAAGCACAGCTAGGTCGAGTCTTATTTATAGTTGCCATGTCCAAGTGTAGTGGTTTCCCTACTGCTGAAGCTAATGAAAATATGGATTCCTTAACAAAGACAGTTGGCTTTAAATTAGGAAAGGAAATCCATGCCATCGCTTGTGTTGTTTCCTCCTCTACATTAAATTTAGCATCATAGATCAAAGATCTCATCATATATGTGTAGCCGTCCTTAGATAGAATGTAGTAATTAGGTGTAGACATCATATTGATAAAATCATCCTGCCTACTAAACCTCATTAATATGTATCTATTCCTTAATAAACCAATCTTGCAATCTCTTTTTACATTACACTGTTTGGGAATTTGAATACGAAGTTCCTCAATTTCAGGTCATCCATATGAAAATTTACCAACCACTGCGTATTGTAGGTTCTCAATAATATTCATTCTATCTACTTCTTCCTCTGTCCAGACCACCCTTGGAATTATCATTGTAACAGAGCTTCTTAATCGGAATTGGATTCATAGTCGAGATTTTAGTGCTTGTTCCATTATTTGCTTTAAGAATATCAACATATTGACCTAACACTGGTAAACTCTCCTTATCATTGGTAGGTAAACCTGTAGGATCATTAGGTTTATGATTAAGCAGATTTGGATTTGAACGGATGGGAGCTTATAGCATAGGGAAAGAGCAATTAGGAGAATGTAGTAATGCTGGACCAGCACTAGAAGAAGGCTGGCAGGCGGCCGTGTTGGCCATTCTGGTGATATCAATCAATACTGGTTAGGGTTTTTTTGCATGAGAAAGAGGAGCAGAAGCTCAGAAAAAAAACCTAGAAAAGAGGAAGAGTCACTAAGACAAGAGAGCTATAGGTAAGCAGGCAAGAAGGATAGGTGCAAAAAAAAGGGCGAGGCAAGTGGTTCTCCATCTCTAGGAAGATTGTGTCCAGGATCTGGTAATCTAAGCCTTGCTTCTTCTGGTCGGCTCGTGTTAGCCTATGCTTTATTACAGGTAGTCATTCCCCCGTTCCTTTAGTCTTTTCAAGGGTACTTTTTTCTTAAGTCGCTTTGATATTCATATTATAGTCTTATAAATAAAGACATTGTAAGACTTTGTAGAAATAATCTCATTAACTCTTTAAAAGTGGTAATGTTTCCGGTGCTTATTACATGCTTTAGTTTAACTTGAAGAATAAGATAAAGGCTAATGAATGGTGATCGACTTGTGGGAGTGGACATCGACAAGAGCTCGCAAAATTTTGCATTGATTTTATTTTTTTCCTTCTATTTTTAATGATTAAGATCGTAAGAATGATGTCACACTTTTTTTATATGTTCACTCTATAATTTTTTTATTTTATATATAAAAAATTATTATCATAAGTTTATATTTTTTTTGTTTCAAAATAGTAATTAATGACTTTATTGGAAGTCTGCTAACTACTGATCAAATATTTTCTGTCTATATTTTATTTAATAAAATAATTGATATCTTATCGTTTTCTAAAACTGCGCGAAGCGCGGACAAGTTCACTAGTAGCTTCTCATAAAATATCACTCACAGCTATTGTAAAGAGGATATTGAAGGACAAATGACTAATAACAATGACAATGAACAAATGTGTGTATTTATATTATTATATATGAGCATCACCTGTTCAAATTTGGTCCAACTGTTAATTTTGATACCTTGTCCGTTTGATTCTTGCGGAGAGGCGGAATTAGGTGGGGTTCATGGGTTTGAACGAACCCACTAGCTTTTTCATAGATCCTGTATTTGTATTAGAAAATTAAATAAATATATATATGTATATTAACTTGTGAACCCCCTAATAAAATTAATTGACAGTTATCCTAATATTTAGAATCCCAAACTCTTAATTCTGGCTTAGCCTCTATTCGATCTTGTGGACATCCGATTCCAACACACCTCAATTAAGAGACATATCAAATTGAAAAATTAGTGAATTAAACGTGTGTGTTTTTTAAAGAATAATTTAACGTTTTCTTTAAATATATATAAGATAGAGAAATCCTTCCCTCCACCCTTCTTTTTCATCCAAAAAGAAGTCCGCATTGTTTGGGATGATAATGGGGTAGGACGGAGCGGATGTGGGGTGGGGCGGGTTTAAGGTTGTGCGGGATAGGTTTAAGGCTATGTGGGGTGGGCCGGCTTTAAGGTTGTGCGGGGCGGGGCGATTTTAAGGTTGTGCAGGGTGGGGCGATTTTAAGGTTGTGCTGGGCAGGTTGCAGTAATTTTTTTCAAAACTAATGCAGGGCAGGGCAGGTTGCGGGTCTATGTAATTTTATGCGGGTTCAAATTTAATTTTAATTCTTTACATGTTGTAAGAGTGATACAACACCCTTCAAGAGTAAGAATACACAAATCTAATGACAAATCCATTATTTTTTATTCAAAAATATATCAATTGAAAGTTTCTTTAAAGTTAAAATATTCAAGATAGTATTATATTGTATTTATATTTTGAGGTTAGTTAGTGTATTGAAGAGAAAGTTGAGACAAAGAAAAACATTCTAAGTTTCAAACTTATTCACTATACAAAAAGAGATCACAATTTGGTAATACCGAAGAATGTATTCTTTTGGTGGAGCTTTGGACTCTTCAACGTAACTTATTTGGAGTTATTTGAGTTATACGACGTTGTTGGGTTGTTGTATCCTGAAGGAAACAAATCAAGAGTTATACTATTGGGATCGATATAGATTATACCGCGGTGGACTATAATCTCCTTTCCTTTGGTTCCCCACTTGGTGTCTGAAGCCCGCATTGGAGCCCCGACTAAATTGGGATCGCACACTGCAGGGCCCATTCGAGGGGGGGGCTCCCAACAAGATTTTCTCCATACCCAGGGCTCGAACCCGAGACCTCTTGTTAAGGGTGGAGCAGTCCCACCACTGCACCATAACCCATGTTGGTGGGCTATAATCTCCTTAAAGAGAACGAGATATCAATGCCTCAGTCTAAATATTTATTTACTCATTTTATTTTCAATTATAATTTATGATATATTTTACCAACATATTATTAAAAAGTATAACGAATAATAAATATAATTTACTTGTAAAAGTATAAAAACAAAGATGATCATTTTCCGTAAGTTATATAGTCTTACCGACTCAAATGAACTTTGATGTGATGGTGGCCTTGATATATAGCTACTCAACTTGAAGTTTCAACACGGTAACTTTTAAAAATAGGCAAGTGGACATTACATAACTGCACATATTTGCTTTGTTTAATATAAATAAATATTAGTAATAGGAGCAACATGAATGGCAGCAACCAGAAATCTTTAATGACAGAACATATCATGATAAGCTTTACTATTTTGAATGATAAAGTATATGATAGCTTCCAGCATGCTAAATTAGGCCATACAACTTTGATTCCAGGAACAGAAAGTGATGGTTGAGAGAAATTTCAATGAGTTAGGAATGGTTAGGTAGGGAAGGGAAGGGCAGGGCAGGGCATGGAGGGAGAACATATTCCATACTTTAAATCTCCTCCATCCATGCTCTATTTGCCAGTCCCAATTAATTGCTTTTTGCCTCTCACCGTCGTTTGGTAGGGTGTATAAGAATAGTGTTGAATATGGTGTATTAATAATACTTGTATTAGTTATGCTTGCATTAGTTATGCTGAAATTATTCCTCACACATTTTTTAATTTGGTGTACTTCTTCGGCCTACCTTCGTACCCTCTATAACCAACTTTTCGCACTTCCTCATTGGTGCGTCAGCGCATCTGCTCTTCACATGTCCAAATCATCTTAGTCTCGCTTCCCTCATCTTGTTCACCACAGAGACCACTCCCACCTTATTTCAAATATTCTCATTACTAATCTTATCGCTCCTAGTATAACCACACATCCACCTCAGTATTCTCATTTCCACAACACACATTTTCTGGACATGAGAATTTTTAACTGGCCAGCACTCCTAATTAAATATGGATTGAAGAACAAATTTTATTTATTTAAAAAGTCACTCATCAATTCTTTGGTGCTTGTAATGCAAGGGGCAACGTGCAATTAATTATTGAATCAAAGGTTCAAAACAAGCAAAAGACAGATGGCCCCTCAATGAACAAGTAGTCATTTGGAATCCAAAATTTAATTTTATAGTTTGAATTTGTTTTAATTTTGTGGTTTAGAAAGTAATGATAATGACGTTAACAGAGTCAGAGCTCTTAAAATAATAATTGCAAAAACCAAGAAGATTATGACATAAACAAGGCCTATGTCTCTAAGTCACAACAACATTAATTGTATGAAGAAAAATAAATTCACATATAATCAGAAGTAGATTCTTCTGCCAAATTTTCAAATATAAAACTACCCATGGAAGTCCAAAGAGCTGATGTTAGCTCTTAAAATACAAAAATGTAATTAAAAAAATTAGAGTAGTTGAACTAGCACTTTTGACTCAGCAGATATTGTCTCTACATCAAAGGACATAAGTTAAATGGCAAATAAGAAAATACAAACAAGAGGCTAAAACATTTTTTCACACTCAGTATTTACGCGTTAAACAAAATAATTTGACCTTAATAGTTACAAGTTAAAGTGACAAATCGTATCAGTTAATCATGGTTAACTGATCAAGGTTTAAACATACATGTGTCTTGCATTAATTAATTTGGTACGATTATCGAGTGAGAAAAAAATAATTTTGTTTTGAAAACATAAATTTCTATCCATTTCTTGGTTTTCAAAAAGAAGAAATGAATCAGGGTAGTTATAAAATTTGTATAACGAATCTCCAGGTAATACAAAATTTCAACAACAATTATCATATCAACTGCACAGATCACAAATACTTAATAACTTATTCTTATACGTGCAATGAACCAGAAAGAAATTAAAGGTTATCAAACTGCTTTGAGTACTATCATGTGCCTGAGTGACTCTCATTAACTCAAAGAAAATGAGAATGTTGTCTCTGGTCAATATTTAAGGAGGAAATTTCGCAAATAACCACTAAAATAAAGTTAATTAGGCTCCATAGCTATAGTTTACTAATTACAATTTGTAGCTGCATGTTAGAGGGAGGAGAGAGGCAAGTGAGATTGGGAGAGGGAGGAGAGAGGCGAGCGAGAGAGAGGAAAATTGTATTTGTATATTTGGCGAGCGAGATTGGGAGAGGGAGGGGAGGCAAGTGAGAGAGGGCAGAGAGTGGAGAGAGGCGAATTGTATTTGTATATCTGTCATATATTTTTATATATGTAATTGGTATACATATTTATCAATGATTGTATTTGTATACCTGCATAATTGTATATATATAATTAGTATGTATATGTATCAATGAATACAATTGTATTAAAGAAATACAATTTGTATCAATGAATACATTGTATACAATCATATCAATTTGTATTTGTATATGTATAAGAAAGGAGAGAGGCGAGAGGCACTCATAATTATAGCTCAAATTAAGCCGCAAATGGTAATTAATGGAACTATAGCTATATTAGCTAATTAACTAGTATATAAACCACATAATTTCCCCATATTTTAAAAAAACTTTTAGCTTAAAACTTACCTCCTCTGGTCCATATTAAGCAAATTGTTGGGCTTTGACACACCCTTAAGAAAAATATTTAAGGGCATAAATTAAAAGCTACTTTCCAGTATTAACTTTTGATTATTTTTAAACAATTGTTCTAGAATATGTAAAGTAATTAATAACCTCATTAAAAGATAGGTAAATATGAAAAAAAATCTCAACAATTCTCTTGAACTTTGAAAAAATCACTTGTTTTGAACTTGAAAAAAAAAACCAAATTCACTTAATATGGACTAAAGAGAGTATAAAAAAATATGGACTAAAGGGAATATTTATTTTGCTCTCAATAATAGGTAAGAATCCTACGTTTTATAGGAGTCTTTTAGCCCTCCCCATCAGGAAATTTTAAACCAACTAAAAATATAGAGAACATTTTATTTTTACTTTATACAATGAGAGAATTTAAATGAAGAAACATGGTCTCATATCGTCGGATCCTAACTTGTTTGGGACTGAGGTAAGGCCGTCGTTGTAATGATATATATTGATTTGGATTTTGGTACAACACAAATTGCAAAAAAAATGAGGTTTATGCACAAAAACTTTGGAAGTAATGGACTTTTCTATTAGAAAAAAGGATCAGCTAATGTAACAGATGTGTTTACAATCACATTACAGAAAGCACATAGCTTATAGCCTACCTTCTCAAGTGTTGGCTTTGCAAACAGCATTCTTGCAATCAGCACTTGTGATCAAGTGTTCATTTTATAATTCCAATTAGTAAAAGGCGTCTTGAACTAAGAAATAGACCCTAGAAGCTTTAAAAAAAATGGCAATCCTGAGCAATTGTTATAATCAGATTCATTGATATTCCTGGTATAGTAGATGCTATCAACACATACTCAATTCAAAGGAATTGTTTGATCTTAAAGGGGATCTTCTATATAATTTTGCACGTGATAATTGGTTTTTAAACAAGCATATCATAAAAGTATTTAACAGTAGACACTTGACATTCTCGATTATGAGATAAGTGTTTCTATGCTAATGGAGAGACAACACCAAACAAACAAATTATCTCAGATTGAAACGCAACATCGAAGCTGGCATATGGAAACATCCCTTTTGAGGAACATAAATCACGAGAAAATCACATGGAATATTGATATATTGACTGAAAGAAGACGTGACTTAAAGCAAGAACTTACATATGATTCAGACATTGTAAAAGTATGAATGTTTTAACAAGATTCAAGAAGCCAAAATAATATTTACAACAAGCTTTGCAGTCAGCAAGCTTAGAAGCAAGGATGCAACATTGAAGCTACAACCAAAGAACCTCTAATATACTCAATTTCAAGGAGGCCGCCATATTCAAAGTAAGATTATCCAACCGAGTTTACTGACACCATTGGAATTCCAGTAACAGGCTGTTGATCCACATTTTAGTCTTTCAGTAACAAGAATGTCCTAGAAAAAAAAATTGACGAGTCCATAAGGAAAGCACAGAAATGAACACGATATGTATCACTAGCAAAAGAGATGAAAGACCTAGAGAATACAGAAATGGCAACCATATTAGAAACCAGATTAGTAACTGGAGAAGTGCAAGTGAAATACGTATTGATATGTGAAACACTTCCACATTGAGTACAAGAACCACTCTGAGCGGTAAAAGGAAAGAACAACCCAAGAAGTCAATCCTCTGGCTTTGTGAACTTATATTCACTTTTTCTCCTTTTAAAACAAAGTGCACCGTGACAAACAGCTCACAAGATTGGAACAAAGTAAAACTAAACCAATCAGAGAAGTTCATTAAATTGCACACTGGACATTAATTCATCTGATAGATACGCAAAAAAATCAATATGCCACGAGACAGTGGTAAGACATCTCTTTCATAGATGTAGACCATTCAAAAAGAACTCAAGCCTTGTGTAGGTGCATGACAAAGTGTTGCATTGAAAGTATCATGAAGATGGTTCACCTAAAAGGTACATTCTCTAGCCTGATAATTGCAGCCTATACAGCGACAATCTTCTTCAATTTCTACTTTTACAACTAAGGCTAGACAAGAATTTAGAACCTGAAATATATAACATAAGAGGATTTCAGGAAATTATCACGGTATCAGGAATAGACACAAGGAATAGTTTGAAGTTTTAAATGTTTTAAATTCATAGGTGCACTAGATATAAGTTAGGATTTCCAAGAGCTTGTATGCACGAGAGGAGCTAGGAAATTATGTATGCAATAGACTCATTTGAGTTGATATGCTACATCTGCATAAAATGAAAGCATCCTCATACGTATAAACTTACTCGCACTTTTCCTTGACATACCTGGGATTTTGTACCTTGGAATTTTGTAGCACTATTTAACTATATAATAATTCTGTCTCTTTTTTATCTTTTACTTTAAGATTTTTTTAATTGGATGATGGTGTTAAAAATTTTCAGTAGATAGGACAAATCCAGGAGCAATCAACTTGCTTTTGCTAGTTGCTACATCGCATTCCATTTAAATGAAATTATTGAGTCCTTTTATTTTGCTGAATATATCTTAGTTTTCTCATTAGTTAGTTTAAAATTTCAGAAAATTTATTTGTTTTTACTATTGTAGCTCGATGAATTGGGACCCTAAATTTAAAGGTCTAATGGTGCTGCTTTATACTTTATAGGCACAATAGGTTTAAGAAAGAAGTTGTAGAGCTTTTTATTCTCAATGTCTTGTACCATCTGTCTTTGAGGCGACAGGATATGATCTCTATAAAGTTAATGTTGACATTATCAAATCAGATCTTTTTTGTCCTGTGCTTGGACATTTATGTTGTTATTTTAGGGAGTTTATAGGCTAGTTGAACCAGAAAAAACTAGCCATCCCTGGCAGAAATAGCATTTCAGTCTCTCCTAAGAGATTAAGGAACCTTTTGAAAACCATATTTTGTGTTGGGCGTCATACCTGAGGTTCATCTTTAAGGAGTAAATATGTTTCCCAGAAAGATTAGTACACTTTTAGCCTGAATCCGGGCAAATGTTCTACTACAGAGTACACAGAGAAAATCAAAGCTTAATAAATGGCTAAGTTTCCAATATTGTCATTGAAGATATCATGAGCATCTGTGGAATCATAACTTTGAGAGGAAACAAAAGAAAATCTAGATAATAAAGTGATTTATAGTTGTCTAACAGCAGAAAGATTCTATCAGAAGTAGAATTATTTCAACTACTTCAACAGAGTCATCATCCAGTCACAGAAGACCTTCTAGTGACTAGCCCCATAAGACAACCAAGTGCCTACCCCTCCCCCAAAAGGGCCCAGCCAGTGGGAAAAAGATAAAGAGAGAAATAAACAAATAAATAAAAGGGAAGAAAGGAGGCAAAGATTTTACTTACTTCTCACTTATTTTCCGACTTAAGTTGTCCCCCAAGTAAAATAAGTCCCACCATTGCAAAAGCAGCTAAAACGGTTGATGAATAGGACATCACAAGCAGAGATGCTCGCAGAGACTGCAAGAAAAAAACTATTATCATAAATACCAACACAAATAAATATCAACTGAACGAGCAGTTTTCTAGTGTTACCTTAGCAAGCAATAAAGCATTGTCATTTGCATACTGTAATGAGCTCTCTGGTATTCTCTGTATGCCTTGACTCAATTCCCAAGAAAGAAAACTGTATTCCCAACAGCAGACACAGAATTTTTTTTAATCTTACATGAAAGATATAGAGGCTGGCAGATCAAAAGAATCAATTACCTAAAGATGAATGCAATGGCAGCTCCAGTGTAGGCCTTTCCAGAGGTCAATTCAACCTGAAGATCCCCAAACTGAAGCGAAATAGTTTTAGGATAAAATGCATTGACCACATCTTGGGAAAAAATAATCCATATACCATTTAATACCTTGAACATCCTGGTTTGCTGCTTAAATTCTTCACCATCAACCCCAGATACTGGACTTGCAGATAACAACTTTCCAGTCTTTATCATAACTTTAGCAATCTATAGTGATCAACTACCAAAGTTTTAAGAGCAAAGGAATACTTTGATGACATCAAGTAGGGTGCATTTGAAGAAGAAATTATGCCTGACAACAGTTCTCAGTTATTTCACCCAGATGACTTGAATCGAAGAGGTTAATGTGGGTGAAACCTTAGGAATGAGCCGTGTGTACACCTTCAGTCTTCATTCTTGTCCCACAAATCTTTTTAACCGTTAAAAACTACAGATCAAGAATTAAAATTGTATCCAAAGAAGACCAATTGCAATTCATTTTAGCATCATTCATCCAAACTTCAGAGCCAATATACCCAAACCTACTAACCTATTCCACGTGGGATACACATACCACATTAAGTCACCTTCTTAGTATGCTTGTCAAACCTAGCAGTCCTAGATGACAAGGTGAGGTGGAAATGAGCCTACTAGCCCAGAATCTTACAGCTACTGAGTAAGTTCTACTCCTCTATGCCTAATGATACGATCCTGGATAGTCCGGACAAAGCGGAGCACATGGTGGATGATCTTGAATTATCTAGCTTACCATTGACTCGCTCCAAGTCCAAGAACGTCCAAGGTGTGCATGCTAGGGAGCTTCATGATCTTCAAGAATTTTCAAGACACAACATTGGGATTCAGCTCTTGCACATGAGCTGCTGAAAGGTTCTTTCTCTCTTTCACACATTCCCTCTAATTCTTCCTGTGTTATATCCGGAGTCTATGCCACTAACTCTAGAGTTGAAAGGCAAAATTTATGGTTGGAACTCTCTGCTGCTCGGGGGATGTCGGAAGGGCCTTGGACTATTTGTGGTGACTTTAATGTCACTAGATTCATTTCTGAGAGGCCTTCAAGCTATACCTCATCTAGTATGACGTAGTACTCGGAATTCCCCGTAGCACATATTCAATGGAGACATCTAGAATTGACAGTTTTTTGTCCTCCATGGAATTGGATGATTGCTTTGGCTTCATCTAGCAATCCCTACTCCCAAAAGTTATTTCTGATCACTCTCCCCTTCTACTCCAATGCAATCAGTGGGGTTACAGGAACAACTCTTGTTTCAAATTTGAACACATGTGGATGTAGCCAGAGGGTTTTGTGGAACTTATTGGTTCGTGGTGGGTTTCTTTTGATGTGCAAGGCAGTCCAGATTTTATCTTCGCATCAACATTGAAACTTCTGAAGGGAAAGCTAAAAAATGGAACAAGCATTCCTTTAGGCACCTTCACAACCGTAATCCGACACTCCCTGGAATTTTGGTTTTAGACAAACTGGCTGAGAATAGAGTCCTATCTGATGATGAATTATTATAGAAGGCTGGGTTACAATTGGATCTGGAAGATATTGTTAAACAAGAGGAGATATCTTGGAGACAAAAATCTATGGCTTTATGGCTACAACAGGGAGATAACAATACTAGTTTTTCCATAAACTGGCAAATGCACACCGAAGATTCAAACTCATACAATTTGGTTATCAATGGAGAAACTGTCACTGAAGAGGGGACAATTATCAATGAAATACTTCAAAATTATTCCACCCTTTACGGGCATTCAAGAGTGTGGCCTAGTAGTCAATGAAGTGGTTGAGAACCCTAAGGTCTCAGCTTTAAACTCAGCGGAGACAAAAAACACTTGGTGATTCTTCTCATCTGTCCTAGCCTTGGTGGACGGAGTTACTTGGTACCTGTTGCTAGTGGGAGGTGGCAGGTACCCCGTGGAATTAGTCGAGGTGCGCGAAAGCTAGCCCGGACACCACGGTCATCAAAAAAATAAATAATTATTCCACCCTTTACGGTGAACAAGAGGGACCGAGGCCTTCTTGGTCCCATGCTAATATTCGTTAATTTCTGATGAGAACAATGTTTCCCTCTAATGTCCCTTTTCGAAGGAGGAAGTGTGACCAAAGATTCTGGGGAACAAAGCTCCTGAACTGGATGGATTCACTATGGGATTCTTTAAAAAATGATGGAATATCGTTTGTTTCGGTCTTCTCAATGCTTTTGTCAGAAGATTAAATGCCACCTTCATTGGGCTTATTCCATAAAAGATTGGAGCTAAGTGCATGAGTTTAGGCCCATCAGTCTTGTGGGTAGCTTTTTCAAGTCAAATGTACGAGCGGGGAGATTAAAAAAGGTCATTGGAAACTTGTCTCCACTCATCAATTAGCCTTCATTAAAGGTAGACAAACCATTGATGCCTCAATCATTGCTAATGAATGTTTGGACTCCACGATAAAGCAAGGCAGGCCGGGTTTATTTTTATTTTTATTTTTGAAATGGTAACAAGCTTGTACTGATTCACAAAATGGGCTCCTAAGCCATAATTACAGGGGGAATAAAGCATATAGACTAGTAAGTTACAAAAAACTGTCTACTAGTCTATAGTGATTCTAAATCACGTAATAGAGACTCTGTGTCTTCTATGTACTCTTGTTTACGCCAAAAATTAAAACTGTCTACTAGCCTATCAAGTTTTCCTCTCTAACAAATTTACTTTTCATGCCCCCTCTATAACTCATCTCCAAAATAACACCTAGATAATCAATTTTTGAAGATAGTAAGTTAAATCATTAAAAAATCCATTGCTGATGTACAGAGATCAACACCTTCATCATTGACTCAGAGCCGCACACGTCCATGAAATAAAAAGACAAAAAAGATAAAAAAGGGACAATATGTAGAGAGACCGACCCTGTTTCCTTTGCAGCAGACAAGCAACAACATGAAAAGAAGAGGCATAAATCCATTTATTACGTAAATATGGCATTTACTCCTGTATTCGAAAGATTTAGGGAATTCTTTTAACACATGAGAAGATGCATAGGGATTCCAAAAAGTACCTTCTGTACTTCACCTTCGCCATATTGTCCCATGGACTGGAACCTTTTTCCAGCTGATAACAAGCGCCTTCCAAATGCTAACTAGTAATAAGAATGAAATTCAGGTGGAAAAAGGAACTCAATTTGCTTGTGTAAGGCAAGAAGTAAAGCATCATAGTTGTAGGCTTTTTCTTGCCTGATTTTTGAGAGCCTGTCAATGAGCTAACCAATAAAGGCAACTTGTCCACTAAAGCTGTGGATGTTGATGTATCAGCCATTTCCCATGCTCGGCTTATATTTAACAATGTCTCTCCAACCTCCTCACCACACTGCAAATGCAAGATTAAAACGACAATCTATAATGTTCTTTTATCAGTGAGTTTTGCTTTCTTTCATCCTCTATTGTTATAAGGGTGGCTTGATAGCTTCAAAATTCAAATTTACATGAAGGGAAAAGAAACAGTTAATATGAACCATAGCTGAACAAGAATAAAAATGAACTATCAACTTGTTTAAAACCGTAATACAGAACATATCATCAGAAACTGTAATACAGAACATATCATTAGATTCAAAGGTCATTTGGGACATTACAAACATTCAAAAGTCTTTCCTTATTTTCTTAAAGTATATATCGAGTCAAACTAAGACACTTCTATTGAAACATAGAGAGTAAATGAGTAACTCTATATAGTACAACTAGCCAAATCAAATTGCTGATCCAAGATTTATCAATTTCATGGTTGAGATGTTATGCATTGTAAAGAAGTTGCAAACAAAAAATAGTATGAGTGACTAACCTCATCTTTAACTGGCCCATTCGAAAGATCAAATGCTGCATCGTTCAGCTACACCATGTTTAACATTTATGAATCAGAACTAAACCAAAGTGATAAAGAACCCCACCCCCTTCAACAATGAATGCAAATGAAACCCAAACACCCAGACCTCTAAATGAACCATCCTGAGAATTCAAAAGCCACATGACACCGCAACCACAGCCTCATTTCGAGCAACAAGAGAAAAGAAAACTAACAAACCCACATGGGTTACTATCCAGCATGCATAAATGAACCATCATGAAACACTTTCTATAACCATTTCTATATTATTTTGCAGAATAGTTCCAAGTTCCAAGAAGAACTTACATCTAAGCGAAGATCACGAGGAAGCTGGGAAAAAAAATCTGCAGGTAGAACAAAACTCTCCTGGAAAAATAAGGATTGAATAAAATTAGCATAACTCTGACGGTTCAAGCGAAACCCAGTTACCAAATAGTGAATAAAATGGATTTTGAATGTTACAGTGATTTCTTGTAGAAGAGTTTGAGGGTCTGGTTCAAGAGATTTTGGGGAATCAGATTCTGTAACAGCAAACGGGACTGTTGTACGTGTATCGAATTTGAGGAAATTCTTGCGAAAAGATGGAAGAGTTGAGATATGATGTGGGTATTTGCCGAAACGAAGAGTAGGAGTAGAAAAGAGACAATAGATAGAGGAATGTTGATGAAGTGAAAGAGAGAAAGCCATTGAAGCACAAGAGAAGACAATTACTATAAATTAACAATAAAAAGTGGCAAATTTTTGACAAGTGAATTATGGAGTTGGGCCGAGAGCCATATTTGGTTCCGTGGTTGTCCTTCTGTTTCGCCATTTCGCATCTTGCCTTACCCAATCATACTAAAACAAATATTGGGGAAACAGAAAAAAAAAATCAAATGTCAAATCAAAGCTAAATATAATAATTCCTCTGTTTTAATTTTCTCATATTTTCTTTTTTAGGGATGTTTTTTATTGTTTTAGCAACTCTTTAATTTCAATTTTTCACGTGACATATTTGACATCACAAGATTAAAAAGCATTTTGATACATTCGATATATCTTTAATTTCATACCACAAAATTCAAAAATCTCATTTATTTTCTTAAATTTTGTATCAAATTCAAACAAAAATAACAATGAAAAAGAAGTGAGTAATCTTCCACAAAAGATATAGAGGGGAGAAGAATGTAGATAGTGTAAAGTACAGAAACCCAATACTTTGGGTGCTAATTACATCATATCTCGAAAGTTTACCAAATTATAATAATCTCGGATTTTTCAAAACTCGCATATACATTGCTCCTTTGCCCGATATCATATACATAACTATAAACCAACTTCATACTGATTTAAGTTTGAAATAATTAGTGTTATTTATCAACAATAACATTTGTATTAGATAAGAGAGAGAAGGAAAAAATAAATTTTTGTAATTAATTCAAATGGTAGGGATTTTTAGAGATTATGTTATATTAAAAGTTGTATATGTGAGTGTTTGATCATAAAAATTAAATATTTTTCAAGTGTTTTTTTTTAGAATTGTTGGAATTGAAGTTAGAGTTGTGTTAATATTTTTGCTGAGAATATTTAGAATTTGAGTGTACTTGTTCTAAATATGATTATCCCCCAATTTTTATTAGATAAAAATGCTAATAGAATAACAAAGTAAAGAGCTTGTTTAGATTGACTTTTGATTTTTGACCATTTTAGCTTAAAACTAAGTGTTTATAGGCACTTTTTTATTTACCCAAACACTCAAAAAGGTGCTTAAAAGCTGTTTTGGCTTAAAAACATTTAAAATAAGTCTATTCAAACAAGCACAAGAGACTAAATTATGCCGCTATTAGTTATTCATGTATTAATTATACATGTATTAATCATTCCACCATCTATCCTATATAAAATAATGCATAAATTTCCTCACAATTTATACATGTATTAGTTATGCAAGTTTCTAAATTGTCAACCAAACATCGTATTAATTTTATACATGAATAACTTATTTCCTATCTACCTACCAAACATCGTATAAGTTAAACAAAAACTAATACATTCATAACTTATTTCTTATCCAACTACCAAATGACCCTAGCACATTACCTTATAACCTCACAAAAAATATGTAAAAGATTCAAAAATGGTCTAATGAAAGTGATCAATACAAAATAAACATTACTTTACTGAGCTTGACCTACACTATCATATCCCAAACTAACCCCCAGAACCTGGTGGGCTGAAAGGAGATAGTCCTCAACATTATAACAAAATGTAAAGCTAATGCACAAAATAATAAAGGAGCAAATCTATCAAACACTAATTATAATACAAGAGCAAAATAGGGCTGGCAGCTGCCTCCTACACCCACCCCCTCCGGTTGTTGCAGTTAAGAGCAACACAATCTGATTTGTATCTACTCAAGCTTCAACTTTGGCCACCTTTCGCGGTTCTACTTGGCCAGTTAGAGGGCACTGCATTTCTGTCCAACTAATCGGAACCATGGTACCACCTGCAAAAGTTTATCAACCACCTTCTAAGAACCTAAAACCTGGAACCCTAGGAAAATCTGAAACATGTAATAATTAATAAATAACTTCTTCCTATAAACAAATATAATAGCTTCTGCAACTAAATTGGCAATGATATCAACTCAAATCACAGTTGTGCATCTAACTTAGATGGAAATGCAAAGGTTTTTACACAACTATCCTCTCCATATGATGATGTTTTGGGATTCAAATTTTCTCCAGACGAAGGAAAAGCCTCAAGCTACGCCCCTTCCCCTCTAACTCACCCCACAACATCTATCAAAAAAGTCTTTTTCCCTTAATAATAAGGTAAGCTCCAGAACTGACAGAATTGCCCAATCCTTTCTTTCCTTGAAGTCAATCTGGAGGGGAAGCTACTTCTACAGTAAATTCAGAATGTACTTGCACAAGAAGGTTTAACTTCTAATTAATCCATTTATAAGATATTTTTTATGGCATGTGGTGTCTGAGACAATTTGTGAACAACTCGACTATTTCACTGGGTACATGCTACCTCCCCATCAGCATAGGTACCAGAATTCTCTGTTCACCAAGGCTTTGAAAAATAGATGAGAACAATCAACTAGGTTTCTTTGCCTATGCTGGGATTTGAACTTGAAACCTCCTTTCTTGTTCACTGATTCCATTTCCTAGATATTTAACATGCCACGTTACTCGGTTTAATGTTTATATGACAAGGTACTAAGTTTAATGTCTTTGCAGAATCAAATATCACATGAAGCTTGCATACAACTTTAGATTTTTGTTAAACTACAGTAACAATGACTAACTTCTCTTATGCTTTTCCAGTAAGTAAATTCATCATCTGCGTTTATAATGATCATTTCAAGTGGAAATACTCTGGTGAGCAAGATGGTGGTATGTGTTTCATTTATACTCAATATTCAGAACCAGTCAGTCATGTTCTAAATCAAATTTAACAGCATCAACAAAGTCGACCGAAAATGGAAAATCAAAATAAAATAGTCGATAAAGAACGCCTTACCAGATGCACTTTCAGCAGATACAACACCCAGCTCATTTTTCGCAGTTGACAGATAATATGCTCGTGCATCTCCAAGTGACAGCTTTTCAAGAAAGAATAAAACAAATTATATTCAATATGAAGCAAATCAACAAGCTTTACAACAAGTTAGTTCCAGGAAATCACAACCATGATTCCCCTGTATTGCTAACACTAAGTGTCCAATGGCTCGTAATGGTTCTTATGAACAAAGATGGACTAAAAATGCAACCGCAGTCCTCTACTATCACTTAACCCATTAACCTGCACTGTAACACGTCTTCTGAATTTAGAATTTGAATTCTATACTCTTTGCATATTTTTTTACTTCAGTTGCCTGGACAATATTACTAGCTTTTTACATTTGCCTTGGGCGGCTTTTAGGGATTAGCATACACTCAGAAGTTTGTTCCTTTCTTAGTCATAAAAATTAATAGGAGATTACCACCAATGCACGGATAATATCACCCGGTCGGAAGGACAAATGCATGTCGACTTTGTCAGTCTCAGTTGCTCTGACATCTTGTTGCCTGTTCATTCAGAAGAAAGTTTCAGATTTTCTGTGCCAAAATCTTGTGGCACCGCAGAGTCAATTAATGATCATATAAAGCAAGTCAACATGATAAAAGATGGGATTCTGTAAGTAACATAGTGCTAAAATACCAACTGCTGTGTTTCAACAAATAGATGTAGGAAAAGTGGAGACTGAAACCCAATATGAATTGTATGCAGTATGCACTGAGATAAACAAATATCTGAAGGGTGTTAAAAGTTGTGAGAAATATTAGAGAAGAATATTATTGAATTGTGTTGTCTCTACATTATTACAGAGAGACCCTATTTATAAACACTACAATAGACACCTTTTCCAACTAGGATACTACAATACAATCTTTTTCTGAGTAGAACACTATATACTATTCCTATTACAAATACTATTCTTATTCCTATTCTAAGTAAGATTGTATATACCTATTACTATTCTAACACTCCCCCTCAAGCTAGTGCATACAAATCATATGTATCTAGCATGTTACAAATATAATTAATACGAGGACAGATGAGGAGCTTTTTGGTGAGATATCTGCAAGTTGATCACTCGACTTCGCAAAATTGACGGTCAATCTCAATGTGCTTAGTCTTCTCATGAAATATTGAATTTGATGCATAATGTCAATCAATCTCAATGTGCTTGATCTTCTCATGAAATACTGAATTTGATGCATAATGCCAATAAAACCCAAAGTGATAAAATTACAGTGTTGAACTTCCCAAACCAAGCGTGCAAAGACTGTTTCAGACCATAGAGTGACTTACGTAATCGACATACAAGGATACTAAACTCCCCCTGAGCAACAAAATTAGGTGGTTGCTCCATATAGACTTCTTCACACTGCAGCGGTCGCTGGAAAATGCTCAAAATCTAGTATAAAGTATATGGATCATGTTGGAATCAATAGACAAGTTGATATTAAACAAGAAAGTCACCGAAAAACTGGCCGAAACATGCTCATATGCCGGAGTATTAGATTTGATGGCGGAATGTGGTCATAATCTAAGAAATAAAATTATATGGGTAGGGTCGAAATGATAGCATGACCCAACTGGAAAATAGAAATTATATAGGAAAGGTCGGATTGATGGCACAATCCTATTGAAAAAGAGAAATAATATGGGTAGGGTCGGAATGATGGCACAACCCTACGCAAATCAAATTTGAGGAAATGGAACTACGAATATCAAATCCGAGAAATCATCGAAAAGACACACAGTGATATGCAACTCAGATACGAGAAAATAGTACAGAAAAATCCACGGTACTACGCAAATTAAATATGACAAGTAGTCCGGAGAGATGCACGGTGCTATACAAATCATATATGCAAGAAAAAGGTAGTCATCGAATGGATGACACGGTGCTACACAAATTAAATATGAAAAAGTAGTCACCGAAAAGATGGCACGGCACTACACAAATACCGACGAATATGGGGTTGACACAAAACAGCCCTAGAAAGTCACCGGAAATTGATGCACGGTGACCTGTCCCACTGAGTTTTCTTCCCTTGAATATGGAGTTCATGCATATATCATTGGTCCTACTTTTGTTAACATAATCATTGACCAGACGGGCGGTATATATAGGTAATAGCCACCCGCCGGCAACGAAAGCTCTTTGATTCTCTACCAAGATCGTAGAGGCTCTGATACCATGTGAGAAATATTAGAGAAAAATATTATTGAATTGTGTTGTCTCTACATTATTACAGAGAGACCCTATTTATAAACACTACAATAGACACCTTTTCCAACTAGGACACTACAATACAATCCTTTTCTAAGTAGAACACTATATACAATTCCTATTACTAATACTATTCTTATTCCTATTCTAAGTAGGATTGTATATACCTATTACTATTCTAACAAAAGTGAAAAATCAGTATTTAATGATCTGCAATCTATGAGCAGTTGATAGGCTTTATGGTGGATACATGACTAACCAAAGAGGTCGTCTTTACTGGAAAGGGAAACAGAATATCAAACATCCTTACCTTCAATTATGTAATAACAGGAATACATCTTGCTTGCTGTGACACAATTCACAGATTAGTTGAGATGTTTGACAGCTCCAAAAATATAAATTAAGCATTGAATTTACACCAATAACCACTGGACTACATTTTCCTACAATAATTAACTCTTCTATCAAAAATTTCAAGTTAAAAAAGTTTGTTACCTTTTCTCCAAAAAAGAATTAACTCTTCTATTCAACCCGGCATCATGTGATATTAAAAGTGTCAAATTTTCTTTATCCCCTTCAATTTATTCTTTTGACAAGTCTTTGTCCCCTTTGTTTTTAACACAAGATTATTATGAAGATCTTGAATTAAGCATCAACTTCACTCAGATTGTAAAATTAATCCAACACAACCAGACAAGGAAATTTCAGAGACAGAATGTCCCATACACATGTTACAAACACAAACATATTGAACAGTATAACCATGTATTTATACAGTTTCCAACTGCATTATGGATGATTCTTGACCTGCAACAGTAACTTTACGATCAATGGTCATCACATGAAGCCCATTTTCAAAGTAATCATAGCAACAATGTGCAGTTCGGTCATTATAATTGTATGGAGTAGCGGTTTCAAATCAAAACGTAGTACGTGAACAGCAAATCAATCATATTTTGCATTTGTGACACTTAAGAGTGGTTGGTAAGATTATATCGTGTAGAGATTTAGCATGAAAAAATCAGTAAGCAAACTTAACCAAGGTAAAATGATCTGTGTCAATATGGTTCATACTTTTAGTAAGTGCACGCAGGGATGCAACTAGTACAAACAAGTCTACAAAGACCACATACTACATAGAGCATCAATCATACACCTTATCTATTCCAGAACATGCCTGATCTATCTCCTATCACGAACGACCAAATTAGGCAGAACACGTCCTGTCGAAACAAAATATTATCCTGCTAATACTATGTATTTTTCAGCCCAACTATCATCAGCACCATGGCATGAAATAAACACCACTCCTATCTTGCCATTCTCATATTACTAACTTACACCATAACCATTGATTAAAAAACTGTTATACACCAGCGCTGTTTTATATTCTTTATGTCTTGTACTTCATTACAAGAGAAACTATTCTGTCAAGTGAGGCTCTGTATTACAACCCAACAGAATTCTTCAGGCATTTTGTCCAAAATACTTGAGAAATGAAAAACCCTTGACGAAATCACTCTTCAAGAGTCACCCTAGCCTGTACTCGTAATTTTCAACTGAAAAAGAAAATCAAATTAACTCACCTAATAATGCCAGTGAATTTCTCACGCACAGATTTGGAATCAACACACACTATGTCTGCCGAAGCCGTTCTAGCCATCACCTTAGTAACCTGTCAAAAAAGGTAAACTAATTATAAGAGAACACATCTCAAAAGTTCTGTAGTCTGTGGCCAATGAAATGACTATCAAAAAATGATATTAAAAAAAAAAAAAGGAAGTCCACTGCTTACATAAATCCAATTAAATTTTAAAGGATATATTTTTAACTAACCTAAAGAATCTACACCTATATATCATAATCAAGAATGAGTTGAAGCAGAGAAAGGTAGCATAGATAAGTACCTAGGTTTTTTATTTCTTTTAAATTATAGTTCTGCCTGGTTGAAACAAGAGCATATATTACCATTTCTACGATAATATTTAAAAAAGGGAAACTGACCTTTTACAGTCTACAATAAGTATAAAAAGGGAAGTACTCACAGTTCTCTCTCTTTTCTGTTTTAAAATTATAAAACAACAACAACAAACCTAGTGTAATCTCACAAGTGGGGTATGGGGAAGGTGAGATGTATGCAGACCTAACCCCTACCTTTGTGGTGCAGGGAAGAGATTTTCGATAGACCCTCAGCTCAAAAGAGAAGTTTTCCGTAGTAGAGTTGCAAGGAAATATGACAACAAATAGCAACATATCCAGCAAATGAAATAACATATAGAAATAGACATCGAAGAATAAGAAACTATGCGACTATGAGATACTACTACTAATAGGGAGGAGCTAGCCCCTGCCTCTCCCACATAAAGTGTGACACCACTCGACTACCTACTACCCTTCTACCCTAATCCTCGACCTCTACACCTTCCTATCTAGGGTCATGTCCTCAGTTGATTGAACTAGTTGTAGGATATTTTAAAAAAATATTTGAACTCATTAATACATATGACATCAGCTCATATGTCAACAACTTGGAGGCCAAGATTTACCAATTGCCTCAACACATTCGTAATCAACTTGGTGGCCAAGGTGTTGTTTTCCTTTGTCCTCAAGCACTGTTTCCTTTGTCTCCAAGTTATATTTTGTGAAGATGTTTTCCACCACCGCCTACGCTCCCTATATATATTAGTTGATGTAGTCTTGAGAATATAGAACTCAGTGAATGAGTAATACTTAACTTTCAATATCCTCTTTCGACTTGCTTATTTTGTAATAATTATATTTTGTTTTTTTTGTTCCTCTTATAGAGAAGGCTTGTTTAGTCCTGGAGAAACATTTCACGTAACTGAAATAGTTTTTAGGACAGTGCCTAGCACGACTCAAGTATTATTTGTACTCACTTATCAATAAATATTATATTATTGTTATTATTATACCCGTGTTTCCCAACAGTTGTTTTACAACAACAACAACAACATACCCAGTGGAATCCCACAAGTGGGTTCTTGGGAAGGTAGAGTGTACGCAAACCTTACCATTACCTCATAGAGATAAAGAAGGTTGTTTCCGAAAGACCCTCAACTCAAGTGTAGCAAATTCAAGAACAAAGAGTAAGAAAACAGTGAGAAACGAAGGTACCCAAGATAAACAACGACTGACAAAAAGTGATACAACTAGTAAAGTCCTGGACAATTTTATTTTATTTTGATAGTTAGTGAAGTCCTCAGAAATTCAGAAAAGAAAAACGAAAAAAATTAGGAGTAGCTAAAGCACATAAGTTCACCCAATGGCAAAGAGAAGGAAAAATAAAAATACCATAGTTTTTGCCTTGCACCGCACGTTTGACACCTCTAGGTTAAAAAATTTAAAAAGAAAAGATGAAAAATATCATATAGTAGTAGTTTTTGGATACACTTAATCTTTGAGACAAGAAACAATATTTTACATTCCGGCAAGCACCAGAGAGTGATGATTGTGTCATCATACTCAAGAAACAACTATCAAATTCGGGTAACACTAAAACGCTAGCACAGAATATTCATGAAAACCATCATTATAACGTCTTAACCAAGAAAACTCACTCTAGCAAAAACAATGGAACCAGGCTGAGGAACTGCTCCATGGGCTTTATGACCAGTAACTTCGACTGTCGATCTCTGATGAAGATTGACAAAATGGAGGAAAAGATTGTCATTTAAACAACAGAAAGTGATGAAAACCACAGAAATATCAGAAACAAAACGGTAATAGATTAATGTGCCAAACAAAAATCTTATGACTGCGATAATCATGCTCATGCATGAAAGCTCTTAAGAATCTGCTATAGTTATCCATCTCACTTCAATGTAACTAGTGAACAAACAACATTCTTTGATCAGGTTATCTACGAAGTAAAACATCCAGTGAAAATTGGAGAATGATGCCTTCCTTCTTTTCTTTTTGGATCAAATCATTCCAGATTGTCTTTCATAGCTAATTCATTAGTGTTCAAGGCATTTGACTCTTGCACCCAAGGGTGTGGCCTAATGGTCTATGAAGTGAGTTGAGAATCATGAGGTATCAAGTTCAAATCCCAACAGCTACAAAAATGTTAGGTGATTTCTTCTCATATGTGACATGATGGACAGAGTTATGAATGAATTCAAGAACATATTTGAAGAAATTCTAACCCCCGTTAGAATGGGTTAGTTGTTGTTGTTAGTTGGTGGAGGCATCCTGGTGGAATTAGTAGGTGCAGCCAAACTGGTGCGGACACCATGGTTATAACAACAAAAAATCCAATTGGCAAAAGAAAAAAGTCGCAAGTTTCAAACTATATCTGACTTCAGAAAACAAATAGCATAAGAAAACTTAAGAGAATATCCCTAAAAGAACTTATAGTCAATAGCCGTCCCTTTAGCAACTTGGCACGCGAGAGAAAGAGGAATCCGATAATCTCCGGTTCTTTCTGTTACATTGTGTTAGTAGCACCACAATTTCAGCAGCGAAGAACAATTACTCAGAAGAGGGAAAACCTTCAGACAAAACTCGTCCAATGTTTTGTTTCTTAGCATTAATCTAGTAAAAACCAGTCAAACTGTACCATAAACACCTCTATCGACATTAAAGAATGCAAAACAGTAAGATTCAGAGAGTAACAAAACCTGGTCAATAGAGTCGGAAGGCGGTGGTATAAGAGAACGGAACCCGGTGAGAGAGGCGTAAACAGTGCCATTCTCAGTTGAAACGTAAGCCCCCTTTCCGGCTTTCAACTGTGATGCTTTGCCTAATACTTGCCCTGGCGTCACCAACTCTTGGGTTTCAGCTTCCATAGCCATCGTCATTCTCCAGCAACGGCTACTCAAACAAGCCCTCTCAAAAGCAAAACTCTGTTTGGGCCTTTTGCAGTGTTCTATTTTGTACCCAATTTTAAGTGGAAAAAGTGCAAGAGCGAGGTAGAGAGGCGAATACTATTCAAGTATGCCCTAGTGAAAACTTAAATAATGTAGAAAAATAATTGATCAAAATAAAGTGATACTAAGGGGGTCCTTTGGTTGAAGTGTAACGACATGTTCCGTTGTTATGGATGTTTAGACCATAATATTATCGTATAGGTCCCAATGGGCTAAGGGAAAATGGAAATTGAGTTTGAAAAATCTAGTCAGCCTTTCTCTTTAGCGAAGGACTTCAGGGTTCGCCATGGCGAAAGGTTGCAAGTCGCAGAGGTTCACTATAGCGTAAGAATTCTTCGCCATAGCGAATATTTTTGCTATAGAGAAAATTAGAAAAACAATAACGTGTTTTAAGTAAGATTTTACCCAGTTTAGGTCATAACTTAGAATATTCGACCAGAAAACCCCAAAGGCGACTTCTCCAAGGCTTAGGCTTTTCTCTCTTGAGGTAAAGTGTTTTCCTTTCATCTTTTCCATCCGTAATTCGATTTCTTTCAAGAATCGAAGGGTATGTTCTTCATAGGAGTTAATGAGTTGAACCATAGAATTATTAAGTTGTTGGGACAACATATGAGGGGAGTATTGCGCATGATTTTAATCCTAGACCGTTAAATTATGCCTTCTAGCATGGAATTATGAATCTAGTCTCTTACTATGATATTGAGGACCTAAAATCCCATAGAATTGGGTTCTTTAAGAATTTGAATGGCTCAAAAAGATTAATGGGGCTTAAACTCCATGAATGGGATTGATATGAATATGGTAACCTCTGGTTTGTGAAATAACTCTTAGATAAATAATTAGACCAAAGATAAAATTAGGTGGGTTTGAATACCCACGACCTTTGTTTGAGGAATTAGATTATTAAAGTGTCATTATATTTTGTTTGTGTTAGACTTTGAGCATTTAGAGGCGGTGAGGAAAGGGAAGGCTCTAGCGATTTAGTTTGCTTATTTCTAGTTTTCGGTTAAGGTAGATTATCGTTAATTGGAGTTATGACTTTTTATTTTTGTGTCGAATTGGGTAGGCGTTTTCCAATGATATAGATTGAGAGGCGATTTTCTTAAGGGAAAATGCCAAGTTTTAGTTTAGTATTGAGTATTGTGTCACACTTCTTACCGGCGGAACTAGCAAAAAAAATTGTTTTGCAAAGGAAGGTTGAAAATGATTTGAAAAATGAGGGAAAAAGTGAATTTGAAGCAATCTCTTGTCATGGCTCGTACATTTTTCATTTGGCTTTGTGATTTACTAGTGGGTGTCAACTCATCTCGTTGTAGTTTGTCAAAAGTCATTCGATTTACTTGATTTTAAGACTAACTTGAGACCTTGTTGGGTTGTGATGCCTTGTGTGATAAGGTTTGAATAATTCTTGTGCATGCACATTGTCTAGAACTTGCCCCAAAATGTGCTTCAAAGCAAAATTCTAGATATGGCTTGGCTTGAAAGATGAACCTAGGCCCTCTTTGATTAAGCCATTTTACCCAAAAGAAAATTCTTCCCTTGACATTAATCTTAATCAACCCCACTCAGCATGAACCTAATTCTTTGGTCACCATGTTACACACCTTAAACCTTTAAAATCCTCTCCCTAATTGCTAATGATGAAATTATATGCTAAAAGTCTAAGTTTGGGATTGAAGAGTAGAATGAAATTGTGATGTAGGCAAAAGCCTAAGTTTGGGGGGGGAGGGGGGGGGAGGGGGGGTGTGCACTAAGAAAAGAAAGAGAAATGAGCTAAAAAGTGCTTAGAGCACCATAAGCTTCAATTGAAAAGTGCTTAGTGAAATCATGAATGAAAGAATGTGTAACACCTCGCAACTCTACTCTTAGAATCCAAGTCTTTCATTGTTAGTATATAAGCTTGAACCGGGTGATGTCCTACTTGTGCTTATGTGTTAATGTTTATTCCTATGAGTGGAAAGTATATTGGAAGTGGTCTAGGGTTATAAGAGACCTCTAGTACTAAGTTGAGTTCAAAATCTTCCTGCTGGCTAAGTTTTTAGCATTAGCTCATGTAATGGTCAACTTCAAATGATCATATTTCTCAGCATATAATGAATTAGGTAGCCCATGAACTATCAAGTTAAATGACTATGAGTCTTTTTTCCAACCCCACCAAGTTTTCATCAAACAAAGTTTGGAGTAAAAAGTTATGATCATTTTACCAATGGCTACCACAGTAGAGTTTTTAGAGTCTAACAACTACGAACCCCATTTACGAGTCGTAAATGGAAGTACGACCAGTAATTATCAGTCATAAAATCAACTTCAAAAAGTGAATTTTCTGGTCTGATTTTCATAGACCCAATTACGGGTCGTAAATCCATCTACGGGCCATAATTTGGATATGTAAAATGAAGTCCTGAAACTTGTTTTTAGACTTGATTTCTACGAATCTGATCACGAGTCGTAAACCCAACTATGGACTGTAATTTGGGTCTGTAGAATGAACTTCAAAAAATCGATTTGAAGCCTAATTTTTCATGAATCCATTTATGAGTTGCAAACTAATGTATGATTCGTCCTATCAAACCGTATATTAAACTTTAGAAATCCCAAATTAAACCTAAGTTTCACGAGAGGAATATACAACTCGTAAATCCAAGTACGGGTCGTAAATAGCTCTTGTGGAAGTTGTCGATCAGTTTAAGTCAGGGTTTTTGTTGCCTTTTTCCACTATTCCTAAGTCTAAGCCACAACATTACATATATCTCAAAAGGAGTTTTCGTGTTCATACACTCTTAACTCTCTCTAACTCAGAAACTACCATAAGCAAGGCAGAAGTTAGGGTTTCAATGCACTAAAGCAAGTTCTTTCTCCTAAGTCTCATTCTCCCAAATATATAAGGCTTCAATGAGAATATCCCTTCACTCTCATGCCTAAAATATTTTAAATTCAAGGATTTTGTGAAACTATGTGAAGAGAAGTTAGGGTTTTCATATGAACTATGATCTTCCTTACAAACTTATGATTCCTTTAACTTATTTTAGTCTTTAAACTATCTTTTACTGATTTAACATGATTTCTATGGTCATTTAAACCTTTACGACTTTCAAGCATGAAAAAGTTACATGATATGAATTTCGACCTCAATATAGGTTATTTTAGATATGACTTTGAGCTTAGTCTCATATATGATTCAGATAGATGGATATTTTTTATACTTATGAGCATTTATATGTATGTATTCCATTTTAGGAGGACTATTTAGTATCGAGAGGACACAAGTTTAGAAAATTCAAATCTCATAACTTTGTGCCCCTGTGGGATTTGAGTATACCACTTTATCAAACAACTCCATTTAGCCCTACGAGGCTCAGATTAGTGGATCCACATAGATAGATAGGTTCTATACTCTAACAAGGTATATGACAGTCTTCCAACTGGATTATAGGTCGGACATCATGAGCTCACATGGTGTATGTCAGTTATAAGAAACTCTCAATTTATGCATCTTTTACGATATGCTCTTAACTTTATTTGAATTATATTAAGTATGCTATTTTATGTTTATGACTATGCAAGGCGACTAAAATAGGCTTATCTCTATGTATATTTTTTTAAAATAAGACTTTTAAATGATAGTTAGACATAAACTTCAACTTCTTTTTCTTCGGGTCTTTCACTATGTATATGATCTTGGAAACCTTATTTCCCTATTCCTGATTATGCCTTATAGTATGATTATGATAGTGTTCCTTACATACTCAGTACATTCCACGTACTAAGATATATTTTTTTTGTGGTATATCCTTTAATGATATAGATTTCGACTCTCGTTCTCAGACTCGTGGCTAGCGAGGTTACAACATTTACAGTCAGCATTTGGTGAGCCCTCCTCATTTGGGGACTCCATTGATTTAGATTATTAGAGTTTTATTTATGTTGTCATTGGTTTTGAGGTAGTTGGGGGTCATGTCTCGGCAGACTTATATTTTCATTCTCACTAGTAGAGGCTTATTTCAGACATTAGAAATGTGGTCTCATGGATTTCTCAGTTTTCATTATTCAGTCATGTACTTGAACTTTCGCTTCTGTTTTCATAAGTATTGCTTAGATATGCTATGTCAAGGGTTAGCCCGTGATCACTTGTGGTTCTAGGTACCGTGTCTAGGCTGGGGCGTAGACTCGGGTACTAACAGAATGAAAAGAAGAAAAACAAAAAATTGGTGCTAGCTTTTGTTGTGCACATGCCTCATTTGAAAAGAAAAATGGGTATTTGAATGAGTGATTGATGTCTGAATAGAGGAAATAAGGTGAAATCAAGTCAATGGTATGAGCGAGGAGTTCAAAATGAGATGTGATAGCATTAAGGAGGTTTCTTAGTCACTTTGACCAGATAATATCCTACCATTTGCCTGAGACTAAGTTAAACTCGCAAGTCCTTGGTGATTTTGATCCTTGTCAATCTACATTAGTGGCGATTTACATATCGGGTAAAGCTAAAAACCCCTAGTTTCTCTTCCTCCTTTAAGATAACATTAAAATCTCCTCCAACAATTCAAGGATTCTCTACCTCTTCTGCTATATTTTCTAGTTCTTCCCACAATTCCAATCTTTCCAGGGCACTGCATCTGGCATATATAGCTGAAATGAGAACACTTGTGTTATTCTTGATGAACTTCATAGTTAATTGTTATGCATAATCTACTATTACATGACCCTCATAATGTTCATCCCAAAAAATTAGATTTTAGTAGAGTTGTCAGCTAGGGCATACTTGTGTCCCAGCTTTCTTCTGTATTGTTCTAGTTCACTTGGGTCTTGAAAAGGTTTCATAATGGCTATGTGATTGTAATGATGTCTCCTACTCAGGTCCATTAATTTCTCAAATGAAATTTTAGAATTGACAAACATTCTAGAATATTAGTTTATTTATCATTGATCAATTGCTAATATTATGTTTTTGTCACTCTTTGTTTTGACCTGCAGTGGTGTATTGTTTTGTCTTTCTTCATCCCACTTTTCAAACTATTACTATGCCTGAGTGATAAATCTCACGCTCTACTTATTTATTATATGTTGTCCTCCAGCCCCTCATCTTCCTTTGTGTTCTTCAGTCTTGAATTTGCTCATCAGTATACTCTTTTAGCATTGGGGCCTCCTGCAAAGGTGGTTCAGCTATTACTATTTGCATGCTTTCCTTCTCTATATTCTCCAATTTCCTATCACCTTGATTTAGAGTTAACTCACTGTTTTGATTTTTCTTATCCACTTCTTCTGAGTGACTCAAATACGCCTCATGTACATTAGTTTGATTATAACCTACTTCCTCTCCATTCTATTTTTTCTCACCATTCATATATTTGCCTTTTTGAGAAAGTTCCTTCAACTCATTGATTTGTACTTGTATTTTCTTTTGATCTCTCTCTGGCATCATTGCTCTGTATGTATGTTTCTTCCTGATCCCTAGTGTTGTTTTTCAGTGCTCCAAATTTATTTTTTGTAATCACTCCCGCTTTGTTCCAAATTTGATTACTTTTTTTCTTGATTGCACCCCTTTTTTTCTGTTTCTTCTCCTTAAATCCTTCATCTTTGTCAGATGCCTCTCCCTTCATGTCATTATCCTTTTATCCACTTGTTTCTTACACTTTGTTTGTCTGCCTTTGTTTCATACCAACTTCCCCTTTTTAGTTTCATCCTTGTCCCCTTTCTTTGGCTTACCCTTTTGTACTGTCGGTGTGCCCTTCTCTTTTGTCAAATAAAGTTCTAAATGTTCCACGATAACATTGTTACTCATCAGGCCCCTAAATCATACATATATTGCAGTATTTGGGAACATAGTCATACTTAATCTTGATCATTTTTCTTATTATCTTACCATTTATTTTCTTTATGCCTATATTGATTCTCTTGGGGAATTCACCTAGTAGATCCATCTCGACCTTCACTCTGGCATAACTTGGTTTGATGTGATTTCTAGTCGCGTGATCACTTGTAATGGTTTTTCCACCGCTTCAGCCAATGAAAATACTGTCTCTTTTCTTAATTTTTTTTTGAAGTAATGAAAAGGAGGAGATTGTCACGACCCAAACTGTCACGAGTGTCACCCACACTAAACCACCTGGTGGGAGAACCAATAACTAAACCAAAACCAACCCAACACATCAATATTAAAACCAAGTCATAAGAATAACATTAAGAAACAATCTTAAATCCAACTAATAACGAATTGAGTCCCATAAACTCAATCGATAGTCAAACAATTTCACCTGAAATAAACCCCTTGACACTGAAAGTCATCATACCAAAACTCTAAATAGTCAAGACTGGGGATGCAACCCCGAAACTAAAACATAAACCTAATAGCCTAGAGAGTCTATGTCTAAAAAGAAGAACAAGATGATGCAGAAGAACCCATGGCAACCTGAAAGAGTAGCTCATCCTTGGATTCGAAGTCTGACGTCCCTTAATTGAGGTCTCAGATCAGCCACTGAAAGATGTCCTGTGCTCAACAAGGAAATAACATGTGCAATATCAGTACACAAACTATAGTGTACTAGTAGGAACACACGACCAGTCCAAGATATGAATTAAACAATTTACCACAAGCAGTAACACAGAATAATACATATAGAAGCATTATACCCGCTATATCGAGGTCCAGTTCGGTAGGCCAAAGGGGAATTTTTGTTGAGGCTTCGTTCATTGAAATTTTCTATCACGGTATTCTAGGGTACATGGGGACGTTGTAGTGTTATGTGGTTCACATGAGATTGAATTACTTCCTTGATGTTGTTAAATTTAGGCGGTGATCTTCTGTGATTGACTTGCCTTCCTTTCAGCCTTGATAATCATTCAGGGATGAACGAGGGGTAAATTGGTATTTATTATTATGACCTGATCCACCGTTATCCAAAGGGCACCTCGTATGGAATCCCCAAAATTCTTGCAATACGTTGTCAATTTTAAAATTGGGTCGCGACCAAAATTTAGGAATTTGAATTAATTTAGGCTAACACCATTTCTTTATAGCGAGAAGACTCCTTTTATGGAGGTGTCGTTATAACACCTGCATGACCTCTATAATGGGACTGGTGGAATCAGACCCTAGAAAACACAATGTCTTTTATACTTCCTCCCACTTTTCATTGAGAAATAGATGTGGGTTACTCTAAAAATCCTCCTAAGCCACCCCAAGCTTAAGAACAAGGGAGGGGAGAGATTTCAGCGTAAGAAGGGTCAAAACCCAGGGAATTATAGTCTATGTTTGTCAGGATTCGCCTCACAGAGCCAAAAGTTCATGCTCATAGTTCTTCAACAATTGCTTGACGTCTAGGTAGGCTAGGTTCTTCTTCACTGAGTAGTTAGGCCTGATTTTACTTACATTATACCTTGTAGATTGTATGTTATGGTCTTCAAGCACGGAGTCTAGATGGTTGAATTTGTGGTTAGTTTTGGTTTAGGCTGAGAATGGATTTGCTTAGTTAATGTGGATCTTATGATAATTGTTGGGTGTTTCCCTGGGAAGGTGATAGTGGGAAATCAGATTATGATCAGGAAACGTTCGAGAAAGAATCCTTCCAGGTAGGTGATGGTTGTTTGTTTTCCTATTTATGTTATGTGTGATGTCAACTGCTTTGATAGTATTGCATGCATGAGGAAAAATAAAAAAATATGATTTGAAATGCTAAATGTCATCAATCACATGCAATGAATGTGTTTACTTGGGCATACAAGTGTGTTTGCTTTTCATTATATTTGTGATTGTAATATGTGAATAATGGTTGGCACGGGTACCACACCTAGTACATGATATCCCACGGTTGGCTCAAATACCTTGCCTGGTATATACTAATGGTTAGCACGGGTACCATGCTTGGTACATGAATATCCATATATAGTTGGCTTGGGTACCACACCGATACATATTAACAGTTTGTATGTGGGTTCCATGAGAGAATCGAGTTTACTTCTTTGTGACGTGATTATTACTAGTTGGTTCCCTGAGTGGACCTGATTTATTTACTATGTTATATTTGTCACATGTTGGTCCCTGGGTGGCTGGATTGACGTATTTAAATGCTGGTGTGGTTCATGTGTAGACCAGGATTGCATACTAAATACTGTATTGATGTTTTAGGGATCCTTTGTTGTCTAGGTTAACCGAAAGGTGTGACGAATCAAATTTGGGTGATTGTTATGCTATGAATATGTCTCGGGTGGTTGTTAAGTCAGGGTGTTGATTGTGTGTTTTGCTTATTCACTAGCTTGCACTGTATTGTTAGTCGAGGTGGTCTAGGACATATTTGATGAGAGCGTTTGAGTCAAGGTGGTTTAGTGACAGTCTCCCAGGTGGTTTACTAAAATTTGTCAAGGGCCAAGGTGTTGACATGAGAACTTGAGGGACAATAGTAAACTATTTAACAGAGTTAGTAGCGGTCTTGTATTTGGGGAATCTCTATATAATAGAAAGGTTAGGTTTGGTTATGATATGATATGAGTGGAACGATCTAGCTGGTGGAGTGGGTAGCGAAAGGGGGGTGGGGTGACTTGAGATCTAGTGTATGAGTCCCAAGGTAAATCTACTTGTAATAGTGGTGATTGCGAGTGTTGACACCCAATTTTGGCCTAACATTTTCAAAATTCATACTTTTACGTTTTATTTATTAAATAGTTCAAAATCCATTTTTTGTAATTTTAAATAAATTTATCAATAGTTATTCTTATTTTTCAAAACATTAAGATTTTTATTAGTTTATTTTGAATTTTAGTTAATTTTGATTATATTATTTTTGTCACAATCAGTTGAATATGTTGTGAATATTGTGTCAGTTTGATTAAATTACTATTTTATGTTAAATTGCATTTTTTACATACCATTGATTTTATTCGTGACATTTGTTAATATTCATTTTTATTTGTTACTTTTATTAATATTCATTTTGGTGGTTTTTTTAGCACAGTCTAGAAATTCATTTAAATATGGATAAAATTTGTATACACAGATATTTTATTAACTTGATAAGATTGCATACACAAATATTTTATTAACCAGTGGTTTTGGCCCACGGTTTTTAGATAATGATATTGTACTATAAGTGGTTTTCGATTTTCTATTTAAACAATAGCTTGGTCATTAAGTTAGTGGTGGTGGATAAAAATATTTTAGGATTGAATAATTTCTGATTTTTTTCAAAAGAAGGGTCACTGTTCATTGTATTCACCGGCGTGCCCTTCGCCGGAGCTCCGGCCATCAAAACCACCACCACCCAAAACCCCCCATTTTCCGTTGAGCTTCCCCCATAAAACCAAAATCCGGCGAAATCACAATACCCAAGAACCGAAATCTCCGACCACCCAAAGTCCCATCACCTTCCATTTACCATAACCACCAAGACAACAATACAACCACCATAACAGTGAGCTCACAAAACCACCACCATCGGAACCTAAAAATCAAACTGTTCTTCGAACTTCCACCTCCGAACACCAACTCACCACCGAACTCCGGTAAAACCCCATTACCAAAAACCACCAGAAACCACCAGATTCCTTTCCCCTTCGCCATCTCTGGTGAGCTTGCGAGCTTGTGAGTTCCAAGCTCGAACAAGCTAACAAACAACCTCCAGCACTGCTGGCCGGCGAACAATAAAAACAGGAAACCTAAATCACCCTTTCTCCGATGAACCAACCTCCAACCAGCCGCCTTAAGCAACCACCAAAATCCCCAAATCGAGAAAAGGCTTAAAATAGTCTTATATCTTTGAGTTTAGACTCAAAATAGTTCTATTTCTTTTTAGTGGAGCTTTAATAATCCTGATTCTTTAATAAAGTGGTGCATTTTCAGTCTCTATTCTAATCACCTTGAGTTTTTTAACAGAGCAGTAGGTAATGCACATGCTCCTCATATGTTTCCCTCCAAACTTCATATGTTTCCCTCCAAACTTAAAGACTCATATTGCAGTGTAGTTTGGGCTTCTCCTTTTGAAACATTAGAGACTTCTTTCTTAGTTTTTTTCCCTCTTTATCTTTAATCTCCAAATAACCCTAAAATCTGAAACCTGCATTATACTTTCTTCAATAACATAATCAAAGTTTGGAAGTTATCCAAGTGCTTATCTATGCATTTTTCAAGTGTTGATATCTCCTTTTTGGTGCTACTATATTGCTATCAGATTGTTGGTGGATACGATGCTGCAACTATATTACATTCTCATGTGATGTTCCTCTGTCTCATTTTCAAGTGCTGTTGTTCTCAAGTGTTGTATTGTTCTAAATCTTTTGGTGTTACGGTGTTGCCAATATACTGTACTTTTGGAGTTATTCTTTATGCATTTTCAAGTGTTCTGAATTTTAAAATGATGTTATAGTTCTGCTTTTTTCTGTTGTTGCAACTATGCTGCACTTCTTAGTGTTTTGTTGCAGCTATTGTTCTCTATTTTTTGGTATTTCGATATCTCTTTTACCTCTAAAATCATATTATCTTTGTGCCCTTCTAGTATGTCAGTGTCGTCTTCAACTTAACCATTCATTCACAAGGTGCTAATACAATTGAAACTAATATCTGAAATCAATTAGACCAAATAACATATAACCATTCATTCACAAGGTGCTAATACATATTTTTTTGGTATTTTGAAATCTCTTTACCTCTTTCAGCTTTTCTTTCCCAGGTTCCACTTAATTAGCTGTTTCTTCTTCTCTTTCAACTTTTCTTTCCCACCTTCCACTTGATTAGGCGTATCACCAAAAAGTTTTTATTTGTCACTGTCACTAGAAGAAGTAGGCTATAAAGATGGCGAAAATCTGTTTGGAGCACCATACGATTTTCGTTATGGTTTAGCTGCAGACGGTCATCCAAGTCATGTTGGTTTGAAATTTCTCGAGGACTTGAAAGAACTGATAGAACGTGCAAGCAATTCAAGTGGAGGTAAACCTGTTATTCTTGTTTCTCACAGCTTAGGAGGTTTATATGTCCATCAACTACTCATTCGGAATTCGAAATCCTAGACCCAAAAATATATCAAACACTTTATAGCATTGGCCACACCATGGGGAGGAACAGTTATGCAAATGCTCACTTTTGCTTCTGTTAGTTTGCTCGAGAGAAAAGTCACATGCACAACCTATTGCTCTGTTAAAAAAATAATGGTGGTTAGGATAGAGACTAAAAATGCACCACTTTATTAAAGAATCAGGATTATTAATGCTCTACTAAAAAGAAATAGGACTATTTTGAGTCTAAACTCAAAGATATAAGACTATTTTAAGCCTTTTCTCCCCCAAATCACCACAAACGGCCACCACCAGATCTAATAATCAACATCCAGTCCTCTTCCCCTGTTCCCTTTTCTATTTTGTTTGTTTCGCAGATACTTCGATGAGGTAGAGCTCTACCACACTGTTGTTCCGTGATTTCTCCGGCGAAATTGGAAACCCAGACCAGGTAGCTCAACGAACAGACCACTCAAATCAAACTCCGATTTCACCGAGTGTAAAACTTTAAATCTTTCTCGTGATAGCATTGTTTATCTTAGTTATTTTGTTCTTAATATTGGTTAATGCTTATGTCTATTGTCTTTTTCTTTGTTTTGTATTTTTATTCCTAAACCTGTTATGTTTCTTGGTTAAGTTAGATTAGAATTTGTTTTTGTATTGTGATAGTTTATGTTAATTTCATCTTCTTTATTATATTATATTGTATTTCGTTTTGGTTTGTTTTACTTAGTCACTTTGCTGATCTATCTTGTTTATATACTTCTCTCAATTTATTGGATTTGATTATATTCACTCTTCTAGAATTTTCAGTCAGTTATGTTGCTAATTGTCATTATTTGGTTATTTTTTTTATTATCTTAATATGCAAATTACTATTTAGATGTTGCGTATTGCTTTATATTACAAGTTAAAATTGGCCTACGAAAAAATCTCTCCGTCGGTTTTGGAGGCCTCCCCAATGTTAAAAGACGGAAATTTAGTTTAAGTTCATATTTTTGTATGTTAAAAATGGCTTATGAAAAAATCTCTCCGTCGATTTTGGAGGCCTCCCCAATGTTAAAAGACGGAAATTTAGTTTAAATTCATATATATTTTAAGTTAAAATTGGCCGATGAAGAAATTACCGTCGATTTCCAAGGCCTTCCATGTATATAAGACGGATTTTATTTTGAGTAATTGTTTATTTTATTTATTTTGATTCATATTTATTTATTACTAACACTTTTACTAAGTTTCTTTACAGGTACACCCCGGAGTCGCTTCCCATTGAAGCTATTCCAATTATTTTGTATATATTGACGTTAGGCAAACTTAGGCCATTTCTTATATTATTGCTTTACTTTATTATTTATTTATATTTCATGTTTATTATATTTGTACATTATATTTTATCTCCTCAATTTGAAAAAATGAATTCAGTCGGGACACACAATTGTGGATTTCGAAGGATGCCTAACATCTTCCCTTCGGAATCACTTGAACCCCCTACCTAGAATCTATAGGTTTCGTGGACTATGCTTATTTTTATAATTAATTAATTGGTTTCTTAGTTTTCCTAAAATTAGGTGGCGACTCCTTAAATTTCTTAATAATTTTTCTAATGCAAATATAAGGTCTAGGCAAAGCTAATGAGTTTATATGAATCAGTAAATAATAATTTACCTATGCTCTTGTTGATGATTTTTTAGAATTTTACTATGAATACTTGGTCGTGAATCTATTCTTGCAAAAATCTTGTTTATGGGGTTAAAATTTAAGCAATGACACCAGAACATCTTATTTGTGTCGATCTCCAATACACATATAGGGACAAAATATTTCAGGAAGTAATAATCTAAATTTGGTCACCATCTTAAAATAGTTAATTAACTATTTGATTAGAGGAGTGAAAAATAAGAAAATTTATAATTTAGGAAATAAGTCAATTTCCTTGTAAATTACAAGGTACTCAATTAATCTTATTTTATGTCAAGAAATAATTTAGAAAAAGAACATCAAATTTCAATTTTTGATAAGTTTGAGGAAACAAGGTCTTTTGCACTATAACAATAGCCTGTAAAATTCAACAAGTGTTTCCAACTAATTAAACAAGCTTTAAAAGAGTCACTTAACTCATTCCTAACATAGTTTAATCAATCCATATACCAAAAAAATAAAAATAATGAAGATCAAAGTCGATTTGTCTGATTAAACTATCTAGATAAAAAGGTTCGAAATGCATCAAGAAAACATATTTTTGTGACAGTAGCTGGATTTCAAATATTATACTCCCAGAAGAATTAACATTTCAAACCAACTTTTGGCATTCTCCCTGGCCTTTCCTTTCTCCTCTTCCTCTGCCGCCCATCCAACTTTACATCAACTCCAAAATTTTCTCGCAATGAACTCTTATCTCGAATTCTTTGATTCTCAACAGTTCTGAAGTATGTTTCATCATCAGCATCCACAATGTCAGCAGGACTTTTGTTAAAAAGGCAAGGAGGATCATTTTTAGGAATGCTAATGATAGGTAGTACAGTTGCAGGGGTACTATAGTCCCCCACGTCTAATGTTTTGGAAATATCATCATTCTGCATCAAATCATTTTTTGAACCGAAATCTCTAGTGGTGTTTAGAAGGCAAGTTGAAGATGTAGAATGTTGTAATTTTCTTCCGCCAAGTTGTTCAAATGCCTGAGCCTTTCTCTTTTTCTCTTGGGATCCGAGAGATATGCCTTGATCTGTAAAATCAAGAGCGTTTTATTTGTGTGAAACAATAACAAATTCACAAATTGGATATGTGGGGAATTCAAGTTTACCTCTTAAGTAAGAAACTTGTTGTCGGGAGCTTTGAACTTCAGTAAAGCCACCCATATAAACACTAGAGGACCCCTTCAATTGATGATTAGGCATCAAGAATCCATTGTAGATACTTGGATTTCCATGCATGAGAAACGATGGGTGGATGTTGTAGGGGGTAAAAGGTCTCTCTTGATATTTGGACAACTGTGTTGCTGACATTCCCTCACTGGAATAAGGATTCAAAGACCTCATACCTTTGGTTCTCATGTCCTCTACTCTCATTGGATCCACTTTTTTAAGGTCACTTATAGTCTTTCCTTTTTGAGGTGAGCCAAGGAAAACTTGTCCACATTTATGATTTTCATGATTGTCATTATTTTGTAGATTATAAGGTTGAAAAGTTGTGTTATGTGCAATAGATAATAGTATATGATTTGATTTTTTGACATTCTGCAATCTCCATCTGGTGGGGACATGAGAAGAAACTTGCATTGAATTTGAAAGTTTGATTGGTTGCTCCTTAACCTGTGTCATTGCAGTATTACCTCTGAGGAATACATCATTAGCATAAAATGGATGGAATGTGGTTGATACATGATTTATCCATGGAAGTACTCCATTTTGGGTCTGGGGATGGCTCCTTTCATGTCGATTCTTTAACTTCTCCATATTATCCATTGTTGGTACATAAGTTGATGGTCCTGTTTCCATAGGCTTCATAGGTTGTTGATTGCTTTGTGGTATTGCTACATTTGAATGATTTTGAATTTCGTTAAGGTTTATCTTATTCCGAGGGAGAGGTGTTTCCTACAGGTAAATCACAATGATTAACAAGATAGAATATTAGCTAATTAATGTTAGGTAACAATAATTGCAATAACTTATCATGTTTTTGCTTATAGTTTCAACGTAATGCTCAATTTATTAGCAGGAAAAAAGTATTTTAAGAAATTTTTTATAAGTAATAATAACAATATTTCTAAGATAATATCAACACGTACCACTAATTTTTGAATTTGATGATTTTTTTGTTGAAGATGATTTGGAGAGATATGAATCTCCTGCTTGTAGTTGAGGTTGAGGTTGAGGTTGATGAATTCATTTCTCCTTGATTGATCTGATTGAACTTCAATTGGTTGTCTTACTATAGGGATAACTCCTTTCTTTAAAGATTGATTTGATTTAACCCCATTTGCCTTGAGAGAATCACACCTCTTATCACCCTTCAAAATAGTCAATGGACAACATGGTATGTTCTTTCTTTGGATTATGTCAACACCCGTGAAGCTGCTTAGAGTTTGGCGTAACTTCTGTTTCAAATATACCTCATTTTTTGGATGAGAAGTGACATTCATTTGAGAAGAGGCATGTGTATGTTCGAGCAACTTGTTCAAATCAGAGTACTTTTTTGTATGCAATGATTTATTATTATTCCTCAAATGATATTGAACTTTTTCGATACTTGGGGTAGCATGCGACGGTTGAATGAGAATGTTAGCATCAGATTCATTAGTGCCAAAACCACTGTTTTTTCCTCCCAAGAGAATTTGAAGAGAGCATCCACTCACAACTTGAGTCTGTTGATTATGTTTCCTTCTGCTTACTCCAGAGTCCATTTTACTTGTATGCTTAATATTGACACTTTCTCTACCACTCTGCAGACAACATTGTTCTCTATCAAATCCATTATCTCCTGGACAAGAATTAGTAACTACATTTTCTATAGAACTCCTCATAACTTTTTTATTTTGATTAAATGCCTTTGATCTTTTTGCCAATTTACCATCAAAGTTATTCATCCCAGACCTACGACTATTTTCTTGAAACATATTCCTCTTTTTCTGAAAACTCTTGATACTCTTATCTGTAGGTGCAACAATTGTATCTGATTCTATGGGCATAATATTCGCTGAACATAGTTTAGCATTCATAAATCTCCTCTCCAAATTGACTTCTCCACTCAACAATTCGGTCATCAATCGCACTTTTGGAGTTTTATGATGTTGTAGATCATTTGCAATATCCTCACGCAAATCACACTGACTATTTTGTGCCAAATTTGTATCAAGAGAAGGAAGTTTCTCTAAGGTGTTACTGCTTGATCCAAAAGGTGAACAATTTTTTATGTCCTTCTTTCTCATCTCAGCAGCATATTGGCTGTATCATAAAGAAATTGATCAATAAATTTATTGGATTATTTTCTTGTCCAGTTTAATAGAGGAGTTAATTTCTAATGTGATTTCTCAATTAGTAGTTAAAATTTCAGAATTAATCACCTTCTTTGTTGAAAACAATTAGAATCAATAACAAAATGACTTTCTGAAGTAATAATTAAAGTCTAGTTGAATAATTATATGAGAAATAAAACTTCTAATGGAGAAGAGAGAATTGAATCCTTTCACAAAAAAAATCCTATCTTTTAGTAGACATGAATATCAATGTAGGGGGGAAAAAGAAGAAGAGAACTTGCTCACTAGTATCATGAAGAAAGTACTACAACTTCAATACACAAGGCTAAGTAAACTTATACTTCAACAAAATTTGAAAGAGGAAAATTCAAATGCAAAAAAAGGAATATGCATTCAATCAAAGATAGTCAATACGTACACATTTTAGAATTAATATTGTAATTAAGTCATAAGACTGATTTTAATTGACCTAATTAAGTGAAAAAAAGGAAGAAGAAAAAAGAAAAAAACTAATTTGGTGTACAAAAGATAACAAAAGGGACTAACCGTATCGAAAAATGTTGACGATTCCCCCCATTCACTATCACTGGCAATGGAAGATTAAGATCAATATATAATTCAGTCTGCCTTAGCTTTGATCCCGATGATTTCGAATCGTTTGCATCATGACAATCTCCTTTAATTGATGTCTCCATTAAACTGAAAAACAACTACATAAAATCAACTTCTAACCATACTTTTATATGCACAAAGAAATGTTATTTGTATCAAAGCTTGAACATATCGTCTAAGATATATACAGATTGCCATGTGTTTAATTTATATGTACGTGTAAATTCAAAGTTTTATGATATAGATCTAATACATTCAATGCAATAGTAATGGCGTAATTAATACACATTTCATTTTAATTAATTGATTGTGAAAGTTTTTAATGAATCATAATTCTCAAATTAAATCTTTTCTTATCATTCAATCAACAAGCGTTACAATCGAACAAATGCCTAAACAAGATAAATGAACCTTTAAAATGAACAATATAACACATTTCAATTAATTTTAAGCTATTTTAGGATTTTCTAATCAAATTCACTAAAATTGAAAAGGGTAAAAATGATAAAGTTTCATAAAAAATTCCAAAATTCACATAAAAATTGTTATAACACAATCAAACACCACTAAATTTATATCAAATATAAGCAAAAGTCATCCATAAAAAGTCCAAAAGAAAAGTTAGAATTTTTTGTGGCGCCAATGATTTCAATACACCCAAAGAATAACTCTGTAGATTAAAATATAAATTTTTTAACTAGAATCGTAGTAAAACTATAAGTAAAATCAAATCTAGAAAGAAAATACCCAAAAATAAAAGAGAAACAAAAAAATGACACCATTAAAAATATTTCATTTCAAGAAAAAGTCATAAACAAAAAAAGTTCAGCTAATAAAAAAACCAACAAAAATGAAAAACATATTAAATAAAAGAAACTCATCTGAAAGAAAAAAAACAATCAGAAATGAGGACAAAAAAATGTACTTTTCACATGAATCGAGACATTAGATTAGAATAACACCCACTTTTTGACCCAAAGCAAAGAACTAAAAACCCTCAAAAAGGAATCTTGGATTAATTTGAATGGAATTCAAGATTTGATGGAAGAGAAAGCCCTAAGGTTTGAGATAGAAATGAAATTCTAGAGGGAGAGAGTGAGAGATACTCTTAAGGGAAAGCATATATGACAATGAAAGGCACAAAAGAGAGATTTATATAGGAGCACTGAAGTGTTGATGCTTTAAATCTTTTGTAATCTTATATCAGATTACGTGTATATCTCTTTTAGCAGAATTTACATTAATTTGACCAAAAAATTCATCACCCAATTAGGGAAGGCCTCATCAGTAATGAGGTTAGGAATGCTGATCACCACTCACTAACTTACCCAAAACCCTAGTCAAACAAAATTATAGATGCATGTGCCACGTGAAAAGTTATTTTTTTCAAGGAGAAAAATTAGGAATAAAAATACTACATCTATGCGGTCCTTGTAAACAAAACAGAAAAACAAAAGTGGAAATTATGAAAAAATAACCCTAATGTTTAACAAAATGGGTAGGTAAATGAAAGTCAATAAACCAAAAAAAGAAAAATAATAAAATGATTAGCTAAAGAGCATAGTAAAAAATAAAAGTGGGATCCTCTTGAAATAAAGGAATAATAACAATAATAATTAAAAAATATTTAGGGTAATAAGAATTCAATATTTGTGTAATTGATGGTTTCTCCGTTAATTGTATTAGTATAGCAACTTGTTTATTTCTTTTCTTATTATGTCATTTCAAGATTTATATACATTTTCTTATAAAGAAAAGGAGTTTAATTTGTAATATATATACTAGTTGCTTATTTCATTATGATTAATAGGGGAAATAAAATAGGGTCGTTCATATAGAAAGATAGAAAATACTGAATTTCCCTTTACATTAAAGTAGAATTTTTGCTCAATTTTATGGTTGGTGATGCCTTTAACAATAAGAGAATGTGAATTTTATTTTATATTAAAATAGTGAATTAAGCTTTTTTTTCCGTAAATGGTACAAAAAAAAGAAACTAACTATTTGTCACGATCTCGATCATCGTGATTGGTACCCATACTAAAACACTTGGTGGGAGAATCAAAGACCGAAACAAAACCAACACCATTTAAATAATAGAAGTTTATCATATAAAAGTAATGAAAATAATTTAGTTGACTAAATAATTGAGTCCTCATAAATTCAACCCAATAGTCCAAATATAGTTAACACGGAAAAAAGACCCCTAGAACTGAAAGTCATCATACCAAAATTCTAAAAACTCAAAACTGGGGATACAACCCCGAATACTAAACATAAACCTAAGATCTAATGTCTATGTCCGAAAAGATGGATAAAAAATGCGAAGAACCCATGACAGCCTGAAAGATGTAGCTCACCCTTGGATTCAGAATTAAGTGTCTCTTATTTGAGGTCTCAGATTAGCCGCTGGAAGATGCTCTGTACTCAACAAGGAAAGAACAGGTGCAGTATCAGTATTCAAACTATAGTGTACTGGATCACACGGCCAGTCCAAGATATGAATGTAAACAGTTCACTACAATGTAGTAACATAGAACAATGCATATAACAACAATTATTAAACCACATAGACTCTCAATAACATGTCATGAAACAACAATACCTTGATGCATGTCCCACATGATCACAAATGCAAATGTTCGGTTCTCTCAAGGAACAACAATGACATACCTGGTCCTCTCATGAAACCCAAACCCAAACTGTTAGCGTACCAGTGTGGTATCCAAGTTATCTATAGTTAGTATACTGGCGTAGTACCCGAGTCAACCAATAATTATAAACAATCATGCACAATCACACACACAATGAACAATACCACTTGAAAACCACATGTCACATTAATAAGTCCATTACATGAGATTACCTACATGATAACATTTTATATATCTCCCTATGTATTCATTGCCATGCATTGCATCACTGACACTACAAAGCAGTAGACATGCATACATACATACACCAGAAACATACAACCATCACCTACCTTAAATCAAGCCTCTTGAAAACTCTAAAGAACCTGAGCTTTCTCGTTGCATAGTGTCTTGGCTTGTTCTTGATCCATACAATTAATCAAGAACAATATTAATCACTAATGACCTGTTAATTACTTGGATTATCAATAGGTCCTAACTCCAGAACAATATATGATCATCTTCCCTAAATCAGGGCTTTTTTCACCATGGAATCATGTCAAACCCCCCCTCCTAAGAGCATTAATCTAGATTCTAAGGCTTAAGAATTAGTGCATTAGGTTGGGGAGTCTAAAGCTTACCTTTGCCAATGAATTTGTTGGAAAAAAAAATGCAAACTGTCCAAAATCGCCCTTCCCAACTCCAAGAACACAATGTGCAGAAAATAAGGGTTTTGGGGTTGTTTCTGCATAAATCTCATTTTGCCCCGCTATAAAGATACTTACCCCGCTATAGCGATCTGCACACTCCGTTATAGCGGGATGCCTACCGCTATAGCGATCTGCACACTCCGTTATAGCGGGATGCCTACCGCTATAGCGGGATCAGTAAACTTCAGAGACCCAAAATTCTAAGAAAAGCCATTTTTTCACAACACAACTCATACGCTAGACGCCCTGACATATCCTGCCTAGGCCAAGATCAATTTGGGAGTTCTAGTTACCCAAATTCGATTATGAAAGTCCCTATGGACTCCTTAATGTTTTGGCTACAAGAAAACATTAACCAAGCTTCAATATTACATCCCACCCATTCCCATATGGTCCTAGACCTCACCTAGTCCATATTCTGTGTGAGGCTAGCCTAGCAAAAAAAATTTAAATCACTACCCGAAAAGCTTTCTGGAGTAAATTCTTTCACTATTGACTTACTCATAACGAATAGGTCATGTCATTACAATAGATATCAATTTACCCATCATTCGTCCCCTGGTGACCAAAGAAGAAAACCTAAGCTAAAATAGAAAGAAGGGTAGTACCTTAATCTTCGAATTAATGAGGGTACTTGTCTTGCATGTCCCTTTCTGTCTCCAAAGTAGCCTCCTCAATTGGACAATTTTTCTGCTGAAGCTTTACTGACTTGATCTCCTTTGTCTTTAACAATCAGACATCGTAATCAAGAATCGAAACTGGCTCCTTTTCATATTTGAAGTGCTTGTCCAACACTATTGAGTACCACTTGATGATATACTCTCCATATCCATGGTAATTCTTTAGCATAGACACATTAAACACTGGATGAACCCCAGCCAGGTTGGGTTGCAGTGCTAACCTGTAAGACACTAGCTCCACACATTCAAGAACCTCGAATGGACCAATCTGGCAAGGGCTAACCTTACCTTTCTTGGCAAACCTAATGAATCATTTCGTAGGTGACACCTTGAATAGAACTTGATGACCAACCTAAAAAGCCATGCCCCTTACCTTGCAATCCGCATACTTCTTCTTCTTACTGTGGGCTGCCAACAACTTAGCCTGAATCCCCTTCACCCTTTCTAGAGCTTCCCTAACTAAATCCACACCTAAAGGTTTCACATCTCTAGCCTCAAACCAACCTATGTGATATGTGCATCCCCCTACTATAGAATGACTCAAATGGTGCCATATCAATGCTGGTGTGATAGTTATTATTATAAGAGAACTCATATAGGGGTAAGAACTGATCCCAATGGCCCCCAAAATCAATTACACATGCCTTCGACATATCTTCCAATACCTAATTAGTCATCTCTGACTGATCGTCATTCTGTTGATGGAAAGTTGTACTTAGAGTGAGTTGAGTGTCCAATGCCTCATGGGACTTTCCCTAGAACTTTGATGTAAATTAAGTGTCGTGGTCTGAAATGATAGAAAGGGGCACCCCGTGCAACCTTACTATCTTCTTGACATAAATCTTCACCAACTCCTGAGAGATGTAATCCACTCTGATTGGAATGAAATGGGCAGATTTTGTCAACCTATCAATAATAACCAAAATCGAATCATATTTCCCCAAAGTCTTGGGTAATCCCACCATGAAATCCATGGCTATCCTTTTCCATTTCCATTCAGGAATGGGCATCCTTTGAAGCAAACCTACAGGTTTTTGATGTTCATACTTTACCTGTTGGCAACTCTGACCCTTAGAAACATACTCTATAATGTCTTTCTTCATCCAAGACCACCAATAATGTAGTCTTGAATCCCTATACATCTTGGTAACACCCGGATGAATAGAATAACATGAACCATCAGACTCCACCAACATATTCTGGATCAAGTTAAGGAACACAAATCCTTCATATAAAACTGAGCACACCATCTGCATCGAGAGTGACATCTTGGGTCTCCCCAGAATACACCTTACCTTTGAGCTTGGACAACTCCTCACCCTAAAATTGCTTGGCCTTGATTTCATCTATGAAGGTGGGCTTAACCTCAATATTGGATAACACCCCACCCTTATCAGAGATGCCAAACCGCATGAACTTAGAATCCAAAGTATGATTTTCTCTAGCCAAGGGCCACTTAGACACCCCCAAGAAGTCAAACTGCCAATGCTAACTGTTTTCTGGCTCAATGCATCTGCCACCACATTAGCCTTACCCAACCCAAATGATACTGAATGGTCATATCATAATCCTTGAACAACTCTATCCATCTTCTCTGTCTTAGGTTCATATCCTTCGGAGTAAACACGTGCTGAAGACTGGGATGATCAGTGAACACCTCACGCTTAACCCCATACAAATAATGTCACCAGATTTTGAGAGCTAACATTATCGCCGCCAACTCCAAATCATGGATGGGATAGTTCCTCTCTTGAACCTTCAAATTTTTGAAAGCATAAGTTATAACATTCTTTTCCTACATCAACACAGCACCCAAACCCAAATGTGAAGCATCATAATAAATAATAAAATCCTTACCTTCCACCGGCAAGGTCCAGATAGGCGATGTAGTCAAAAAATCCTTGAGCTTTTGGAAACTCTCTTCATATTTATCTGATCATTCAAAAGGTACCTCCTTTTGTGTCAACTTGGTCAAATGCATAGCAATTAAAGCAAAGTTCTTCATAAACTTGCGATAATAGCTAGCAAGCCCCATAAAACTTCTAACCTTTGTCACAGAGCTAGGCTGAACCCAATTGTTAACTGCCTCAATCTTTTGGGGATCTACCATCACTACTTCTTTCAAAACCACATGCCTGAGAAAGGCAATCGAAGGCATCCATAATTCGCATTTAGAGAACTTAGCATACAACTTTTGTTTTCCTAGGATAACCAGAACAATGCAGAGACGGTCTGCATACTCCTCATTTCCCTTAGAGTAAATCAAGATATCATCTATAAACATAATAACAAAGGAATCCAAGAATGGCTAAACACCCCATTAACTCATAAATTTTGCATGTGCATTAGTCAACCCAAATGACATCAGCAAGAACTCGTAATGCCCATATCGGCTCCTGAAAGCTGTCTTAGGTATGTCTTTAGGTCTAATCTTTAACTGATGGTCCCTGACCTCAAATCAATCTTAGAAAAGAGAGAAGCACCCTAGAACTGGTCAAACAAATTATCTATGCGAGGCAAGGGATACTATTCTTGATGGTAATCTTATTTAACTGTCGGTAATCTATACACATTCTCATGCTACCATCCTTCTTCTTTACAAACAAGACAGGATCACCCCAAGGAAAAGCATTAGGATGAACAAATCCTTATCAAGCAATTCTTCAAGTTGAGTCTTAAGCTTTCTAAACTCTATCGGAGCCATGCAAAAGGGAGGTATAGAGATTGGCAAGTGCCCGACTCCAAGTCAATACATAAGTCTATGACTTATTCAGAGTCATACTAGGAAGATCTTTAAGAAACACCTCTGGAAACTCAAAAACCACAGGAATAGGCTCAAAGGAAGGAGAATCCTCTGCCCCAGCCTCTCGAATATAAGCCAAATAGGCCAAACCACCTTGCCCTACTAGTTTGCTAGCCCAAAGGAAAGATATGATCTTTAATGTCTTAGGCCTGTACACCCCTTCCCACTCTAACCTTTCCATCCCCGGGATCTCTAGAGTCATTGTTTTAGCATTACAATTTTACACAAAAAATAGTGGGACAACCAAGTCATACCTAAAATCACATCAAAGTCTAGCATATCCAATATAAGTAAATCTACTCGAGTCTATAGGCCCATAAACAACACAAAACAATCACGATACATATGGCTTACTACAATTGACTCTCCAATAGGGGCAGCAACATAGATATGGGCATCAAGGATATCACAATTCAAATCAACTCCAAGAGCAAATGTCATATATACATAAAAATAAGTAGAACTTGGATCAAACAACACGTTAGCCATTCGATCACAGAAAAGAATAGTACCTGTAATCACATCATCTGAAACCACTGCTGGAACTACTGCTCTAGTCTGCTACTGAACCAGGATAACTTCTTGTCTGCGGGGGCATTCCTTATTAAGTGCCCAAAATCACCACAATGGAAACAATCATGGTCATGTGAAAGCATGTTGGCTGATGCAAAAGAAGCCCCTTGACCTGTAGTATTAACGGGCATAGCCGACTAAATTGGGCGAGCTAAATATGCCTGCTAACCCGAACCTTTGGAATTTGAACCACTATAGTTACCCACATTCTTAGACTTCTTAGGCAATGTATTGGCCTGCCAATCCTTTCAAACTCCCTCTACCTTTTTCATGAAGTCAGTCACCTCATTGAAACTCTTACCTAGAGAAGTCATATCTATAAAAAAACATGCAATTTAGAACTCAAACCTTTGATGAATAACTAGATCCTCTCCTCTTAAATGCTCACCAACTGCGTAACATATCAGGATAGGGCATGAAACTTAGCCTCATAAGAAACCACATTCATGTTACCCTGCTCAAGAGCCATAAACTCATTCTTCTTCCTATTTCTTAAGGTACGAGGAACGCACTTCTCAGAGAACAAGGCGTGGATTTGTGCCCAAGTCAATGGAGGTAAGACCAACGAACGACGTTCCATAAAAGCGCTCTACCTATGCTTTGCTCACCCTGAAGATGGAAAGTCACAAACTCCACCCCGTGTTTCTACACAAAGCCCAACTTATGAAAACCTCTCATAGAAATCCAAGATAAACTTGAATGCATCCTCACCCTCAAAACCATGAAACGTTGGAGGCTTAAGCTTTAAGAACTTGGTCAGCATCTTATGTTTTGTATCAGTCATGAAAGGGCTAAGCAATAGACATAACATAGTGTCAACGCCCAAGTCCCTATCCACCTTAGGAATAGTGGCAACAATAGTCTGAGTGACCAGAATATAAGTAGTCTGAACGGTAGGAATAGCTCCAGTACCTGCCAACCCACTCAGAAAAGTTAGTACCTACTGAAAAGTCCCCTTGTCCATAGGGGAAAGACTTGTAGTCCCAATTTGTGTCCTCACCTCTGGTTTAGCATCATCCTGAATCTCAATCTCAATCTCAACTTCTTCCTTCATAGGATCCTGGGGTGGGGTCGTTTCCCTTGGTACATTCTCAATCTGAGCTTCATCTATAGTGGGTGTTTCCCTTCCTCTGCCCCTACCCCTACCCCTACCCCTACCCCTACCTCTTCCTCTGCCTCCGCCTCTGCCATTTCCTCTAATTGTAAGCTCAGTTGTTTGCTTTGCCACTAGAGCTACTACCCTTCCACCATTATGTCAAGTGTCAACCATATACGTACAAAAAGTGAAAGAGTTAGATACCAATTGAAATCAAGTTATAGCGTGAAGAAAGCAAAAGAATTTCCTAAAGTCTTGTAGCCTCTTGCAGAAAAGTACAGACATCTCCGTACCATTTCTTAGGACTCTACTAGACTTATTTTGGTAGGACGAGATTAACGAATCTAAGGCTTTGATACCAAGTTTGTCACGACCCTGACCGTCGTGAGTGACACCCACACTAACTCAAAACCAACCCAACACCATTCAAATAAGAGAAGTTCATCATATAAAAGTAATGAAAATAGTTTAGTCGACTAAATAATTGAGTGCCTATAAACTCAACCCAATAGTCCAAAATAGTTAATGTATAAAACATCTCCTAGAACTGAAAGTCATCATACTAAAACTATAAACAGTCAAAACTGGGGATGCAACCCCAAAAGTAAACATAAATCTAAGATTTAATGTCTACGTCCGAAAAGATGGACAAGAAAATGCAGAAGAATGCATGACAACATGAAAGATGTAGCTCACCCTTAAATTCAAAATCAAGTGTCTCTTATCTGAGGTCTCAGATTAGCCGTGGGAAGATGCCCTATACTCAACAAGGAAAGAACATGTGCAATATAAGTACACAAATTACAGTGTACTGGTAGGATCACACGACTAGTCCAAGATATGTAACACAGAACAATGCAAATAACAACAAGTATCAAACCACTTAGACTCTCAGTCACATGTTATAACACCTCAGAAATTAGAAAATTGAGTCGGAAAGGAAATGTTGTAGATTGCTTGCTGCAGTTCTTACGACCCCTCCTACAGACTGTACAAGGACCTACGGGCCGTAGGTAGGCAGTCATGGAAGTTGGGTGAGAAATTTGGAAAATGAAAACTCCTAGAAGAGTTCCTATGGACCACTAGGACTGTCCGTAGATGAATGCACGACTCATAGAAAGTGGTTGTAGGTTGGGTTCCAGACTTGGTAAAATATTTTTGAAACCTAGGGTTCTATGGTTGGGACCTAGGCCCATAGCAGGGCCTATAGACCGTAGGAAGTGCTTGTGGTTTTGCTAAGAAAATTTGGTGTCCAATATTTGTTCTACTGTTGACCAGGACGGTCCGTAGCATCAGGGGCGAATCTACGTTGATGGAAGGGGTGTCACGTGACACGGCTTTGTCGGAAAATTTTACTAAAATATACATATATATTTTAAAAAAGAAAACAGTAAAAAGATAAAATGAATTAAAAGTACACTGCTTGTATGAAATTTCTCGCAGCACCGGTGGTTAAGGTGCTTATTCATGTGTAAGATGTCGCGAGTTCGATTTCTGCACAGTTCTTATTATATTTTTCTCTTAAATTTCAGTTTTAAATTGTTTTCTCTCTCTTAAATTTTAGCTTTAAATTTTGCACGTTATTTGTTTTATTTTTCTCTTAAATTTTAGTTTTAAATTATTTTTTTCTCTCTTAAATTTTAGCTTTGAATTAAAAAATGTAGGGCTCTTATTAAAAACCTACTGACCCACTCTAATTCATTCAAAATCTACCTACCACCTTTTATTTTAGAATTGAAACTTAAAATCTTTGAGTCCTTTATCTATTAGAATTATAGTTAAATAAAAATATTGTTGACTCCTTATATTTTTATATTTGTGACTTGTGAGTTTCTTTAAAAAAATTTAGTTCCTGTCCATCCATCATCGTCATTCGGCATCTCGAATCTCCACATCATGTTAGCATTTTTGTTTTGCTATTCTATTTTTTTATTATGTGCTTGAAGTTTTATTTTTATTTGTTCATAATAATAATTTTATTTTATTCTATTTGATTGTTACAATGAAATAATTTATGATTTATTAAATTGATTACAACTATCCGCAATCTTCTATTATTTGATCCTCAATTACTAATTGTGCAGATTATATCATATTAGTCTAAATTTAATGGATCAGTATTATTTTTTTAAGAAATTTAAAAGTATGAAACCAATTTTAACAACTCAAGTTTCAACTAATTTGGAAGAGCAAAGGACGAGCTAATGAGTCAAAACGAAAAAATATCGATGAAGGCCTAAAGCAAAAGCTTCATTAATTTTCCTCTTGAGCCAGAGGCGAACCCACCCTATAAGGTGGGGTGCACGTGCACCCGTTAACTTTAGAAAAAATCATGTGTATATATGTATATCTATATTGAGAAACTAAAAGAAATTAGGATATAATTAACAGTGCACCCATGAGGAGCATAAGAGTGATGTTGTGCTGCTGGTACATGCCAAAGGAACCACCTGCGAGACCTGGGTTCGAATATTTGAGCTAAGGTAATATTGGTGCACCCGAAGTCTTCAAATCCTGGATTCACCTCTGTATTGAGCCATTCTTGTCCTTTAAATGGTGACACCGCTTAGAAAAAATCCTGCTTACGCCACTACGTAGCATCATGTACGGACCGTCCTAAACTATGTCATTTTGACCCTATAACTAAGTCCTATAACTGATTTTACTCTTCAAAATCTACCCATCCCCTCTCATTCACTCAAAACCCCCAAAAGCTCTCAAGGTTTTCTCTCCAAGGATCTGAAAGGAAAGCTAGGGTCCTTCAAGCTCCAAGTTCTCTTCCCAAATTCAAACTTAAGATTCATCAAGGTATGTGGAAATTTCATCAATGGATTTTCTTTCATCCATTGAGTCCCAAAAATTTCTCTATTTTCTTTTGTGATTTCAACCCAAATTCTAGGGTTTTGGATGATTCTTCATAGGTTCAATTATTTATGATTTAACTCATTATATTTGATCTAATTATGCATTTGATTCAAATTATATATTTTCAAGGTTTTTCCTATGAACCCATGATATATGCCTATTTTATGATCGTGAATTGAAGCTTTGAAATTATGCATGCATGAAGAATTGTAGTGATTATGATTTTAGGGTGATTTTAAATAAAGTATTGCATGTTTTATGAAACTAGGTTGCTTTCGATTGAAGTATTCTTAATATAAAATATTTCCATGATTTAGCCACTTCCGGTTGAAGTGCGGTTTTACTAAGAAAAGATTATCATGATTTAGATGCATCCGATTAAGTATCTTCTATACATCGATTATGTTATGAAATCATGATATTTTAAAGAATTTATTCTATGATATGAAGTATATGATTGGATTGGTACAACTAGATTCTTACCTTCCCAAGTATTATGATTATCCTTTATGATTTTCATTGAAAGTTTACTTAGCACCGAGTGGATTTGGGTAAATCCCAAAGTTTTTGAACTGCATGTCCCTGTAGGATGTTTTGAATGGACAATTAGCAAGAACATGGTCCTTGCCTTGGCAAGTAGGACAATCTCTTTTAAGTGTGGGAGTAAGATACCGGATTCCATGTTATAGCTCACATGGTCTATGTCGATTAACGGTAAACATTCCACAAATGTTATAATTTTTTACTTAGCTTATATTTCATTACATATATCATGACTTCTATATTGCATTGACCTTTTCATAATTTATGAACTTAATCCGATTGATATATTATACTTGGTCATGCATTATAATGTTTTGAACTTATCATGTTATCATGATTATGCTCATGCATCTTTTCCCATATTCAGTATATTCTTAGTACTGACGCATATATCTCTTGTGCCTATAATGTTTCATAATATAGGTTCCAACATTCCTAGATCAGGTCATGACTAGTGGGTTGATTAACATTTGCTTAGCTTATGGTGAGTCCTCATGGTTTGAGGGCATAATCACACGTTATGAGTTTCTTGTCTATTTCTGTCACTTCGGTATTCAAACTTATTTCGTGAGCTAGGGCTTGTCCTAGTCACACCTATGATATAGAGGCTTGTTGTCAGACTTAGTATGTTTATACTTATGAAGTTGTTGTACTCTAATTTCGGTATCTCTTATGACGTTGATGTTGTGACTTATATCTCTCTTTCATGCTTTACTCTCTTTTATTGTTCATCTTAGTGTCATGCTTATGTCAAGTGGCTTGTTTAGGGTCTCTCGGGATCCTATTCGCCATGTCACATTTAGTGGATAGTTTGGGTCATAACACGTGTCATGAAACAACAATACATGAATGTATGTCCTACATGATCACAAATGTAAATGCCCGGTTCTCTCAAAGAACCACAATTACATACCTGGTATTCTCACAGAACCCAAACCAAACTATTAGTGTACCAACGTCGTACCTGAGCCAATCAAAAATCACAAACAATCATATACACAATGAACAATACCACTTGTAAACCACAAGTCACAATAACAAGTCTATTGCTTGAGATTACCTACATGATGTCATTTCATGTCTCCCTATGTATTCACTACAAGGAATTGCATCAATGACACCATAAAGTAGTAGAGATGCATACATACATAAATCAGAAACATACAACCATCACCTACCTTGAATCAAGCCTCTTGGAAACTCTAAAGAACCTAACTTTTCCCCTTGCAATAGTGTCTTGGCTTGTTCTTGGCCTAAACAATTAAATAAAAATAAAAATCAATCACTAATGGCCTGTTTATTACCTAGATTATCAACAAATCCTAACTTCAGACCAATATATGATCATCTTCCCCAACTTAGGATTTTTTCCACCATGAAATCATGTCAAAACCCTCTCCTAAGAGCAATAATCTAGATTCTAAGGCTTAAGAATCAGTGCACTAGTTTGGGGAGTCAAAAGCTTACCTTCCAAGAACATAAAGTGTAGAAAATAGGGATTTTGGGGCTGTTTCTGCATAAAATCTCGTTTTGCAACTCATTCCCTAGACTCCCTGACATATCCTATCCACTCCAAGATCAATTCTGGAGTTCTACTTACCTGATTCGATTTTGAAAGGCCTTGTGGACTCTTTAATGTTTTATCCACAAGAAAACATTAACAAAGCTTAACATAACATCCCATCCATTTTCGAATGACCCTAGACCTCACCTAGTCCATATTTCGTATGAGGCTGGCCCAGCCAAAAAAAACTTAAGTCACTACCCAGAAAACTTTCTGACCCGAATTCTTTCACTATTGACTTACTCATAACGACCAGGTCATGTCGTTACAGTAGATATCAATTTACCCATCACTCATCCTCTAGTGATCAAATAAGAAAAACTGAGCTAAAATAGAAAGAAGGGTAGTACCTTAATCTTTGAACAAATGAGGGTACTTGTCTCGCATGTCCCTTTCTTTGACTTACTTTTTTGGTTTTGCAATGGCAGTGAAAAACTTTACAATGACATGAAATCAAAGAATGTAAGAGAATTAGGATATTATTCATTTTTTGCGAAAAGATTTTTTTAAGAACCTATACATCATTAACTAGTCTAACCAAAGGCATTTTAGTAATGGTTAATTCTCACTGTATTCCATCAGAAAAATTTAGAGAAATTTGCCTATATAAATAAAATAAAAAAAATTAGCGACAGACAACTTCTACTATAAAATATTAAAATTTATTGCCAGTATAATTTAACGACGGATTTTCAAAAATCATATTAGATCAATTGGCATAACATATATCCAATAGATAATAACAAATAAAATTGTGTGGGTTAGACCACCTCTTTTTTTCTTTTGTATAAGAATTTCAAAATTTAACTTCTTTTTTTTTTTAAAAAAGTGAATAAGATTGTAAAGTATCCTCGGATGGAAGAGAAGTAATAATATATTGTTTATTATGACTTTTGATTTATTCTTTTAAGAATTAGTGACAAATAAGTGATGATGGATTCCGTAGCTATTCTTATTTTATTTTATAGTGATATATATTCTAATTTTATCTTTAGTTATGTGGTTGCACCTAATAAGGCATTTTAGTAATGGTTAATTCTCATTGAATTCCATCAAAAAAATTTAGAGAATTTTGCCTATACAAACAAACAAAAAATATTAGTGACAGACAACTTCTACTGTAAAACATTAAAATTTATTGCCAGTATTATTTAACGACAAATTTTCAAAAATCAAATTAGATCAATTGGCATAACATATATCCAATAGATAATAACAAATAAAATTGTGTTGGTTAGACCACCTCTTTTTTTGTTTTATATAAGAATTTCAAAATTTAACTTTTTTTTATAAAAAAAAAAGTGAATAAGATTTGTAAAGTATCCTCGGATGGAAGAGAAGTAATAATATATTGTTTATTATGACTTTTGGTTTATTCTTTTAAAAATTAGTGACAAACAAGTGATGATGAATTCAGTAGCTAATTCTCATTTTATTTTGTAGTGATATATATTCTAATTTTATGTGGTTGCACCTAATACAATATAATCTTAATGTATTTCTGCTTTATAAATTTATAATAATATTAGTAATACGATATATAATTTCCAATTTCAAACTACTAAATCAAGTTGTGTCTTAGCATATGCTATGGTGGGTGTCATATCGTAGTGTTGAGAGGAATAAACCTAAAATTAGGTAATAAAAGGAAAAGGGAGAGTAAAAAAGTGGAAATAATTAAACCATATTTAGTCTAAAACAATAAACAAGTAATAATAACTTTATAAATTAAAGAGAAAAATACAAATTGAAATAGAGTAAAAAGAGGAGGGTCCTCTTGCAAATAAAGAAAAACAATAATTTGTTATGGTCCTGACAATAATCCTTCATTATTATTTTTCTTTATTTGTATAACATCTTGCTTATTATTTCTCTTTAATTCTTTTATTGTAATGTCATCTCAAAATTTCTATTTCTTTATAAGGAATAAGGATTAATTATATGATACACTAGTTTCATTTGTTTCAATTATCATGTAGGTTAATATAAAGGATTCACATTAAGGTGCATATTTTATTTTGCCATTTACATAGAAGTTGAATTTTGGCTCAACAAATGTTAATGGTTAGATTCCATGAATGTGAAACTTTATTTATATGAAGAGTGAATTAACATTTAGAATCAATTTTTAAAACTAAATAGTTATAAATTTAAAGAAGAAAATTAAATACACTTAATAGATCCAAGTGATCTATTGAAACTTTGTTTCTATTAAGAGTGAATCAAGATTTTAAGAAGTTGTGATTCTAAAAATAAATAAATAAATAAAATAAAAATAAGAAATTATACATTGACAGTTTAACTTGGAAAAATTTTAAGATGGTAGAGACACAATCAACAATAATTGTATGAGGTTCCATTCAATTTTTGACACTTCGATAAGTGGGTTTATTTGCACACTTTTGCTTTTCGCTCACCACCCCCACCAGTTCCCTCCCATCTGCCCACCCCCTCCTCTATTTTTATTTTCTACTTTTTCAATTTTTTTAATTCTTCAAAAATTGGAAATTTGAAAAATATTAAAACTTTTTTTTTTCTTGGTAACCGAAGAAAAGTTAAAATATTAATTGATTACCAAACTTTCACAAGAGTCTCTTTCAGCATATAAATTGATTACCAAATTATCCCCATATTTTTTTTGGTAACCGAAGAAAAGTTAAAATATAAAGGTAGCAAATCAAATATTAGAGCATGCAATTGCATCCCAAAAAAATAAACGAGGCTGAGCGGTAAAATAGAAGTTGATTTATTTAATTTGATTATTATTTTTTCACAAAGTTCCTAAAATTATGTAAAGATAGCTGAATATTAACAAAAATATCAGAATTAAAAATGATTAATTTAGCTGAATTTAAATAATTTTTAGGTATACATACTTTAAAACACCTTTTTAGTGCTTAAGCTGAATTTTAAAATAAAAAATAAAAGTATTGTAGCAGAAAATAAGTTATTGATGCATTTGATAATAAAAAAAAATGTGAACTAACAACTTATCTATCAAAATAACTAAAATGTCTTTAAACTTGTTAATATTAAAAATAAACTTATTACCCAACATTTTTATATCAAAGCGACTCAAATCACAAATGATAGTATTAAACTAAGTGAAAACTTAAATTAGTTTGTGTTTTCATTCACTTTAGCAAATAAATTGATTAGACAAAATTATTTTTAATAAATATAGATTATTTATTTAAATAGTATGCAATAATTAATAATTTGACTAAGAAAAATATTTGATCTTTTCTTCGGTTACCAAGAAAAAAAAGTTTTTAATATTTCTCACATTTCCAATTATTGAAGAATTAAAAAATGAAAAAGAAGAAACTAAAATAGAGCAGGGCTGGGCAGATAGGAGGGGATTGGTGGGGTGGTGAGTGAGAAGTAAAAGTGTGCAAATGGACCCACTTATCCAACTGTCAACAATTGAATGGAACCTCACATAACTATTGCTGGTTGTGCCTCTACCATCTTAAAATTTTTCGTTCAACTTGACCTGTATTCCGTATATCAAATCAATAAAGGTAAAACTTTCCAACTACATGATATCAAATCAAATGTCATATTTTTTCCTTTTTGCTAAAAAAAATTTCTTTTACCAACACATCGACATTGTTTATTTGTCAAACAAAAGGCATTCAAGTTATAACTAATTGGTGTCTTTAAATACTTTTCACAACAAAAATTAGAAACTATTTACAAATTTATCTCTAATATGTTGATAAATAGCAATTGGTTATGGTATTTTTTAATAATCTATTAATAAAATAGGAAGATAGATCAATTTTTGTAGTTTAACGATAAATAGGGTCCGTCGGTAATTCCTATTTCTTGTAGTATTTATGCATGTATTGCCAATACAAATGTATTCTACTCGTTTGTATTGACAAACATTATCCGTCCTCAAAAGAACAATATGCTAGTAGTTTGTACTGGCAACCAAATGTAATGACCCTCATGGTCATTTGCTTGTTTTGTGTTTATTTCTTATTTTGCCCTTTTCATAGCTTGCATGTTGTGTTCTTAATGCGTTGGGATGGGTGCCACGCTTTATGAACTGATCGGGAGAGCTTTGGTACAGTTTCCCCTTTTTGGAGCTTTTATATGAAAAGGGTTGACTTCAGTTAACATTCTTGATAAATAGGCTCAGATGAGATCATTGTCAATGTTGTTAGCTCCGAAACATTGAGTTTGCTCTAGAATGACCTTTGGTTTGGATCCTAAGGTGATCGAGGTGATTTTGAGGTGTTTTGTGAAATGCTTATTTTAGTTGTTTTATGTGAGAGTTAACTTGGGTCGACATTTCATCCAGACGACCTCCGTTGGTCATTTCGATGATTTCGTTAAGTCCAAAATGTCATTTCTAATTGGTTGGTGGTGCAATTTCTCTGGTAGAGCTTGGTTGGCACCGAAGACTTTACTCTTGTGGAGAACCACGCGCTCCAGCGATGCTGATGATGTCTACAGGCTTCGTTCCTATGGAGCTTTGTCCACACCGGTGGTCTCGCACCTGCAAGACTTAGCTTGCCCCTATGGAACTTGAGGTCATTGTAGACCTCTGCCCCTGCGGGCTCTTCTTTGCTCCAAAGGCATCACACCGGTGACCCTTGGTCCATCGGTGTAGTGATTGCCGACAATTTTATGCCTTTTCTTCCCTATATCTTCAAAGTGTGAAGAAACTTTTCCTCCATTTCTAAGCTCGATTGGAGTAATTTTTGCTCAATTCTTCACCATTTTAGTTGATTCAAAGGTAATTCTCCCCCCCCCCCCGGTTTGCTTTCTATTAATAATTCTAGCTTCGTTTTTGCGCTTTATTCTCGTCTTGAACCTCAAAATTCATGATTCCTAAATTTCTTAACGTTTAGTTTTTGGATCATTTGAGTTCCAAATTGTTTCTCATCTTCGCCCAACTTCCGTACATGTGATCCTCACCTCGAGAGGAACATAATGACGAAGTTAATTTTCCTATTTGTTATCATTGTTCATGAGCCAATTTTTGACCCAATTTTCGGTCTGAATTTTATATCATCGATATGAGTATTGTTAGGCTCGAATTAATGTGTATATTTTGCTTTTGATAGCAAGACATCAATGTGAGGCTCTTCGGAAAGAAAAAGCTCTCAAAGTATAGATTTGAGTGTTGTTTCGGTGTCGAGGTAGGTTAAGGTCTTTTCTTTTAGACATAGCTTAGTTAGTTTCTATATAAAATGCATTGCAATAGGATGGGACTTTAGGCATGTATGATCCTTAGTCACATTCAGTTCATTTTCAGGAATTTAGACCAGAATTTAGCCTTAAAGCTTTAGTTTAGGATTGACTTTAGCCTTGGTGCGACATTGTAGAATATTGAGAATGTTCTTAGGTGGTTTAAACCTATATTTGTACTCATTGGCTGCTATTAGTATGCCTGTGTGTGTGTTTTTTGATATTTTTAAGCTCTTGGTGACATTATTGTGATTGAGAACCTAAGGTGTTGCACTTGGACTGGCTAAAGTTCTAGGTTAGTACAATTGTAATGTGACGGGTGTCTACATAGTCTGATTGTGTGGTGTGATTGTATTGTAAATGGATTGATTGTGTTTGGCATGCTTCATACACATGGCATCTGCATTTGACATGCTCTAAGATAGAAATAAGAAAAATGTGGTTTTGAGATCCTTAGCAATTTTTGCCTCAGAATTTACTTGTTTTGTGCTCTAAGGAACCTTGTTATTAGTTTTAGTCGAGGATTTTGATATTTTGAAAGAAATTATATCACTTTCTTAGGGTTTTAGTTTTAAAAAGACGATATAATTTCTACGGTTTGTTGAGAAATAGACTATTTTTAGGAAAACACTATTTTTTGAGGAAAAACATGAACATTTTGCTATGGAGACATGAACATTTTGAGGGAAAACACTATTTTTTTGAGATTTTGACACAAAAAGTGATTTGTTTTAAACATTCATATTTCTATGGTTTGTTGAGAAATAGACTATTTATAGTATTGTGAGCCTAAAGAATGATTCCGCATTGCATTTCATGGATTCTGCATATGTTGATGAGCTCCGGTGGCCAACAGTTTCAATTCTTGGTTTTTACTTTACTTCTTATGTTGATGAGCTCTAATAGGTCTATGGAATGTCTCTAGGAGCCTATAGGGCGATCAACGAGGTAATTTTTGGGTTTTTTACTTTATACATACATTGGCACATATGCATTTCATCATCTCACATTATATGTTTGTCTATGATTGATCAGCCTATGATGCCTACATAGTACCTCATATTTTGGTACTCATACTGTACTTTTGCATCTTTTTCTTATATAGCACCTAGTACGAGTCACCCCTGTTGACTTCTAATTTTCAAGGTCGTTACTGTTTGGATCGCGATGAACTTTTTGCAGTCGGAGACTTGTTGTTTTTCTCTCTTTTGTACTGTCTATGTATTTTGGATTATGATTAGACTGAACTATTGTGTATAGTCTCTATCTGTACTTAGATGATCTTGTACCGATGACACCAAGTCTGGGGTTCGGTTCTTATGTATATTTCGTCTTTCTTGGTCACTTTCAGGACTTAATTGTATATTTTTAATGGCATGTACATATTTATGCTTAGGGGTGGGCAAAAATATCGGAAAACTGAAAATTTGAACCTAACTAAACTAATTCGGTTTTTTGGTGTTTTTTTTAGAATTTTGGTTTTTTGGTTCCGTATTCAGTGTAAGGGTAAAAAAAAATTGGTGTACCAAAAAACCGAAATTTTATTAACTAAATTTAAAATAATATTTTAAATTTATTAATTATATACTTGGTAACTTGTGTTTGTGAGTTGTGACTCCTATTGTTTTTTATTTGAATGAAGTAGAATATTAAGGCATTTTTGACTTTGTATTGTTTTAACTTTTAAGTTTCAAGTGTTGAATTCTTGGTTTAAATTGTTGGCTGCTATTACAAAGAGTGTTTGTTGGAAACAAAAAATTGGAAAGAGAAAAAAAAAACTTCTTTAGTTCTTTGTTGGAAACTTTAACTATTAAATATGTTAATTGATTATTTCGAGTTTTCAACTTTTATCTTTAGTTAAACGTTTTGATAATTTTATTTTCATTTTATTTTTTATTTACTTGCACCGAAAAACCCTTTTAAAAACACCGAATTAAACCGAACCGAAATTTAAAAAATTAAACCAAACCGAAATATTTTGGTTTGGTATTTGGTGCACACTTTTCCAAAACCGAACACCGAACCGAAATTTAATAAAACCGAACCAAAGAACCGAATGCCCACCCCTATTTATGTTATGGCCCTATTCTATGTCTTTATTTATTTTGTGTAGTTATATTCTAGTTGTAATTTATCGCTTGTGGTTTGGATTTTGACTTGCCTACTAGGGGTTTTAAGGTAGACGTCATCATGATCCAATTTTGGGTCGAGTCACATGGTATTACAATTTTAGGTTCATCGGTCTTGCTATGTCATGCCCTGAGACTACCCCTAGATGCGACATGGTTCCTAGAGCCATAAGTGACCCCAAGTTAACCACATAACATAGCATAACACTAATAATAGAAAAATCAACACAAAACTGAGATAAACATGCGGAAGCTAAAACTAAAATATCTATTTAGAACCTATAAGTTTGATATGAACAAAATCTGAAAGACAACCCAACATAGCAGAAACTAAACTGGTTGTCTAAAACCCTCTACTAAAATGAGTTGCTAGGATAAACCCCTAGCTAACTTTAACTAGTCTGAAAATTGAATGTAATGATAGAAAGGAAATCATAGTTGGAGTCCTTGAGGAGATGAGGACTCACCAATACTGTTGCTAACTGATCAGAGAGGATGAACGTTTGAAACTATATTATCAAACAATATAGGCAGAAAAGTATATGGTCAATACTTTGAATGTACTGAGTATGAAAAAATGCAAAAAACATGATATGTGAACATGTTAAGTCTGAAAACATGCTAATGCAATGACCAAGTAAACATAACATGAAAATTGATAATCTGATCTGAAATACATTGTACAAGGTCATGCAAGATCTGGGTTTGGAAACATGGGAGGTACTACTTACCAACATATAACCATGTGAGCTAAACATGGAATTCGATATATTGCCCCATCGAAGAGGGCCCAATATACCTTGTTGGGGTATAAAGTCATGATCACAAAAGATGTGGCACCACTAAATACAATGAGCAACCAGCTCCATAAACCTACAGTGGTACATAGTTCAGGGACTTGGGTAATCGACCTTAGTCTAACTCGGTGCTAAGTACTACTCCCAACTGACATACTAGTAGCTACTGAAAATCTTGCCCATAATCATAAATGTCATACCAGACTATCATACTACTAGTGAACCTTGTTTTTATAAGAAAATTGGTCCACGGTCATTGATGATATTCTGGGTACCACACTGATCAGAAATTACTTTTAGAAAATTATTTAAAAACATTGGTGGCATTTCTAAATGTCATGCATGTCATATGTTTGATAATCTGAAAGCATACTGGGCAGTTCATAAATCATGATAACTGACATAATCTGAAAGACACTTTAAAAGAAAGCATCTAAATTCAACAAAATCTGATAATCTGAGACATGCATATGAAAATAACATAATTTGGACCATGAAAGTACTTTTATGCAATGGGTTCATGAAAATACCATTGAAAACATAAAATTATAATAAGAATAATGCAATTTAGATCAATCATGAAGAAGAAACTGAAATTCAATAAGAACCCACGAAGATCACATGAACCCTAATTTTGGAGAATTCATAATTTGAGAAATTGAGGTTTTTTTGGGACTCAATGGGTGAAAAGAGACCCATTGATGAAGTTCCAACATACCTTGAGATAAAAACATTGGCTTGATTCTTGTAATGTAGACTTGAAGCTTGGAACCTACCTTTGCTTGAGGGAGAAGACTTGAGAGAGAAAAAACTTGATTTGGGAGAATGAGAGGGAATGGGGTGGTTAAGGGTCTTAGACATCAATTATACCTATTTAGAATAGGCCAAAATGACATAGTATAAGAATTAAAAGAGTGAAAAAAGATTGAAATAACCCTGACTTAAAATTGCTAGAGACCCTTCACAAAAACCTTCCACAAATCGTACAACCCTTAACGGCCTGTATATCCTTTCATGGACTGAATAGGCATCTGTGAAGGAGAAGGCTTAGTTTCTAAGGTTTCCTTTTACAAACCCATCCACGGTCCTTATACCTTTCCACCAGCCATACAAATCACCCGTCATGTAGACCCATTTTCCAACTTTATAAAGATGGTCTACGGACGAGTCTATGGTTCATGAAACTTTATACAGACCGTAAAAGCTTTTGTAAACCCTGATCCTAAAAATTCATTTTTGAGGTATACTTCATGGGTGGCTTCTAAGGACCGTGCAACCTTATATGGCCCGTGAATGCCTTTCGTAAAAAGCAAAAATTGTAGACTTCAGTAAATTTCTGCACTTTTCAAACTTTATCTGAGGTAGGCACTTCCAAAGTGTTACATGCTAGTACAAGGGCAAGTGCCTAGTGGAGTCTCACATATCGGTACGATGACGTTCGTATCCTATCTTCAAGAGGATATAGGGCATTTTTAGAAATACTTCACTTTTTTGTTCCTTGTCATGCTTTCTTGACTCTAGCAACTTTTAAATTTCACTTGTTTCATTATTTTTCATATGGCTAAGATAAGATCATCCATGGGTGGGCAAGAGCATACTACACCTACAAATAGAGTCACAGCTAGGGGTAGAGGCAAATCTCGACCTAGAGGGTCAGGTAGAGCACGAGTTATGTAACACAAGCTCGGGATCAGGATTAGGAACCATCGCCATAGCCCTATATAGATCTACATCGTGTTCAACAACATCCAGATGGTATGGGGGCAGTCCAACCTCCACCAGGTTTTGTTTTCACGCTGATTCTTCAGGATATCCTGGCTAGGATCCTTAGTTTAATGGAGGGTATGTCCCAGGTGGGGACTTTACCTAGTATTTTGACCATCCCTCATATTAGAGATGAAGTGCAGACTTTAGCCTAGGTATTAGCACATAGTATTCAGCTTCCAAGGGTGCAACATTCTGTTGCGGCTCCATGCTTAGCAGTTCTACCAGTTTCAATAGTTTCTCCGCCTATTGAACCTAGGACAATGATGTCTTTTAAGAAGTAGAAGATTTTTGAGTGGTTTATTAGATTAGGTCCGTCAAGGTTTTTGGATGCTTTGGGCGAGGATGCCCATGAGTTTCTTATCAATTTTTGAGAGAGGTTGCATAACCTCGATTGGTGGAGTTACTTGGAGTGGATTACACTACTTTCTATACGGAGGGGATGACAAGGTAGTAGTGGAGATCTTATCTTGATTGTAGACTATTCAAGTCACAATTGATGACTTGGGCTCAGTTCTCTAAGGCTTTCTTAAAGAAACATGTGCCTTGCAATTTGAGAGAGCGGTTGCGAGATGAACATACTGATCTCCAAAAGGAATCAATGTCAATTTCTAAGTAAGAGACACAGTTCCATGAGTTGGCTAGACACATAGCCATGATTATGCCAGAGCATGAGTGGGTTCGTTAATTCATCAAAGGGTTAGTTTTACCTCTTCGGTTGGCTATAGAGAAGTAAGTGGCATTAGGATATTCCTTTTTTTAGGTTGTGGACCATGTATGCACTATTGAAGGGATACATCATGAGTCTTATGGAGGCAGCGAAAAGAAGCCCCACCGTAAGGATGGCTTTAGTGAGTCTTAATTCCAAGGTTAGGGTTTCATAGGCAGAGGTTACCCCAACATTTTCATATGAGTATGACGGTTCAAGCAATTCTACAGATTAAAGATGGTGGTTATACGGGTTCTACTGGTTAGAACACAAAGGGTTCTAGTCAAACTTCTCAGGGTTTGAATTCTAGGTATTCGAGTCGTGGTGGTTAGTCAGGTTCAATCAGGTCTCAGTGAGTTACATTAGGTGGGCCGTGTTATGAATATGGTAAATTGAGCCGCTTTGCCAGAGATTATCCAGGAGCCATCCTCTTAGGTAGCATGGCCAGTAGGTTCTGCCCTAGGGCCTTGGTTTAGTCCACCAGAGGCAGTGCATAGGGTAGTAGTAGTGGTCCCCAGGGTGCTAAAAGTGGTCCTCAATCCGAAAGGTCAGGTGATCAAGGTTGACATGTCCATATATATGCTTTTTTGGGTAGGCTAGAGGTGGAGGCTTTTGATTTTTTCATCATAGGTATGATCTTCATCTCCTATTAGCCTACTTTTGCATTGTTTTATCTAGAGCCTACTTTTTCATATGTTTCTACCTATTTTGCAATATGTTTGGAGTTATTGTGAGCTTTAGCTTGTGCCTATGTGTAGCTAACCCTATAGGTAATTCTTTAGTAATGGATTGAGTGGATAGATAATGTACGGTGACGATCTTGGGTTATGATACTTGCAGACTTGATTATCTTGGATATGGTATATTTTGACTTAATTTTAGGCATGGATTGGATATCTTCTTACCATGCGATCTTGGATTAATTTTACAAGATTGTTACCTTATGTGTGCCTGGTATCCCTCTGATTGGGTGGACGGGTACCGAAAGCCATAAGTTGAGGGGTGCCATATCATTTCTGAGGGCGTGGAGGTTGGTAGGAAAAGGGCGTTTAGTCTATCTTGCTTATGTCTATGAGACTAATACTAACACTCTTTCCCTTGTGTCAGTTCTAGTGGTTAGCGAGTTTCCTGATGTGTTTCCTAACGATATATTGGGTCTTCCTCTTGATCATGACATTGATTTTGGTATTGATGTTGAGTTGGGCATACAACTAGTCTCTATTCCATCATGCGGATGGCTCTAGTTGAGTTGAGGGAGCTTAAGGGTTAGATCCAAGACCTCTTGAGTATGGGGTTCATTAGGCTTATTCTATCTCTATAGGGTGCTCCTGTTCTGTTTGTGAAGAAGAATGATGATTTCTTATATATGTGTAATGACTACAATAGCTAAATAAGGTGACCATCAAGAACATGTATCAATTTTCGCATATTGATGACTTGCTTGACCAAAATATGGGTGCAGCAGTGTTCTCTGAGATAGAATTGAGATTAGGCTACCATCAATTGAGGATTAGGGCGGCAGACATTTCAAAGATTACTTTTAGGACTCATTATGATCTTTATGAGTTCCTAGTCATGTCTTTTGGTTTGACCAATACCCTATCAACGTTTGTTGATTTGATAAACTAGGTGTTCCCTACCTACTTGGACTCCTTTGTGAAAGTGTTTATAGACTATATTCTAGTCTACGCGAGGAACATGGAGCAACATGAGCAGCATTTGAGGGTTGTGCTTTAGACTTAATTGGATCAACAGTTGTATGCTAAGTTCTCTAAGTGTGAGTTTTGGCTTGAGTCTGTGGCATTCTTACGCACATTGTATGTAAGGATGGGATTATGGTTATCCAGCAAAGATAGAGGCAGTTCGTGATTGGTCTAGGCCCACTTCTCGTATCGAGGTTTGTAGTTTTGTTGAGTTAGCAGGCCACTACAAATGGTTCATGGAATGGGTTTCTTTGATTTCAGCACCATTGACTAGATTGACTTAGAAGAATGTTTCTTTCAAGTGGTCTGGCGAGCTTTCGGAAGTTCAAGGCCTGGTTAACCTCAACTCCGATTCTGATTCGTCCTATTGAGGGCCATGAGTTTATGGTTTACTATGATTCTTGTTTACATCCCTACTTTATTCAAATATGGCGAAACGTCGTGGGAACTCCCAAAAAATAATCCATTTTTAAAAGAATTTAAAGAATAAAATAATTGTAAAGAAGTCGCCACCTAATTTTAAGAAAACTAGGAAGCCAATTAATTAACTTACAAAAATAAGTCTATGAAACCATTAGAATATAGGTAAGGGTTCAAGTTATTCCGAAGGGAAGGTGCTAGACATCCTTAAAAATCCATAACTGTGAGTCCCGACTGAATTCATTTTTTCAAATTGAGGAGGAGAAAATAAACAATGTACAAGTATAATAAACATGCGATATACACAAGTAATAATAAACATGAAATATATACAAATAATAAAGTAAAACAATAATATATGAAGCGGCCTAAGTTTTGCCTAACGTCAATAATATATACAATAACGAAATAAAAAATATAATTCGAACATCATTCGAATAACTTCTTTGGAAAGCAACTCCGGGTACCTATAAAGACACTTAGTAAAAGTGTTAGTAATGAATAAATATGAATAAAAACAAATGAATCAAATAATAACAAAATTTTAAAAAGTCCGTCTTATGAACAAGAATCGACAGTAATTTATTCATCGGCCAATTTTAACAAACAAAATGTATGAACTTAAACTAAATTTCCATTTTTTACAATGAGGAGGCCTCTAAAACCGACGGATAGATTTTTTTCATTGGCCAATTTTATTCATGTTCTTCATAATAAATGAAACAAAATGTATAAAGAATAAAATGAATAAGCAAATAAATAACTATGAGAAGGAACAATGTCAAGCAATAATAAACAACTCAAATGGGGAAAAAAAAGGGGAAAATGGCATCCATCATTGGAAAAGTCAAGAACAATGCAAAATGAAACCAAAATTGAAATAAATTAATAATAACAATAATATCAAACCCAAATTTCCTCAAAAGAAATATATGGGCAGCCACCAATCAGCCAAATTAATATAAAAATTAGTCAAACGTGTTGGTTAAGACCTTATCAATGGCGTGAGTTGGTCCCGAGGGACGAACATATGCATTTTCAAGTTCAAACGAGTCCAAGAACGAGAATATGACCATATTTACAGTTTTCTGTATATTATAGTACACGGAAAACGGCAATTATGGTCATATTCCCGCTCTGGGCCTCATTTGAACTTGAAAATGCAGACGTTCGCTGCACGGGACCAACTCACACCATTGATAATGCATAACGGACAGCCACAAAAAATTTCGGCCAAAAATTCATCCAAACCTCGTATCACCAAAAATCCACGGACTATAGTACACGGAAAACGATAAATATGGTCATATTCCCTCTCTATGCCTCATTTGAAGTTGAAAATGCAAAATTTCGCCCCTTGGGACCAACTCATGCCATTGATAAGGTATTAAAGGACGCCCACAAAACATTTCGGCAAAAAATCCGTCGGGACCTTGTATCTCAAAAATTCTGTGGACTATATTACACGAAAAATGACAAATATGGTCATATTCCCGCTCTGGGCCTCGTTTCAACTTGAAAATGTAGAAGTTCTCCACTCGGGACCAATTCATGCCTTTGATAAGGTCTTACCGGACGTCCACAAAAAATTTCCGCAAAAAATCCATCCGGACCTCGTATCAACAAAAGTTTGTGGACTATAGTACACGAAAAACGGCAAATATGGTCATATTCTCGCTTTGGGCCTCGTTTGAACTTGAAAATGCAAACGTTCACCCCACAGGACCAACTCAAGCCATTGATAAGGTCTTAATGGACGCCCACAAAAAGTTTCAGCCAAAAATCCGAGGACTATAGTACACGGAATATGGCAAATATGGCCATATTCCCGCTCTGGGCCTCGTTTGAACTTGAAAATGCAGACGTTTGCCCCTCGGGACCAACTCACGCCATTGATAAGGTCTTAACGGATGCCCGCAAAAACTTTCGGCCAAAAATCCGTAAGGACCTCGTATCATCAAAAATCCATGTATTATAGTTCACGAAAAACGGCAAATATGGTCACATTCCCACTCTGCCCCTCGTTTGAACTTGAAATGCAGACGTTCGCCCCTCGGGACCAATTCATGCCATTGATAAGGTCTTAACGGAAGCCCATAAAAAATTTCAGCCAAAAATACATCCGAACCTCGTATCACTAAAAGTTTGTGAACAATAGTACACGAAAAACGATAAATATGGTCATATTCTAGCTTTGGGCCTCGTTTGAACTTGAAAATGCAAACGTTTGCCCCTCGGAACCAACTCAATCCAATGATAAGGTCTTAACGGATGCCCACAAAAACTTTTAGCCAAAAATCCATCCGAACCTCGTATCACCAAAAATTTGAGGACTATATTACACGAAAAATGGCAAATATGGTCATATTACCGCTCTGGGCCTCGTTTGAACTTGAAAATGCATTCGTTCGCCCCTCGGGACCAACTCACGCCATTGATAAGGTCTTAACGGACGCCCAAAAAAACTTTCGGCCAAAAATCCGTCCGGACCTTGTATCACCAAAAACCCATGTACTATAGTTCACGAAACACGACAAATATGGTCATATTCCCACTCTGAGCCTCGTTTGAACTTGAAAATGCAGACGTTCTCCCCTCAGGACCAACTCACGCCATTGATTATGTCCTAACGGACGCCCAATAAAACATTTAGTCAAAAATTCATCCGGACCTCGTATTACCAAAAATCTGTGGACTATAGTACACGAAAAATGGCAAATATCGTCATGTTCCCGCTCTGGGCCTCGTTTGAACTTGAAAATGCAGACGTCCACCCCTCGGAACAAACTCACGCCATTGATAAGGTCTTAACGGACGCCCACAAAAATATTCGGCCAAAATTCCGTCCGGACCTCGTATCACCAAAAATCCAAGGACTATAGTACACTGAAAACGACAAATATGGTCATATTCCTGCTCTGGACCTCATGTGAACTTTAAAATGCAGACGTTCACCCCTCGGGACCAACTCACGCCATTAGTTAGGTTTTAACGGACGCCCACTAAAACTTTCGGCCAAAAATCCGTCTAGACCTCGTATCACCATAAATTCGTGGACTATAGTACACGAAAAATAACAAATATGGTCATATTCCCGCTCTGGGCCTCGTTTGAACTTGAAAATGCAGACGTTCACCCCTCAACACAAACTCACGCCACTAATAAGGTCTTAACGGATGCCCACAAAAAAATTCGGCCAAAATTCCGTCCGGACCTCGTATCACCAAAAATCTGAGGACTATAGTACACTGAAAAGGACAAATATGGTCATATTCCCGCTCTGGGCCTCGTTTGAACTTGAAAATGCAGACGTTCGCCCCTCGGGACCAACTCACTCCATTGATATGGTCTTAACGGACGCCCACAAAAAATTACAGCCAAAAATTCATCCGAACCTCGTTTCACCATAAATCCGTGGACTATAGTACACGAAAAATGATAAATAAGGTTATATTCCCGCTCTCGGCCTCATTTGAACTTGAAAATGCAGGCATTAGCCCCTCGAGACCAACTCACTCCATTGATAAGGTCTTAACGGACGCCCAAAAAAATCTTCGACCAAAAATCCGTCTGAACCTCGTATGACCAAAAATCCGTGGACTATAGTACACGAAAAATGGCAAATATGGTCATATTCCCTCTCTGGGCCTCGTTTGACCTTGAAAATGCAGACGTTTGCCCCTCGGGACGTACTCACACCATTGAAAGGTCTTAACGGATGCCCACAAAATATTTCTAGAAAAAATCCATCCGGACCTCGTATCACCAAAAGTCTGTGGACTATAAGTACACGGAAAAATGGCAAATATGGTCATATTCCCACTTTGTTTCTTGTTTGAACTTGAAAATGTAAACGTTCGCCCTCGGGACCTACTCACGCTATTGATAAGGTCTTAACGAAAGCCCACAAAACATTTCGGTCAAAAATTCATCCGTACCTCGTATCACAAAAAATCTGTGGACTATAGTACACTAAAAACGACAAATATGGTCATATTCCTGCTCTGTGCTTCGTTTGAACTTGAAAATGCAGTCTTTTGCCCCTCGTGACAAACTCACGCCATTGATAAGGTCTTAACGGACGCCCACAAAAACTTTCGGCCAAAAATCCGTAAGGACCTCATATCACCAAAAATCCATGTACTATAGTTCACTGAAAACGGCAAAAAATCTATCCAGACCTCGTACCATCAATCATCCGTGGACAATAGTACACGAAAAATGTCAAATATGGTCATATTCCCGCTCTGGGCCTTGTTTGAACTTGAAAATGCAGACGTTCTCCCCTCGAGACCAACTCACGCCATTGATAAAGTCATAATGGACGCCCATAAAAAATTCAGCCAAAAATCCGTCCGGACCTCGAATCACCAAAAATCCTAGGACTATAGTACACAAAAAACTATAAATATGGTCATACTCCCGCTATGGGCCTCGTTTGAACTTGAAAATGCAAATGTTTGCCCCTCGAGACCTTCTCACGCCATTGATAAGGTATTAACGGACGCCCACAAAAACATTTATCCAAAAATCCATACGAACCACGTATCACCAAAAATCCATGGACTATAGTACACGGAAAATGGCAAATATGGTCGTATTATCGCTTTGGCCCTCGTTTGAACTTGAAATTGCAGACTTTCGCCCCTCGGGACCAACTCACGCCATTGATATAGTCTTAACGGATGCCCACAAAAACGTTCGGCCAAAAATACGATCGGACCTCGTATTACCAAAAGTTTATACACTATTGTACACGAAAAATGGCAAATATGGTAATATACCCACTTTTGGCCTCGTTTGAACTTGAAAATGCACGCGTTTGCCCCTCGAGAGCAACTCACGTCATTGATAAGGTATTAACGGACTATAGTACATGGAAAACGATAAATATGGTCATATTCTCGCTCTGGCCTCATTTGAACTTTAAAATGCAGAGGTTCGCCCCTCGGGACCAACTCACACCATTTATAAGGTCATAACGGATGCCAAAAAAAACTTTCGGCCAAAAATTCATCCAAACCTCGTATCACAAAAAATCTGTGGTCTATAGTACATGGAAAACGACAAATATGGTCATATTCGCACTCTGGGCTTCGTTTGAGCTTGATAATTAAGACGTTCGCCCCTCGGGACAGCCTCACGCCATCGATAAAGTCTAAACGGACGCCCACAAAAAAATTTAGCCAAAAATACGATCGGACCTCGTATCACCAAAAATCTGTGGACTATAGTACACGAAAAATGACAAATATGGTCATATTCCCGCTCTGGGCCTCGTTTGAACTTGAAAATGCAGATGTTTTCCCCTCGGGACAAACTCACGCCAGTGATAAGGTATCAACGGATTATAGTACACGAAAAACGGTAAATATGGTCATATTCCCTCTCTAGGCCTCATTTGAAGTTGAAAATGCAAATGTTCGCCCCTCGGGACCAACTCACACCATTTATAAGGTCATAACGGACGCCCAAAAAAACTTTCGGCCAAAAATTCGTCCAAACCTCGTATCACAAAAAATATGTGGTCTAAAGTACATGGAAAACGGCAAATATGGTCATATTTGCGCTCTGGGCCTCGTTTGAACTTGATAATTAAGATGTTCGCCCCTCGGGACCAACTCATGCCATTGATAAGGTCTTAACGGACGCCCACAAAAAATTTCAGCCAAAAATATGATCGGACCTCGTATCACCAAATATCTGTGGACTATAATACACGGAAAATGACAAAATATGGTCATATTCTCGCTTTGGGCCTCGTTTGAACTTGAAAATGCAGAAGTTCTCCTCTCGTGACCAATTCATGCCTTTGATAAGGTCTTACCAGATGCCCACAAAAAATTTCGGCAAAAAATCCATCCGGACCTCGTATCACGAAAAGTCCGTGGACTATAGTACATGGAAAACGGTAAATATGGTCATATTCTCGCTTTGGGCCTCGTTTGAACTTTAAAATGCAAAGGTTCGCTCCACAGGACCAACTCAAGCCATTGATAAGGTCTTAACAGACATACAAAAAATTTCGGCCAAAAATTCATCCAGACCTCGTATCACAAAAAATCCGTGGATTATAGTAAACAAAAAATGGCAAATATGGTCATATTCCCTCTCTGGGCCTCATTTAAAGTTGACAATGCAGACATTTGTTGCACGGGACCAACTCACACCATTGATAAGGTCTTAACAGACACCCACAAAAACTTTCGGCCAAAAAATCATCCTAACCTCGTATCACCAAAAATCCGTGGACTATAGTACACGGAAAACGGCAAATATGGTCATATTCCCTCTTTGGGCCTCATTTAAAGTTGAAAATGTAGACGTTCGCCCCTCAGGACCAACTCACGCCATTGATAATGTTTTAAAGGACGCCCACAAAATATTTCGGCCAAAAATCTGTCGGGACCTTTTATTACAAAAAATCGGTGGACTATATTACACGAAAAATGGCAAATATGGTCATATTACTGCTCTAGGCCTCATTTCAACTTGAAAATGCAGAAGTTCTCCCCTCGGGACCAATTCACGCCTTTGATAAGGTCTTAACGAAAGCCCACAAAAAATTTTGGCCAAAAATTCATCCGGACCTCGTATCACCAAAAGTCTGTGGACTATAGTACACGAAAAATGGCAAATATGGTCATATTCTCGCTTTGAACCTCGTTTGAACTTGAAAATGCAAATGTTCGCCCCTTGGGACCAACTCAAGACATTCATAAGGTCTAAACGGACTCCCATAAAAAAAATCAACCAAAAATCCATCCGGACCTCGTATCACCATAAATCTGAGGACAATAATACACGTAAAATGGCAAATATGGTCATATTCCCGCTCTGGGCCTCGTTTAAACTTGAAAATGCAGACATTCGTCCCTCAGGACCAACTCATGCCATTGATAAGGTCTTAAAGGACGCCCACAAAAACTTTCGGCCAAAAATTCGTCCGGACCTCGTATCACCAAAAACCCATGTACTATAGTTCACGGAAAATGGCAAATATGGTCATTTTCCCATTATGGGCCTCGTTTAAACTTAAAAATGCAAACGTTCGCCCCTCGAGAAAAACTCACGCCATTGATAAGGTCTCAACGGACGCCCACAAATACTTTCAGCCGAAAATTCGACCGGACCTCGTATCACCAAAGATCTGTGGACTATAGTACACGAAAAATGGCAAATATGGTCATATTCCCGCTCTGGGCCTCGTTTGAACTTGAAAAGGGAGACGTTTTCCCCTCGGGACCAACTCACGCCATTGATAAGGTATTAACGGACTATAATACATGGAAAACGGCAAATATGGTAATATTCAAACTCTGGGCCTCATTTGAACTTGAAAATGCAGATGTTCACCGCACAGGACCAACTTACACCACTGATAAGGTCTTAATGGACACCCATAAAAATTTCAGCAAAAAATTCAACCAGACATCATATCACGAAAAATCTGTGGACTATAGTTCACGAAAAACGGAAAATATGGCCATATTCTCGCTCAAAGCCTCGTTTGAAGTTGAAAATGCAGATGTTCGCCCCTCGGGAACAACTCACACCATCGATAAGGTCTTAAAGGACGGCCACAAAATATTTCGGCAAAAATTTCATTCGGACTTTGTATCACGAAAAATCTGTGAACTATATTACACGGAAAATGGCAAATATTGTCATATTCCCGCTCTGAGACTCGTTTCAACTTCAAAAAGCAGAAGTTCTCCTCTCATGACCAATTCACGCCTTTGATAAGGTCTTAACAGACACCCACAAAAAATTTCAGCCAAAAAATCATCCGGACCTCGTATCACCAAAAATTCCGTCGACTATAGTACACGAAAAACGGCAAACATGGTCATATTCTCGCTTTGCGTCTCGTTTGAACTTGAAAATGCAAATGTTCGCCCCTTGGGACCAACTCAAGCCATTGATAAGGTTTTAATGGACGCCTACAAAAAATTTAAGCTTAAAATCCATTCGGACCTCATATCACCAAAAATCAAAGGACTATAGTACATGAAAAATGGCAAATATGGTCATATTCCCGCTCTGCCCCTCGTTTGAACTTGAAAATGCAGACGTTCGCCCCTCGGGACCAATTCACGCCATTGATAAGGTCTTAATGGATCCCACAAAAAATTTTGGCAAAAACTCCATCCGGACCTCGTATCACCAAAAGTCTGTGGACTATAGTACACAGAAAATGGCAAATATGATCATATTCTCACTTTGGGACTCGTTTGAACTTGAAAATGCAAACGTTCGCCCCTCGGGACCAACTCAAGCCATTGATTAGGTCATAACGGACGCCCAAAAAAACTTTTAGCCAAAAATCAATCCGGACCTCGTATCACCAAAATCCAAGAAATATAGTACACGAAAAATGGTAAATATGGTCATATTCCCACTCTGGTCCAAAAATCCGTCCGGACCTCGAATCACTAAAAATCTGTGGACTATAGTACACGGAAAACGACAAATACGGTCATATTCCCGCTCTGGGACTCATTTGAATTTTAAAATGAAGACGTTCACCTCTCGGGATAAACTCACGCCATTGATAAGGTCTTAACGGACGCCCAGAAAAAAATTTGGCCAAAATTCTGTCCGGACCTCGTATCACCAAAAATCTGTGGACTTATAGTACACTGAAAACGACAAATATGGTCATATTCCCGCTCTGGACCTCGTTTGATCATTAAAATGCAGATGTTCGCCCCTTGGGACCAACTCACGCCATTGGTAAGGTTTTAACGGATGCCCACTAAAACCTTCGGCCAAAAAACCGTCTGGACCTCCTATCAACAAAATTTTTTTGACTATAGTACACGGAAAACGACAAATATGGTCGTATTCCTGCTCTGGGCCTCGTTACTACTTGAAAATGCAGACGTTCGCCCCTCGGGACCAACTCACACCATTGATAAGGTCTTAATGGACGTCCACAAAAATTTCGACCAAAAATCCGTGGACTATAGTACACGGAAAATGGTAAATAAGGTCATATTCTCGCTCTGGGCCTCGTTTTAACTTTAAAATGCAGACGTTCTTCCTTCGGGACCAACTCACGCCATTGATAAAGTCTTAACAGACGTCCACAAAAAACTTCGATCAAAAATTCGTCCTGACCTCGTATAACCAAAAATCTGTGGACTATAATAGTACACGAAAAACGGCAGATATGGTCATATTCCCGCTTTGGGCCTTGTTTAAACTTCAAAAATGCAAACGTTCGCCTCTCGAGACCAACTCACGCCATTGGAAAAGTCTTAACGGACTATCACAAAAAATCCGTTCGGACCTCGTATAGCCAAAAATCTGTGGACTATACCTCACGAAAAACGGCAAATATTGTCATATTCCCGCTCTGGGCCTCGTTTGAACTTCTAAATGCAGACGTTCACCTCTCGTAACCATCTCACGCAATTGATAAGGTCTAAACGAACGCCCACAAAAATTTTAAGCCGAAAATCCTTCCGGACCTCGTATCACCAAAAATATGTGGATTAAAGTACACGAAAAATGGAAAATACGGTCATATTCTAGCTCTGGGCCTCGTTTGAACTTGAAAATGCAGACATTCACCTCTCGGGAAAAACTCACGCCATTGACAGTGTCTTAACGGACGCTCACAAAAAATTTCGACCGAAAATGCGTCCGGAACTCGTATCACCAAAAATATGTATACTATAGTACACGAAAAAAGGCAAATATGGTCATATTCCCACTCTGTGCCTCGTTTGAACTTGAAAATGCAGACGTTCGCCCCTCAAGACCAACTCACGCCATTGATAAATTCTTAACAGACACCCATAAAAATTTTCGGTAAAAAATCCGTATGGACCTCGTATTACCAAAAATCTGTTGACTATAGTACACGGAAAATGACAAATATGGTCATATTACCGTTCTGGGCCTTGTTGGAACTTGAAAATGCAGACATTCGCCCTCGAGACCAACTCACTCCATTGATAAGGTCTAAACAGACGTATACAAAAATTTCGGCCAAAATATCGGCTGGACCTCGTATAACCAAAAATCTGTGGACTGTAGTACACGAAAAACGGCAAACATGGTCATATTTCAGCTCTGGGCCTTGTAGAACTTGAAAATGTAGACGTTCACCCCTCGAAACCAACTAAAGCCATTGATAAGGTCATAACGGACGCCCACAATAATTTCAGCCAAAAATTCGTTCGGAACTTGTATCACCAAAAATTCGTGGACTATAGTACGCGGAAAATGGCAAATATGGTCATATTCCCGCTCTGGGCCTTGTGTAAAATAGAAAATGCAGACGTTCGCCCCTCGGGACAAACTCACGCCATTGATAAGGTCTTAACGGACGTTCGTCCACAAAAACTTTCGGCCAAAAATTCTTCCAGACCTCGTATCATCAAAAATATGTGGACTATAGTGCACGAAAAACAAGAAAATATGGTCATATTCCTGCTCTAGGCCTCGTTTCAACTTGAAAATGTAGACGTTCGACCTCGGGACCAACTCACGCCATTGATAACTTAGCGGACTATAGTACACGCAAAACGGTAAAGATAGTCATATTTTCGCTCTGAGCCTCGTTTGAACTTGAAAATGCAGACGTTAGCCCCTCGGGACCAACTCACACCATTGATAAAGTCTTAACAGACGCCCATAAAATTTTGGGGCAAAAATTGGTCTGGACCTCGTATCACTAAAAATTCATCGACTATAGTACACAGAAAATGGCAAATATAGTCATATTCCTGCCCTGGGCCTCGTTTGAACTTGAAAATGCAGACGTTCACCCCTCGGGACCAACTCACGCCATTGATAAGGTCTTAACGGATGCCCACAAAAACTTTCAGCCAAAAATTCATCCGGACCTCGTATCAACAAAAATCTGTGGACTATGATACACGGAAAATGGTAAATATGATCATATTCCCGCTTTGGGGCTCGTTTGAACTTGAAAATGCAGACGTTCGCCCCTCGTGACCTACTCACGCCATTGATAAGGTCTTAACGGACTATAGTACATGAAAAATGGCAAATATGGTCATATTCCCACCCTAGGCCTCGTTTGAACTTGAAAATGCAGACATTCTCCCATCGGGACCAACTCACACCATTGATAAGGTCTTAACGGACGCCGACAAAAAATTTTGGCAAAAAATCCGTCCAGATCTCGTATCACCATAAATTAGTAGACTATAGTACATGGAAAATGGAAAATACGGTCATATTCCCGCTCTATGCCTCGTTTGAACTTGAAAATGTAAACTTTCGCCCCTCGAGACAACTCACTCCATTGATAAGGTCTTAACGGACTATAGTACACGAAAAACGGCAAATATGGTCATATTCTCGCTCTGGGCCTCGTTTGAACTTGAAAATGCAGACGTTTGCCCCTCGGGACCAACTCACACCATTGATAAGGTCTTAACGGACGCCCACAAAAATGTTTGGAAAAAAATTCGTCCGGATCTCGTATCACACAAAATTTGTGGACTATAGTACACGGAAACGGCAAATACAGTCATATTCTCCTCTGGGCCTCGTTTGAATTTGAAAATGCAGACGTTCGCCCCTCGGGACAAACTCACTCCATTAATAAGGTCTTAACGGACGCCCAAAAAAGAATTCGGCAAAAATTCCATCCGGACCTCGTATCACCAAAAATCTGTGGACTATAGTACATTGAAAACGACAAATATGGTCATATTCCCGCTCTGGACCTCGTTTAAACTTTAAAATGCAGACGTTCGCCACTCGGGACCAACTCACGCCATTGGTAAGGTTTTAACGGACGCCTACTAAAACTTTCAGCCAAAAATCTGTCTGGACCTTTTATCACTAAAAATCTGTGGACTATAGTACACGGAAAAAGGCAAATATGGTCGAATACCCGCTCTGGCCTGGTTTCAACTTGAAAATGCAGACGTTCTCCCCTCTGAACCAACGCATGCCATTGATAATGTCTTAACGGACATCCACAAATATTTTGGCCAAAAATCCGTACGAACCTCGTATAATCAAAAATCTGTTGACTGTAGTACACGAAAAATGGCAAACATAGTCATATTTCTGCTCTGGGCCTTGTAGAATTTGAAAATGTAGACGTTCACCCCTCGGAACCAACTAAAGCCATTGATAATGTCATAACAGACGCCCACAAAAATTTCAGCCAAAAATCCGTCCGGAACTTGTATCACCAAAAATTCGTGGACTATAGTACGCGGAAAATGGCAAATATGATCATATTCCCGCTCTGGGCCTCGTGTAAAATAGAAAATGCAGACGTTCGCCCCTCGGGACAAACTCACGCCATTGATAAGGTCTTAACGGACACCCACAAAAACTTTCGGCCAAAAATTCTTCCAGACCTCGTATCACCAAAAATATGTGGACTATAGTACACAGAAAACAAGAAAATATGGTCATATTCCTGCTCTAGGCCTCGTTTCACTTGAAAATGTAGACGTTCGACCCTCGGGACCAACTCATGCCATTGATAAGTACTTAGCGGACAATAGTACACGAAAAACGGTAAATATAGTCATATTCCCGCTCTGAGCCTCGTTTGAACTTGAAAATACAGACGTTAGCCCCTCGGGACCAACTCACACCATTGATAAAGTCTTAATAGACGCCCATAAAAAATTTCGGCCAAAAATCGGTCCGGACCTCGTATCACCAAAAATTCGTGGACTAATACACAGAAAATGGCAAATATAGTCATATTCCCGCTCTGGGCCTCGTTTGAACTTGAAAATGCAGACGTTCGGCCCTCGGGACCAACTCACGCCATTGAAAAGGTCTTAACGGACGCCCACAAAAACTTTCAGCAAAAAATTCATCCGGACCTCGTATCACCAAAAATCTGTGGACTATAATACACGGAAAACGGTAAATATGATCATATTCCCGCTTTGGGGCTCATTTGAACTTGAAAATGCAGACGTTCGCCCCTCGTCACCTACTCACGCCATTGATAAGGTCTTAACGGACTATAGTACACGAAAAACGGCAAATATGGTCATATTCCCGCTCTGGGCCTCGTTTGAACTTGAAAATGCAGACATTCGCCCCTCGGGACCAACTCACACCATTGATAAGGTCTTAACGGACGCCCACAAAAAATTTCAGCCAAAAATCCATCCAGATCTCGTATCACCAAAAATTCGTAGACTATAGTACATGGAAAATGGAAAATACGGTCATATTCCCGCTCTAGGCCTCGTTTGAACTTGAAAATGTAAACTTTCGCCCCTCGAGACGAACTCACTCCATTGATAAGGTCTTAACGGACTATAGTACACGAAAAACGGCAAATATGGTCATATTCTCGCTCTGGGCCTCGTTTGAACTTTAAAATGCAGACGTTCGCCCCATGGGACCAACTCACACCATTGATAAGGTCATAACGGACGCCCACAAAAGAATTCGGCAAAAATTTCATCCAGATCTCATATCACCAAAAATCTGTGGATTATAGTACATTGAAAACGACAAATATGGTCATATTCCCGCTCTGGACCTCGTTTAAACATTAAAATGCAGACGTTCGCCCCTCGGGATCAACTCACGCCATTGGTAAGGTTTTATCGGACGCCCATTAAAACTCTCAGCCAAAAATCCGTCTGGACCTCGTATCACTAAAAATCTGTGGAATATAGTACACGGAAAATGGCAAATATAGTCGTATACCCGCTTTGGCCTAGTTTCAACTTGAAAATGCAGACGTTCTCCCATCGGAACCAACTCATCCCATTGATAAGGTCTTAACGGACGTCCACAAATATTTTGGCCAAAAATCCGTCCGGACCTCGTATCACCAAAAATCTGTGGACTATAGTACATGGAAAACGTCAAATAAGGCCATATTCTCGCTCTGGGCCTCGTTTGAACTTTAAAATGGAGATGTTTTCCTTTCGGGACCAACTCACACCATTGATAAAGTCTTAACGGACGCCTACAAAAAGCTTCGGCCAAAAAAATTTTCAGACCTCGTATCTCCAAAAATCCGTGGACTATAATAGTATACGAAAAACGACAAATATGGTCATATTCCCGCTCTGGGCTTTGTTTGACCTTTAAAATGCAGACGTTCGCCCATCGGGACCAACCCATGCCATTGGTAAGGTTTTAACGGACGCCCACTAAAACTTTCGGCCAAAAATCAATTCGGACCTCGTATCACCAAAAATCCGTTGACTATAGCTCACGGAAAACGGCAAATATGGTCATATTCCCGCTCTGGGCCTCGTTTGATCTTGAAAATGTAGATGTTCGCCCCTCGCGACCAACTCAAGCCATTGATAAGGTCTTAACGAACGCCCACAAAATATTTCAGCCAAAAATTCGTCCGGACCTCGTATCACCAAAAATCTGTGGATTAAAATACACAAAAATCGGTAAATATGGCCATATTCCAGCTTTGGGCCTCGTTTGAACTTGAAAATGCAAACGTTTGCCCCTCGTGACCAACTCACGCCATTGATAATTTCTTAACGGATGCTCACAAAAAATTTCAGCCAAAAATGCATCCAGAACTCCTATCACAAAAATTCATGGACTATAGTACACGGAAAACGGCAAATATGGTCATATTCCCACTCTATACCTCGTTTGAACTAGAAAATGCAGACGTTCGCCACTTGAGACCAACTCATGCAAATGATAAAGTCTTAACAGACGCCCATACAAAATTTCGGTAAAACATCCGTCTGGACCTCGTATCACCAAAAATTCGTGGACTGTAGTACATGGAAAATGGCAAATATGGTCATATTCCCGCTCTGGGCCTTGTTTGAACTTGAAAATTCAGGCGTTCACCCCTCGGGACAAACTCACTCCATCGATAAGACCTTAAAGAAAGCCCAATAAAATATTCGGTCAAAAATTCGTTCGGACCTTGTATAACAAAAAATCTGTGGATTGTAGTACACGAAAAATGGCAAATATTGTCATATTTCCGCTCTGGGCCTTGTAGAACTTGAAAATGTAGACGTTCGCCCCTCGGGACCAACGAACGCCATTGATAAGGTCTTAACGGATGCCCACAAACAATTTCGGCCAAAAATCCGTTCGGACCTCGTATCACCAAAAATTCGTGGACTATAGTACACGAAAAATGGCAAATATGGTCATATTCCTGCTCTGGGCCTCGTTTGAATTTGAAAATGCAGACGTTCATCCCTCAGGACCAACTCACACCATTGTTAAGGTCTTAATGGACGCCCACGAAATCTTTCGACCAAAAATTCGTTCGGACCTCGTATCACCAAAAAGTTGTGGACTATAGTACACGAAAAATGGCAACACATGGTAATATTCCCGCTCTGGGCCTCGTTTGAACTTGAAAATGTAGATGTTTGCGCCTCGGGACCAACTCACACCATTGATAAGGTCTTAACGGACTATAGTACACAGAAAATGGCAAATATTGTCATATTCCCGCTCTGGGCCTCGTTTGAACTTGAAAATGCAGACGTTAGCCCATCGGGACCAACTCACGCCATTGATAAGGTCTTAACGGACTATAATACACGGAAAATGCAAATATGGTCATATTCCCACTCTGGGCCTCGTTTGAACTTGAAAATACAGACGTTCGCCCCTCGGAACCAACTCACATCATTGATAAGGTCTTAACAGACGCCCACAAAAAAATTCGGCCAAAAATCCGTCCAGACCTCGTATCACCAAAAATCCGTAGATTATAGTACACGAAAAATATATAATACGATCATATTCCCGCTCTGGGCCTCGTTTGAACTTGAAAATGCAGACGTTCACCCCTCAGGACCAACTCACTCCATTGATAAGGTCTTAACAGACTATAGTACACGGAAAACGGCAAATATGGTCATATTCTCGCTCTGGGTCTCGTTTGAACTTGAAAATGCAGACGTTCACCCCTCTGGACCAACTCACACCATTGGTAAGGTCTTCACGGACGCCCACAAAAATTTTCAGCTAAAAATCCATCCGGACCTCGTATGACCAAAAATTCGTGGACTATAGTACACGAAAAATGGCAAATATGGTCATATTCCCGCTCTGGGTCTCATTTGAACTTGAAAATGCAGACGTTCACCCCTCAGGACCAATTCACGCCATTGATAACGTCTTAACGGACGCCCAAAAAATATTTCAACTAAAAATCTATCCGGATCTCGTATCACCAAAAATATGTGGACTATAGTACACAGAAAATGGCAAATATGGTCATATTCCCGCTCTAGGCCTCGTTTGAACTTGAAAATGCAGACGTTCGCCCCTCGGGACAAACTCACGCCATTGATAAGGTCTTAACAGACGCCCACAAATAATTTCGACAAAGAATTTTTTTGAACCTCGTGTCACAAAAAATCTGTGGACTATAGTACACGGAAAATAGCAAATATGGTCATATTCCCTCTTTGGGCCTCGTTTGAAATTAAAAATGCAGACGTTCACCCCTCGAGACCAACTCACGCCATTTATAAGGTGTTAAGGGACGCCCACATAAGATTTCGGTCAAAAATCTATTCAGACCTCGTGTCACCGAAAATCCGTGGACTATAGTACAATGAAAACGGCAAATATGGTCATATTCCCGCTCTGGGCCTCGTTTGAACTTAAAAATGCAGACGTTCGCCCCTCGGGACTAACACACGCCATTGATAAGGTTTTAACGGATGTGCACAAAACTTTCGGTCAAAAATCCGATCGGACCTCGTATCACCAAAAATCCTCGAATAGATTCCAACAATATCATTAACACGATAAAATAAAAATAAACAACAGAAAAAATTGAGAAAAGGACTGTACAGTGGTGATGTGTTGTTGTTTAGTGAACTCTCTACCAGTCTGAGCTTGTGGTTTGCCAGTTCATCGATCTTGCTGATTGATTGGGCATCTGCAAAACAAATAAAAAATTGTAAAGGGGAAGGGAGGATGACCATGGTTGGTCTTAGGAGGTTTCGCCTGTAGCGGTGATGTTAGGGGCTATCTGGTTGAGATCAGAGTTCACCATTAATGGTGAAACTCGAGCAAGGAGAAAGGAGAAAGGTTGTTTCCGATGGCTTTGTGGTAGTGTGAGCTCGTTTCTGGTTCATCTGTTCGCCGGCCAATGGTGGCTTTGTTGAGTAGAGGAGAGGCAGTGAGGAAGAGCTGTTGTGTTGAGCGAGGGAAAGGGTAACAATGGTGGCTCTTGGGTCGGTCAAAAAAATGGAGAATGGGTTCTGATGTGGGGTTTCGCCGGAGTTTGGTGGTGCTCGTGGGTTGCAGTTCGAAATGGTAGTGGGAAAGAGCTGCTGGTTGCAGCGAAAATCAAAGGGGAATTGTGGTTTTGCCAGGGTTGGAATCTCCGGTGAGGTCTGAAAATAAAAGGGAAAAATCAAATGAGTTGGGGTTTTTTGGTGGTGGGCTCGCCAGATTCCGACAGAGCTCCAGTGAGCTTGTCACTGGAAAATTATAAACACTAAATTTTTTTATTAAACACTAAAAATCTGAAAATTACCCCTAAAATCTTATCCACCACCCTTAACTTAATGACCAAGCGATTGCTTAAATAGATAATCAAAAACCACATATAGTACAATACAATTATCTTAAAATCGTGAACCAAAACGACCGGTTAATAAAATATCTGTGTATGCAATCTTATCCATATTTGAATGAATTTCTAGACTGCGTAAAAATATTAAAATGAATATTAACAAATATAACGAATAAAATGAATATTAAAAAAATATAATGAATGGAACCAATGGGATGTAAAAAATGTAATTTAACAAGAATAATGATTTAATCAAACTGAACAAATATTTGAATATATTCAACCAGTTGTGACAAAAAAAATAATGTAATCAAAATTAACTAAAATTCAAAATAAACTAATAAAAATAAGAATAACTATTGATAAATTTATTTAAAATTACAAAAAATGTATTTTGAATTATTTAATAAATAAAACATAAAAGTATGAATTTTGAAATGTTAGGCCAAAATTGGGTGTCAACAGCTCTTCCATTGTTGATTTGGGTTCTGTGTTGATAAAGCATGATAGAGTTATTGCATATGCTTCCAAGAAGCTGAAGGTTCATAAGAACTTCCCCACTCAAGACTTAGAGTTGGAGGCAATAGTCTTCTTGTTAAAGATTTGGACACACTACATGTATGGACTACATTGTGAGATTTTCACGGATCATCATAGGCCTTGGTACACTTTCAGCTAGTAGGGCCTTAATTTGACAGCGTGTGTGGTTAGAGCTAGTGAAGGACTATGACGTTACGATTCTTTATTACCAGGACAAGGCAACTGTGGTAGTAGATACCTTGAGTCGGAATGCGGTGAGTATGGGGATTTTGGATTTCTTAACAGTATAGGAGTGAACTTTGGCTTCAGACATTAAGTTCTTAGCAAGCTAGATGGTACGACTTGATATCTCAGAACCAGAGGAGATTATTACTTTTGTGGAGGCTAGATCTTCTTTGATGGAGCATATTCAGATAGCCATGGACTTCGTGGTTTGACTTAGCGTCTATCCATTCTTGAGTGGAAGTGGGAACAGATAGCTATGGATTTTGTGGTAGGTTTGTTTCATACTTTTTTAGAGGTTTGATATTGTCATCATTGATCAATTGACCAAGTCTGCTCACTTTCTGCCGGTTAAGACTTTGTACAGTTCATAGAGGTCGACTCAGATCTACATCCGCGAGGTTGTCCATATGAATGAGGTGCCAATATCCATCATTTCAGATCATGGTACAGTTCACATCATGTTTCTATAGGTTTATTCAACAAGAGTTGAGCTCAGCACGACTTTCTATCCATATACTAATGGCCAGTCTGAGAGGACTATTCAGGTTCAAAAGGACATTCTCTGGGCATGTGTTATTGATTTTGGCGGTCAGTGAGAGCAGTTTTAGGATTTGGTAGAGGTGGATTATAATAATAGGCTACCGTCTAAGCATTAAGATGCATCAATTTGAGGCATTGTATTGTAGAAGGTGTCAGTCCCCAATGGGATGGTTTGATGCTTTTGAGGTTAGGTTATGAGGCATCGACTTGTTGTGTGATTCTATGAATAGAGTTTGTATGATCTAGGAGAGGCTCCATACTTCTCATAATAGGCAAAAAAGTTATGATGATCACAGGGTTCGAGCCTTAGAGTTCATGGTTGGAGACCGTGCATTTCTATGAGTGTTGCCCATGAAGGGAATGATAAGGTTTGAGAGGAAGGGCAAGCTTAGCCCTAGGTTCATTGGGCCATTTGAGATCATTAGACGTGTTAGAGATGTGGATTATGAGTTAGCCTTATCTTCAACTCTTTTGGGTGTTCACTATGTTTTCTAAGTCTATATATAGAGACAGTATTTTCCAAATGAGTCCCACTTGCTTCAGTGGGATTCAATTCAGTTGGATGAGTCCATTGCTTTCGAGGTGGAGCTTGTGGCTATTCTAGACAGGTAGGTTAGAAAGTTGAGGTCTAAGGAGATTCCGTCGGTAGAGGTTTAGTGGAGGCATTATCTAGTTGATGAGGCTACTTAGGAAGCCGATCTTGACATATGGACCATATATCCTTACCTTTTCGAGCCTTTGGGTACTTTTTTTTCTTTAACTTTAGAGGGTGAATGTTCTTTTAGTAGTGTATGTTGTAATGACCATCGAAGTCATTTGCTTGATTCATTGTTTATTTCCTATTTTACCTTTTCTCGTAGCTTGTAAGTTGTCTTCTTGATGTGTTGGGATGGGTGGCACAGTTTTCGAGATGGTCAAGAGAGCTTAGGGTGAGGTTTCCCTTTTTTTGAGCTTTTATATGGAAAAGATGGACTTCGATTAAAATTCTTGGTAAATGGCCTTGGATGAGATTTTCGTCAGCGTAGTTAGCTCCGGAACATTTAGTTTGGTATAAAATAACCTTTGGTTCGGATCCTAAGGTGATTGGGATGACTTTTAGGTATTTTGTGAAATGCTTGTTTTAGTTGCTTTGCATGAGAGTTAACTTGGGTCAGCATTTTGTCGTGATGACCTCTGTTAGTCATTTCGGCAATTCTATTGAGTCCAAAATGTCATTTTTGGTTGGGTACATATTCAATTTGCGTTCATTAAACCCTGGTTGAATCCCAAGGGTCCATTCGGGACTTGAGATTTAATTCCAAGTCTGTGGGTGCTACAGTCTCTGGTGCAGCCGGTCCTGCAAAGCTTGGCTTGCATCGGTGACTCCGCTCCTTTAGCAAAGCTGGTGACATCGACAGGCTTTGCTCCTACAAAGCATTTTCCACATCGGTAGTCTCGCACCTCTGAGACTTAGCTCGCCCTTGTAGAGCTTGAGGTCCCTGTGGACCTCCACTCCTGTGGGCTCTTTTGTCACGACCCAAAATCGGGTGTGATGGCACTTGTCCTATCCCACCAGGACAAGTCAGCCTAAACCCAATAAGACCGAAACAAAAGCAGAAATAAGCAAATCAAAGAGAATAACAATAAGCGGAAGACTTCAAACTAAACAACCCTTCCCATGACTGGTTGTCACATGTACAAGCCACTAATAACGAGATGAAATGAAATTACAAGTCTCAACGTCTTTGTATCTCAAATAGAACAAGACATAAAGTAAAAGGCCGAGAGAGATCGCATACATCGAACAGCTACCTCTCAAGTTTCCTCAAAAGCCTCAGAGTAAGAAGAAGAGAGAACTAGATCACGATCCAGGCTCGGAATCTACACAAGTGTAGAAGCAAGGGCGAGTACAAAATAACACGGTACCCAGCAAATCGACTAATAAAACAAGGCAAATCTAATAAAATTCTCGAATCCCTGACTTCCAACCGAACCTCCAATAACTACAACCTGCACAGAAAATCAGCCCAACCTAACAGATTCCAATTCACCACTCATATAACGCATAGGTCAATAACAGCTCAACAGTAAAACCAAAATAATTCACAACAGTATCAAATATATCAATCCCAGGGTCATAAGACATAAACACGACTCCACAATGACAAGAATGAGATAATGCAATACAATGCAATGTCAAGTAGAATGATGCATGTCTGTCCTACAATACATATCCCCTGAATCTCAGACCGGAACCCATGGGGGCCACAAATGGACCATGTATCCATCGGAACCATTTTCCATCGGCATAATCATCAATCACCGAAACCATTTCCCATCGGCATAATCATCACTCGCCGGAACCATTTCTCATCGGCATAATCATCACTCACCAGAACCATTTCCCATCGGCATAATCATCAAAGTGTCTCATCATAGGGTCTCAGAACAAATGCACATAAGCATGTTCACACAAATAACGAGAAAATGATAGTGTTCACAATCACAACGCAATTCATATCAATGTCAATCACGTCACACTATCAACAATATATCAACATCAACAATTACATCATTTACAAGAAGATCATTTGTCTAGTCTCCAATTCACTACTCCTTTCATCGCAAGTAGGCTCAATCGCTAAGCAAGAATTTCAAGTCTAGTCCCATAATCCACAATGAGCAAAAGACATATTCATCAATTTCATAATCACATCGAAGCTATTATAACATTTCATCAATTACACATCAATGTAAAAATCACGGCCCATCACATTTTGGCCTACCACTTTAGCACACAAAGCCATTTTTATTGAACCCGTCGATTAGATTAGATTGATTCATACAAGAACTCAACCCATACCTCACTCCCATTACTCCCCAACACAATCAAGAAGGAGAAATTCGGAATATCACAAGATTCGCAAAGTGTTAGAAGTCCACTTGCCTTAACCGAAATCGAAATCAACCAACGAACGGAGTTTTTCCCTACCGAGAGCAATCCAAAGCAACACAATCTAGTCAAATTAGGAATCACAATCAAATTTCGGAACCAACAACACTAAGAACACAAAAATCGGGCAAAGGGGTCCAAATGGCTCAAAAATCAGGTTTCGAAAACAATGTTTGAATCCGAAAATTCTCACATGGAAATAATCTTCAAAGCCTTAGGAAATCATTAGCGAAAACCATTTTGAAAACGGAAATCAAACCAGCCCACAATCACCATTTGATCAAAAATTCGGAGTTCAAATAAAACCTTCAAAATCCAACTTCACAAACCCAATTTATCAAATTGAAATCATGAAAGAATCATTGGGTAATCAAGGTTTAGAGTTAAAATTAGTTACCCACAAGGTTTCCATGAAAACCCTCTTTTAAATCGCCTCCCAAAGCTTCAAAAAGATGAAAATGGGACATTTCCTGAATTTACACTGTTTCATGCATAAAATGAACTCCGCGAACGCGGTAATTACCTCCACGACCGCGGAGAACAACACAGGGACCCTCTGCAAACACGGAGGCCAGCTCACCATGAGCTCCGTGAGCGCGCCCTGGCTCCATGAACGCGGAGGCCAGCTCACCATGATCTCCGCGAACGCGCCACTACCCTCCGCGAACGCGGAGGCCAAAGAATCATGCACCAGACTTCAGCAAAATCAGCAATCCAACAAGTCTCTGAATGGACCCTCGGGATTTGTTCGGAACCCCGTGCACACAAACCAGATATGCTACCCTACTAAATTCGACTTTCTGGACTCAATGGAACCGTCGGAATTCGAATTCGAGATCTCCTTGACCCGAAACTCGACAAAGCACAACAAAACTAATTTAAGCCTCAACAACTCAAAACAAGCTCGGGACCTCTAAAATTTCAACCAAGGCCACTTCTAGGCCTAAAATCATCTTTCGAATCTAACGGAGTTGTCGGAATCAAATTCCGAGCATCAGATCTCCGAATGTTGACCAAAGTGAACTCTATGATCAAAATTTCACAATTTTCCAACTCAAGGCCTCAAATCCACGATACAACCACAAAATTGATTTCATCAACTCTCCTAGACCAAATTCCACATTCTGGAGCTGATGGAATTGACGGAATCCCCATCTGAGACCCGAAACTACGAATGACCCCAAAAATCACACTTAAGCCTTTAGAATTCAAAACTTTCCAAAAACTAAAAATTAATAAGAACTTCACAAACCTAACTTCAGATATCAGTCAAACATGACTCAGGGCAATTCTCGAGAGGAATAAAATGGTCATTTAATTAAAATTACCAAAAATGACCTTCAGGGTCGTTACATCTTTTTCGCTCTGTTTATGCCGCCACTGGCGAGCCCTAGTCATTTGGTGCAGTAATCAGTGACAATTTTCATGCCTTTCTTCCCCAATTCTTCAAAGTATGAAGAAATGTTTCCTTCATTTATAAGCTCGACTGAGTGATTCTTGCTCAATTCTTTAACATTTCAGTTAATTCAAAGATAATTCTCCCCTTCTTTACTTTCTATTGCTAATTTTAGATTCATTTCTGGATTTTTTTCTCGTCGTGAAACTCAAAATTCATGATTCTTAGATTTCTTAAAGTTTAGTTTTTGGACCATTTAAGGTCAAAATTGTTTCTCAACTTCCGAGCATGTAATTATTACCTTGAGAGGAACATAATGGCAGAGTTAGTTTTCCAATTTATTACTATTTCTATGAAATGAGGGCTAACTAGAAGTCATATTAAAAAATATATAGATATATAGCGAGGATAACAAATAAGAGGAATAAATCACACTAAACGCAAGTCAACCACAGACAAACATATAATGTGAGATGATGAAATGTATATGTGGAATGTATGTATAAAGTAAAAAACTTCAGGATTGCCTTGCCAAGCGCCCTCTAGTCACCTCGAGACATTCTATAGACCTGTCAGAGCTCATCAACTTATACAGTAAAGTAAAAAATCCAAAATTTGATCTGCGGGCCACTGGAGCTCATCGACATATGCAGAATGCATGAAGTGCAACCCAGATTCATACTTCGAGCTCACAATATCATTAAATAGTCTATCTCTCAACAAATCGTAGAAATCCAAATGTTTAAAGCAAATCACCTTTCAAGTTAAAATTTCAAAAAATAGTATTTTTCCTCAAAATGTTCATGTCTCCATTGTAAGACTAGTAAGTTTAAAGCAATCCTCTCTTTAAAATGAAAAACCTAAGAAAATGATATAATATCTTTCAAAATTCCAAAACCCTATAGTAAAATCAATAGCATGCTCCCTCGGAGCCCAAAACAAGTAAAATATGAGGCAAAACCATTAAGGATCTTAATAACACATTTTTCTCATTTCTATCTCAGAGCATGTCAAATGTAGATGTCATGTGTATGCATGCATGCATGCCAAACATATTCAACCCATCCATAATACATTCAAACCACACAATCATTAGGGTAGACACCCGTCACACTACAATCGTACTAACCTAGAACTCTAGCAATTCCAAGTTCAAGGCCTCGACCCACAATCACAATAATATCATAAAGAGCATAAAAATATCCAGAAAAAAATCTCACAAGGATACTAAAAGCAGTCAATAAGTATAAATATAAGTTTAAACCACCTAAGAGCATTTTAATGATTTCACATTGCTGCACCAAGGCTAAAGTCAATCCTAAACTAAAGCTTTAAGGTTAAAATTATAGTCTAAAGTCTCGAAAATAGCAAAAATGTGACTAAGGATCATACAAGTCTAAAGGCTTATCCTACAACCTTCCTAACGATCATGAAACTCATTTTATATGGAAATTGACTAAGTTAAGTCTAAAAGTGAAAACCATAACCTACCTCGACACCAAACCTATACTCAAACCTCTACTCGCTAGCTTTTCCTTTTCGAAGAGTCTCGAAATGCTGCCACACTATCAAAAATAGAGTATACTATCAATACGGGACTAACGATACTCATATCAATGATATGAAATTTAGATCACAAATCAAGTCAAAAATTGACCCACAAACAACAGCACTATCGTGCCTCCTACTTTTATATAGTTTATATCTGAGTTTGATCGGCCTATGATGTCTACTGAGTACCTCATGTTTCGGTACTCATACTGCACTTCTGCATCTTTTTCTTATGAAGCACCTAGTACAAGTCACCCCCGTTGACTTCTAATCTTTCTACGTCGTTGTTGTTTGCATCATGGTGAGCTTGTGGTGTCTGGAGACTTGTTATTTTTTCCTCTTTTGTACAGTCTATGTATTTTATATTTTGATTAGACAAAATTATTTTATATAGTCCCTTTCTGTAATTAGATGCTCTTGTACTAGTGACACCAAGTCCGGGATTGGATTTTTATGTATATTTTATCTTTCTAAGTCACATTTGGGCCTTCATTGTATATATTTTTACCGTTATGTACATATCTATGCTATGACCCAATTCTAGGTCTTTATTCCTTCTGCGTAGTTATGTTCTAGTTGTAATTTATCGTTTGTGGTTTGGCTTGGCTACTGGAGGTTTATAGTAAGCGCTATCATGACCCGATTTCGGATCGTGACAGCAAATGCATGGCAATAAGGTTTCACATAAAGTTGGACTTTATTCTTTTGACAATCAATATTTTGGTTATCTATGTAACTTCTATTATCCTGTTTTTTCACAATAAATATAGTTTTACATGCGGACATTGATTGCAATATAGAGATTATTTATAAGATAAATAATTATAGGGGTCATTCTATTTTTGCATGCCGGCGTTGATTATACTACAGAGATTATTTATGAGATAAATAAATTTAGGGGATATTTAGTTTACAATTAGTTGTGTATGTGGGATTTAATATAACAATTTTAAATTTTCTCATACCCTTTTTTCAATTCACAATAACTTATTAATTAAAGGGGCCATTTAGCTTATAATTGATTACACACGGGAGAGGTGATTGTAATACAAGGATTATTTATGTGATAAACAATTTTAGGGGATGTTTAGTTTACAATTTGTTGTGCATGCGGACATTGATGATAATACTAAGATTTAATGTAATATATAATTTTAGTGACCTTTCAGTTTACAACTAACTATGCATGCAGGCGTTGATTGTAATACAAAAATTATTTATGCAATAATATCAATATAGTTTAAGAATATTTTAAGACAAATACAGAACTAAAGTTATTTTATTCATCCGAACCTGTAACTGACACTCTAGCTTGGCCCCTGAGCACTGATGTGGATGAACCTTTCCAAATTGATTGTTTATGTTTAAAAATGTACAATTCTATTACGACAAATTTCCTTTTGGACAAATTATCTTTTTTTGTTGTTGGTAACTATGTGCTTAGTTTGTATAACGTTCTGTCTCATTACTTAGTGAATACATAGGGTTTTGATAGAAATATTATGCACCCTGATTATTAAATAGATTTTATGTATAATTAACTAGCATTGCTAAAATTTTGAAGTCATTACCATAAAAATATGAAAATAGCTCAGATGTACTAATATAGTAGAATTTATCAGCATTAAAAGGCTAAAGGTAAATTCCAATATTTGTATTGTAATAATTAGACTGAATCTCATTAAAATAGGATCCATTGATTTTCAACTAGCATTCTTTTACGTTTTATTATGCATTTGAATTACATGAATATTAAATTAACGAGAAAAAAATGGATAATCAATTTAATTTGTTAAAGGAAATTGTTATTGTAAATATTAGTAATTATGCATTCTTACTTTTGTGTGCATATCTTAAAAATCAACATTCTTTTGAAAAATATATATGGTTCAGCATTCTTACTTTAATTTGTTCTATAAATACTCTTATCAACGTATTCCTTATAAAGTGTATTTTTTTTTCAAATTTTATCATATACAAAATATTATATAAATTAATTTCAAAATAAACTTATGCTAGTAGCAGAGAATTGAACCCTCGCTATTAAGGTAAGAGTTTAGGTAGCCAGCCAACTAAGCTACAAAACTTTTCATATTTGGTATTATACTCTTCATAAGTTATATGAGTTTAAAGTCAGGAATCGAATGAGTATTGCGTATGCAAAGACTATATTTGTAATTCTTAATTTAAAACTAAAGATAAAATTGTAATGAGTAATAACCCAGAAGGTCATTTTTAGAAATTTTCATAAAATTATTATTTTATCCCTCCCGATATCAACATCGAGTGTTTTCTGATTGAGTTTTGAAAGTTAGTTTCGAACTTTGAGTAAAGAGTTGTGAATTATGTAAGTTTTTATTTTCAAAAGGCTAAAGTTGTTAAAAGGTGATTTTCAGTGTCTTTTGAAATTTCGAGTGTCGGAATAGAATTCTGTCGATTCCATCAGTCCCGGAATGTGGAAATTGGTCTTAAAGAGTTGTCGGTTTCATATTCAGAGTCTTTTGAGGATTTGAGGTCCTAAGTTGGAAATTGTTGAGATTTTAGCCTTTGGGTTGACTTTGGTCAACATTCGGGTTTCAGATGTTCGGATCGGAATTATGAGAGTTTCGTTGGATTCGAGAGATGATTTTAGGTCTAAGTGAGGTCTTGGTTGAATTTTCAAAGGTCCCGAGCTTGATTTAGCCTTTTTAGGCATTCTGTTTGTTTTTGGTGACTTTCACGAATTTCAGGTCAAGGAGACCTCGGATTTGTATTTCGATGGTTTCATTGTATCCGTAACGTCGAGGTTAGTCAAATTGCATATTTGATTTGTGTGTACGGGGCTCCGAAAGAATTCTGAGGATCCTTTCAATGACTTTCGTGTTGTCTGATGTTTCTGGTTCTGCAGTCTTCGCGTTTGCGAAAGGCCTTTGCTTTTGTAATCTTTGCTTTAGCTAAGGCCGACTTGCAAAAGCGAGGCTGGCCGTTTGAGCAAAGTCTTGCTTTTGCGAACCTCACAAAAGCGAGACCCCTAGTTTTTGCGGGGTTCACTTAAGCGACATCATAGAAGGTTTATGCATGCAAATTTCGAGGTTTTACCCCCATTTCGTTCCATTTTGAGTTTTGAAAAAATTCTTGGAGGTGATTTTGAAGAGATTTTTTGTGCTAAATCATTTGCATAAGTCTTTGTAACCCTAAAACTTCAATTCCCTTTTATCATTTATGAATTTAACATCAAAACTTGATATTTTGATTGGCAAATGACAAGGTTTTTCAAGAACTTGAGTTTCAAAGTAAAATGGTAATTATGAACTAATTTTAACTCTTTTTAAAAAAAATGATTTTCACCAATGAGTTCCAAATGTCTTGGATAACATTTTCAAGTATATATTTTCGGATTCAAAACTCATTTTCGGAATTGGATTTTTGAGTTGCTTTGACCCATTATTCAAAAATGTATGATTTGAAAATTGTTATTTCTGAAATCTTGTTGTAATTACTTGATTGAACTAGATTGTGTGGCTTTGGACATTGTTCGGAAAGGGAAGACTCAAGTCTTGGATTGACTTTTGATTGAACTGAAGCAAGTGATCTTCTAAACCTTGTAAAATTTGTAGAATCTTGTATTTCCCTTCATTGTGTGTGTTGGGAGTAATGGGAATGAGGTGATGAGTTCAATTATCTCACTTGATTGACCTTAATGAATAAAGCGAGAATTAATAAAAAAGACAATGTGCTGATAATTGTATTTTGTGAATTGCCTTGTTTGGACCCTAGTTGGTTGATTGATGAAATGTTTTGATGAAATAACTGTGGACTTGAATTGCTTGAGTTATTATTCTTCCTTACTGTGTGAAATTGCTTATTTGCATTGATTTTTGTGCACTGTGATAAGACACGTGATGATTATGCCGAGGTTTTTGTTAGCGAGTGTTATTGATGTCGAGGTCATTATCGGCGAGTGTTATTGATGCCGAGGTCTTTACCGGTGAGTGTTATTGATGCCGAGGTCATTGTTGGCGAGTGTTATTGATGCCGAGGTCATTACCGGTGAGTGTGATTATGTTGAGGTCTTTACCGGCAAGTGTGATTGATGCCGAGGTTTTTACCGGTGAGTGATATTGAGACCGAGATCATTTTCGGTAAGTACTTGAACTATGGGTGTTCCCCATGAGTCCCGATTGATAATTGTGCATGATAATCTTGATACATGTGTTTGGTGTACTTGATAATTTGGTACTTGTTGATTGTTGAGCTGTGACTGTTGGACTGTGATTCTTAAGCCTTGTGAATTGTGTATTGTAAAACTGTTAGGTTGAGCTGATTTATATGCAAGTTGTAGTTTGAGGAGGTTCGGTTGGGGTGAAAGGAGTACTCATATTCTAGCTTTGTACTGCTTTGTTTAATAGGTTGCTTGCTGAGTACCGTGTTGCTTGGTACTCACTCCTTGCTTCTATACTTGTGTAGGTTTCGAGCCCGGACCCGTGTGATCTTCTTCTTCATCTATTTTTCGAAGCTTTTAAAGAACTTTGAGAGGTACATGCTTGTCATCCCGATGGGCCCTCTTGTTCATTACTTTATGTTTTGCTCTATTCGAGAAACAAAGACACTGAGACTTGTATTATCTTTCAAATTCTGTCTTATTATATTAGTGGCTTATACACGTGACAGTTAGGTTTTGGGATTATATTAGAATGACTAAGTTTTCCGCTCTTATGTTATTCTTCCGCATTTCTTTCGTGTTGTTGGGTTGATGCTGATTTGTCTTGGTGGAATTAGACGAGTGTCATCGTGTCCATTTTTGGATCGTAACAAAAATTTACCGAATTAAAAATATCTAAAATATCTTTTAATTTTTTTGAAAATAATGAACTAATCATTTCTTCACAAAAGGGATTATACCATATACTAATTAATATCTTATTAGAATGGTGGAATAACTTAAAAGACTCTTCTACTTGTACCAAATTGACATAATCAGTTTTTATATTTCATAAGATTTCACCAAATCCTGAATATATTCAAAATAGATATTTGAAGTCTTTATGATTATTGAATATTGATCAAACTTACGTGGCATTCTATGATTGAAGTGAACAAAATGTTTGTTGAATCAACGATTTATTTCAATAATAAAAAGAATTTCAATAATTGGAGGTTTTAATTTTGATATAACTATAGTTGCCAATATTCTCTATCTTGTGATTAGCTTTCTATCCTTTAATTTCTTGTTCTTAGATTCTAGGGTTTCTTTTGTCTTCCACATTTTATTCTTGTATCATTATAAAACAAACTTTTTTCACTCCCAAAATAATCACAATTTTTTTTTTGAAGTAACAATTTAAACTTGTTTTCTTTTCCAAATTTTTAATTATGAAAAATTAATCTAGTGTATCGATATTGCATAGGAAAAATGCCAAAAAGGACACAGAATTTTAGAATTGACCAAATGTGGGACTTTCAGGGACGAAATTTTTTGTTGACGGCTAATCCAAACGTCCGTTTCTCCATTTACATAATTGTTTGTCGTGATTGAATACACGACTCTTTTGATATATTTTAAAAAAATTTCTTCCTAGTCATGCTAAATCACAAGACATTAAAAAAATTAATTTTATTTGTGTCAACTTACACAACAAAGGCTTACATATTTTTGTTATTTGTTAGTCGTGGGACGTTGCACAACTTGCACAAATGCTATAACAAAGCTATTAAAGTGCAAACTTAAGAATGTTAAATGAACTTTTATTCTTTTCAAAATATCCTAACAGACTAACCCAAGTTTATCCAGGATCTTATTGCCAAAACAAGCAAGACCTAAAACAAAGAAAATAATATGTTGATCATGCAACGTCCCATGGCTAATAATTTAAAAAATTGTACGCTTTGTTGTGTAATTTGACATGACTAATTTTCTTTTTAAAAAAATGGAAGTCATATGTTTTAGCATGACTAGGAAGAAAATTTTTAAAAATAAAAATAAAAGAGTTTTGTTTTCATTCACAATAATAGAATTTGTTTGTCGCTTGAAGTTCCACGTTTTGTCTATTTTGATTAATCCGAAAATTCATTGTCGTCCCTTTTGACATTTTCCCTTCAAAATGTGACCTTATCGAATCCAGACTCTATTGTATTTTATCAAATACAAGTAAGCTTCTCATATTAATTTTTAACATTTCGTGATATGATTTTCAAATTAAATGTGAATATAGATAGATGTATAAACTATTACAAAAAAAAATATTTTGGACAAATTGTTGTGTTTCAATTTGTATAAGTACTATTTCATGTGAATATATAGGATTTTAATAGGGCCAAATATCTAACTTGTTCTCAATTTTCATTTTAGTAATCCATCTCAATCTTGTTCTATTTTAACCCTTCAACTCGGATCCATTATTAATGTACCATTTAAATACAAAATTCTATTTTTATGATTCCATTATTTTTATCATGCTCCTTTAACTCAATAGACATCCTTTAGGTTTCATAAAATAAAATTGATGAAAGAATGTTTTTTTTTTTACAAAAACAAAAATCTCTCAATGAAAGTGTGTCGATTTTCTCTTCATAAAAATATTATTGACAACTCGATGGAGTCTGTCGAATTTTAGCATATTTTTCTTACTGAATATGGACCTATCAATCATCAAAACTGTTCTTACTGAATATGAGCATGCCATCACTATGTCTATTACTAGATGACTTTCCAACTTGAGCATAAAGGAGAAGAAGACGACATAGCACTTTGCCTACTTCTTTGCTTGAGTCATCTCATTCTCTCTTAAAGGAAAGAGAAAGAAAGCTCTAGAAGGGAAATAAAAGATGTATGTAGTTTGCTAAAAATCAGTCAGGTATAATGATTAATGACCCTTGAAGAATATGAAAATATTTATAAGTTTATCCTTGATCGTTCTAGCTATGACTTTTCTATATAGTAAAAAAGTATCTTTAAAAAAATTAAAGCTCCAAATCATTATTTTAGTGGTCTTATAATCAAATCGCCCGACACGGCTCTTTTAACAAAGAATCTTAGTTTGTGAAATGGGAAGAAATGACTCAATCCTCTATAAAGTCAAATCAGACAATTCTAAAAATTATATATAAAAACCCAACTGATCAAATGATAATTAATAAAAAACAATTTGATACATTTAATAAGATTCAAAAACATGATCACAAATTTTGTACTACTAGCCATTCCAACTGAATATTTGCTATTTCCTTACCCTGTTTAATGCTATTTGTCTTATTTAACTAATATACATACATTTTCCCCCCTCAAACAAGACATAGACACAAGAAAAAAAAACAATGTGGAATTAATCAGCATAAACAAAGTTGGAAATAGCATTAAAAGATGTAAATAAAAATAATAAAAGAACAAATTGGTGATAACTAGCTAGAGACTTTGCCTCATCATCATATTAGTTGCATTGTGGATTTCTACCAGGTCCACCATAATAGAAATGTGTACCCCATTCACTGTTATAAGCATTTTTGATGTTATAGCAATTTGTATTCTCAGCTAAGATTGATATATCTTGGGCTGAACTTAGGCTGTTGTCAGAGTCAACAATTTCAAGATTTCTGAAATAACTTGCTTTCCTAAATCCATCATCACCAAAATGGCCCGAGCCCATTTGAGTAGACGTGTGTTCTCCGTTGGCCCGTGAATTTACTATCTCTCCGCCCCACTCCACCATCGTTGCACGCTCCGCCAAGTGTGTAAATAACTCAGCCGGCCAATAACCTACTAGTGTGTTGTCACCAAACACCATCCACCAATTTCCTAGCTTTGGATCCTATATATATATACACAAAAACAATTAACACATTACATATTGTACATATATAGTCTATATTATATGTTGTATATACACAAATATACATATTGCATATTTTGACTAGGGTTCGTAATTAATTTCATAAATTTAAAAAAACTAATGAAAATGGAAACTTGCTTTCTTTCTTCGTTCTTTTGGTTTTCCACCAGGTGTGTGGTACCCGTATTGGAGTTCGACTATTTTGGATTCGCACCGCGTAGGACTCTATTCAGGGGGGAAGCACTTCCTACCAAGGATTTTTCCGTACCCAAGGCTCGAACCCAAGACCACTGGTTAAGGAAAGAGAAGCCCCATCCAGGCCACTACACCAGATCCTTTGGTGGTAACTTGTTTTCTTTCATCATAGTCGTACACAACGAATTATCTTTTAACCAAAGTACTTTTTTGAAAAATACCTTTTAAAATAAGTCGAGTTCAAAAGTCTGGTCAAACAAGCTATAAATTAAATACACTACTATGGTAAAGAATTACTTACATATTGTTATTAAAAAGGGTATATATAATGGGTTAGTATTCCATTCTCTAGATTAAATTTAGCTAAAATGCAAAAAGAGATGAGGGAAATAAGAAGGGACCTTCCAAATGAGTATAGTGACATCATATTGACTTCCTTCAACAGAAGAAACAGGAGAAATGGCAGCACCAATGGCTATTCTGCTATTTGTTTGAACAAATCCTGAACATAATAGGTTGTAGCATCCTGTTGCTTGATAGGAATCACTCTGTTCATGTTACCAAAAAAATACGTATTGTCACACATTAGTCTTCCAAATATATACATAGTTTAAGTGTATTTGTTTTCATAGAACAAATAAAGTTAAAGTTATCATCAAGATCCAACATTAATGACATTAAATTGTAACACAACCACGTGAAACATTTTTCATAGTTCAAATTAACTTAATTATTCAATCTTCGAGAACAATTTTAGAATTTTCTTTCATTTTTACCCCTCATTTGAATTTCCTATGTGATGAGTTCAAAAAACTTTAATTGTTTATTTAGTATTGGGAGTAGTTATCATGATCAATGTTTAGTTATTCTAAACATTAGTTTAATATTAATTAAAAAGGGTAAAAATAAAAAATAAGGCCTAATTAATGTCTTAATATTTTTTCCTACAAGGGTGTGCTACCTCAATAATTCATTTATTTTGAAATAGAGAGAGTACTATCAGTTCAGTCTTACTTGTTCACAATGGACTCTGCACTCCTCTTTAAAAAAAATACTTCCTTCATTTCAAAATAAGTGAATTGTTCAGGTATTGCACACACTTTAAGAAAATAATATTAAGACATTAATTTTCATTTTTATCTTTTTTAATTATTGTCAAATTACTCTTTAGAATGACTAAACATTGATTATGATAATTATTTCCAATACTTCACAGCAATTAAAGTTTCTTGAACTCGTCACATAAAAAACTCAAGTAAAGGATAAAATTAAAAGAAAATTCTAAAATTATACTTGAAGATTAAACAATTAAGTTAATTTAAATTATAAAAAATACCTCAATAATTCACTTATTTCAGGATGAAGTACTATATATGATCAAGGTTTGGTGCTACTACCTTCTCACTTTTTCATTTTTGTTTATTGTTGCTGTCATCGTTAATGTTCAACAACTTTGTGAGGGGAAAGTATTAAATATTTAGCATGCATTGCGCCAGAAAAGATGGTTCAAAGTTTTATGAATGAGGCTTTTCAATGTTATACTATTCCATCAAAGTTATCCACCATGTAGTTATAGTTATTTATTAGTGCAATAAATAACATAACAATATAGGGAGGCTGTGGTTAATGAAATTCAAAGAATGTGGATACAAAAGGATGATGACTACAAAACACTACGATGATGACACATAAATAAAATAAATACTATTCAATGAATAGAGATGATATAGACATAAATAAGTAGTCCTTTTGTTTCATATTAGTTGGTCACTTTTCATTTTGCATAGTGCTTAAAAAATCATAAATAAAAAGATAATTTTATTAATTCACCTCCTAAAAAACTTCTTGAATTTTTACAAATAATGTGAACGCTTTGAAAAAAAGTTAATTGCAAGGGTAATATAGAAAAAAATTAATTAATGTTTTCTTGATTTAGTAAGGTGGACAACTAATATGGGACAACTATTTTTAGTGTAATGATCAACCAATATAGAACGGAGTGTAAGATAGCCAAAACTCTTCCTATTTAATAATCCCTCCATTCTAAAAAATAGTTGTCATGTTTCACTTCTCGAGAATCAATTTCACTAATTCTTAAAGTTAAATTAGATTAAATTAATTCGATGTTTTAAAATTAAAATTAAAATATTTAAAAACTATACGAAAAGTCTATAAATTGTAATATTTTACATATCAATATAATGAAAAAATACATTTTAAAATATTAGTTTAAATTCATATTATTTAATTCTTAAAAAGAAAAATTGTGATAAATATTTTAGAATAGAAAAGAAGCGTGTAAAAGAGAAATAGTTTGAAAGGGATAAAGTATTTCCTCTTCATTTCCAAGGGAGATTCCTTGGTCTACATGTACTAATTATATATAATATAATGAAGAAAACTTTGGTTTAAAAATTGCAAGTCATTTTCCTTGGACCACTTAGCATTTACACCAATCTAGGTGTGGGAAGTGAGTAGTCATGCTTAATGTGCTCTTTAAATGTTGACTCTTAACAACTCATGTGCCACTATGCCTTTATGCCTCCTCCATGCATTCATCCTCTTTTCTCTTATTCACTTTATTTATTTCCATTTAAGTTTTTGACCATTCAATTCAATCACTTTAATAATTTCTCTTTTCTTTCCATACACCTATACTCCACCTTTTCCTAATAATTAGCTGGATATATGTAAAAGGTATTTCTCATATCATTACAATGGAGTTGAATTATAAAAGTACTGCCAATGTGAAAAAAACAAGATTCTTACATTAGTATATCATTAAACTATTTTTTCTATTTTATTTAATACTAAGATATTATGGGAAAGAAGTATTAATAAAACTTTCTTGATTTAGCTAAAATAGAAAAGTAAAGTGAAACATATAGGGCCTAAGTGAAATGAAATGGAGGGAGTATAAAAGTATAATTGAAAACAATTACTCCCTCAGTTTGAATTTGCTTGTCTTATTTTTCGTTTTAGTCAAGTTAAAAAAGAATGTCTATTTCTTTTTTGACAACTCTTTAATTCCGACTTCGATACATGACGTGTTTAAGATTACAATATGAACAGACATTATAGTATATTTGATATATTTTTAATTTATGATGAGAAGATTCAAATTTTTTGTTTATTTTCTTAAACTTAGTACCAAATCAAAATAAGACAAACAAATTGAAACGAAAAGAATATTATTTTTTATCTTAAATTTCTTAAGCGATACTTTTTTTAACAAATTTATACCACTAGACAGAACATCTAGCAGCCTTTTATTAATAATAAAATAAAATCTTCAACATGAATAAGTACAAGCAAAGGCGGCTAGGCCTTACCTTACCAATTCTAATGAGGTAACAAACCTATACTAATTAACAAACATGGAGAAAATAAGAGCTAGAGAAAACTAAGGGGTCGTTTGGTAGGGAGTATTAGGATAATAGTCCATGTATTATGTATGGTATTATTTAGTACTATGTTTGGTAGGAATTTGGGCCTATGTATAACTAATCCATGGATTAGTTATACATCCTACATGATATTAGAGGATGTATTACTAATACCTTCCATTTGGAGGTATTAGTAATACATAGGATTTAATACCATGGGATAAGTCTATGTAAAGACAAAAATATCGCTCAAATCATTTTAATCATTTTGTTTATTTTCTTGATTTTATGTTTTATATTTATATTAGTAAATTTATTTAAATAAATTAACTTACAAATTATTTAGAGAGTTATTTGTTACTAAATAAATCCAATACAAATCAATACAATATTTGAAATGTGAGTTGTTCAACATTTACTAATTAAAAAGGCAAATATATCACTACATGACATTTGTGATCTTAATTGAATGTAGTATTTGTTGATATATATATATTCATGTTTATTCAATTTTACTATTGTTTACCGTCTTCTCGGTTTTAAAAGTAGATGGTTTATCTTTTTTAAAATTGAAAATTGACATTTTGTGAGTGATCAATTTATTAAGATAACAGTTATTTATCCTCAAATAATTCAAGTGAAAAAATAGTAAACATGACAACAAAATTGTTCTTCTCCTACCTAGTTAGAAAGCTATAAAAAAGTAATATTATCCAGTAATTATCTACCTTGACCCAATTACATAACAATTCAAGGGTATAATTGGAAAGAAGCTTTTTATAGAGTTTTAATCCAAACACAAGATGAGGTGGGAAATAATAAACCAAACACTTGATAAAAATAAACCCTCCATTACTAATCTCTGCACTACTAATCCATGCATTACTAATCTCTGCGTTATTAGTCTTTGTACCAAACGACCCCTTAGTATTTTATGATCATCATAGAGTTTATTATACACTCTATAAAGATACTTAAATAATGCAAAAATATAAACGTCAAGAAAAAGGTAACCTCAAACTTCTTTTTATATATATATGAATTAAAAAAGATAGTTTGTCCATCTTAATTGATTCTTATTTTGAAACAATTTTATTTTTTTGCAAAAAATATATTTATTTTGAAACGAAGGAAAGAGTACACTAGCAAGGAGTTGACTACATTGAGATCTAGATAGTTGATTAAGAAAATCATGAAATCAGAGAAGCATTACTTTAATTTATTTTTTCCAGCTACCCTCTTGCACGTCTTTAATTAATTCAATTATATATTTCCTCTATATGCCAAGGTTCAGATTACAATTTTAGAATTAGAAGATTCGAGTTACGTAATTAAAAAATAGAGAAAATCTAAAGTGGGACATAGTTTATTAGGTAGACAATTACTTCCAAAGCACGAAACTCCTCAAATAAACAAACTTGGGAAGTTTCCATTGACCCAAGAAAAAGTTGACTTTCAATTTATCCCTATTTGATTCCCATACAAAATGCTCCGTCCGTCTTAAATGGGCATTTTATTAAAAATATTTGTTTCATATTATTTGATCAGTTATTAAATCAGGATAGAATTAATTAAATTTTTTTCATTTTACCCCTATAATTAATATGGCCTTTGAAAGTTTAAACAAATTTTAAAGATATTAATGATTTCTTAATCCGTGTGTAAAATAGAAAGAGCATCTAATATGGGACGAAGGGGGTATTATATAGGTGTCAACTCCCATTCTTCCTTTTTAAAACTACTCCCTCCGTTCCTTTTTATATTTCATTTCTTTCTATAAAAAGTTGGTCCATAATACTTGTCATTTCATAAAATCAATGCATAAGTTACCATATTCTTCCAATTATACCTTTGATAGAGTAGTTAATTAGTCTTGAAAATATATAAGTAATTAATATTCATTAGAGTACTTCATACATTGATTAATTAATTCACTATTCTATAGAATCTTATTTTGAAAAAGAAATCTCAACAAACAAATTAAAAATAAAAAATGGAGAAAAAATAAAAAATAATCTTGAAAGTTGAAGCTTTAACAATTTTTTTAAAATCTTAGATCAATTGGTGAAAAAAATTGGCTCCAAAAATAAACTCAAAAATTTAAATAGTCATCCAAATGCATTTTAATTTTTGAAATCTAGCATATTTATCATTTATTGAAAAATTGACTTAAGAAAACATTAAATAAGGATAGAAGGGTAAAGTTACTTAATGTACAATCTTAAAAGGTGACATATAAAAATGAATAGAGGGAATAATAAATTTGTAAAAGACTACGAAATTAAATCTCCCTAGATAAACTAAGATAGTACCACAAAATAAAGAAGTTAACATAAATGACTCTGGGTATGAAAGTCCGTGCCCCAAAGCAATGCATTTATTTAATAGAGGTTCTTTTCCACAACATTTATAATCGTATTTATATCCCTTTAATTTAGTTTTGAATATTATTCTCACTTTTGAATTTGATGTAGCATTATTAAGGTCATAGTGTATGATAATATTTCTACTTACCAGTATACTAATAAACATACTCCCATAAACATTATACTACCTCATAAAAATAAAAGTAAAATCTACGTACATTTTATCTTTATCAAACTCTATTTATAGATTTTATACTGAGTTTGTTATTGTTATACGTAAAAATAAAAATAGTAGTATATATTAAATAAATAAATAAAAGGAGGGAGAGAAAGCTAACCGTCCAATATGTAAATAATCTTGGTCTGCTGTCACCATACAGCTCCGGACTAACCTGACTAGTAGAAGAATAAAAGCTTTACAAATTTCAAATATAAAAAAATGAGCAAATTAAAGGTAAATAATTATATAAATAAAAGATTAAAATAGTATAATTTACTGTTTTAATTAGTCGTACCTGCCAGCCAGCTTCGATACTGTTAAGATCCGACCCGTCAAAAGATCCGGATAGAACCCAAATTTGTGATAGACTAAACTCGTTCACCACTTCGATTGATGGTTCCCACACGTTTATTGTTGCTTTTGCACCATATATCTCTTCAGACCCTCCTGTGTATGCTATTGCGTGCTACAATAACATATGATATTTTATTTTAGAGCATTCATTCGTCTATGTTAATTATACGATCCTAATTTATGAGCTATATAATTAAGTAGATAGCATAGACTCTAACTAAACTACAATAAATAAGCTTTAAATTACTAGTCATATTTCAATTTCACTAACTTGGGACATTTACGCCTTACAACTACCTCGAGTAATGACTTTAAATGAATTATCTACCCAACATATATAAATATAGTACATTCTTCTTTAATGTAATACGGCTACTATAATTCCATCATCTTCAAACTATACCTAAAATAAATCCCTAGTATATATTTTTTTTAAAAGACTACAAAATCCTTAATTATAGAGTTTTTTTTTTTCTATAAACGAGATATTATATTAATAACTAATCTACTTGTCCGCTATTACAATTAGTGGGTGGGGCATTACTAATACTATTACAACTATACAAGGTAGACATTAGCCGTTTCAGCCTATCAAAACGAGTTTCAAGCCTTGTTTGCTTTTATTTTTTTGAAGTTGTCAATTTCATTTATTTCTAAGTGTCCTTTTTAGATCTTCTACTAATTTTTTTGATATGATGACAAGATGACTTTGATATTTAAATCTTCTAGTACTCATTTTTGTTGATATGATAACAGCATCACTTTTGACAATTGTCAATTACTTACTCATTATTGGAGATGAGACATAATTGATTGACTAAATATTTAATATCGTAAATACAGTCAAGGTTAAAGTAGTAAAAAATCTTTTATAAGTATATAAAGAAATAAGACGACAGATAATTGGAGACGGAGGAAAAAAGTTAGATACCTCATGTCCATTGCCACTAACAACATCAGGAGCATCAACACGACGAGCAATAGGCAATCCATGTCGTTTTTTCTTACCAAAATCATACAATGACTTTGCTCTAAGCACATCATGAACCTCACTCCGCCTTATCGGAACAGTGTCTGCAGGGCACCGCGTTCCGTTTTGATGCCATAATTGCCAATCTACAACTGCAGTACTTTTGCTATTGTTACTTACAACGTCTCTACTCATCGCGTCTGTTTTCACAGACCTTTTCAGTTTTGGAATGTCTGGTGGAATCTTCTGTACTTACATTGCAATGATTTAAAGTTAAAAAAAAAAAAAATCTGTTAATTTCATTAATGATGATTTAATAACTTGTTGCTTGTGAGTAAAAGAAAAGAAAAGAAAAACTAAAGTGAAAGTAAGGGTGGTTGGTAGTTGAAATGCTTATTATTAGTATTATTATTGCACCACATCTTTTTCTGTTTGTTTTTTTCAAAAAAGGGAACTTTTTCATTACAAATGTTATTTCAATAATATGATTTTTTTTAAAGCAGATAATCAGTTATTTTCTTTTATTCATAGCTTATAGAAGATCATTTCCTCTAAAGCACACGATAAAATATGAGATTTAAATAGTTTGTATTAGATATAAGACGGTTATGTGATTATTCGTACAATCGTTCTTTAGAAAAATTAACACCGTTAATTCCAAAGCAATAAACATGTAGTTGGTTCATGATCGTACTTCAATAATATTAATAGCTATAAATGAGCAACCGATTCCATAAAGAAGGAAGAGGTAGGGGGTTGCAATATTTAATTTATTACTATATCTCATCAGCACAAAAACCAAAAAAAAAAAAAAAAGTATACTCCATACCTGAATCTTGTGATTCTTGAGCAAAGGATGATCGAAAGCTGGTTGTTTTCTTTTATGAACACAATCTATGATATCTCCATCCGGGCTCTGTCAATTTCATTTTCATTAAAAAGAAAGTCGTAACGACATGATTAATGAACACAACATAAAAATAGACATGATTATTTACCTGAATAGTGAAGACAGGAGGCTTGTTGATTTTATCCAAATGCCTTTGAATCCTTTCAAGTCTCATATTACTCACTTGTTTATACTTTGTATAGTTTAAATTATGTGCTTGACACATAACAAACAAGAGTAGTAATAGTAGTAGTAACACTAGAAAACTTTGATCTTTCTTCTTAATTCTAACCATATTTCATTCAGTGCCAAAGAGAAATTAACAACTTTGAAGGGAAAAAAAAGGAAACTACACCACCATTACTAGAAAAAACTCTTTTAAACACATGAAGTAAATGCATAGGAAAAGAGGTGGTTGAGAATCATGATGATTGAGAGCAGAGTAGCAATATCTACTCATATATATAAATAAAATGGACAGTCAAATTAAAACATTGTTTTTACAATGATGAAAAGGAGTTAATATATGGGGCAGAAGAATAGAGTAATAAAACCTACCTGTCTTCTCAACAATCCCCACTTTCTTTTATTGCACCTTACTTAATCCCTTCTTCAATATTTCTATCTGCCTCTCTGCCCACCATACAATCTTCACCATTAATACTCACTTTCTTATTTCTTTCTTGGCTTTCCTTAAAATAATACACTACTCCTTTGTTTTCTTAAATCATTTCTTTATTTTAAATGAAACTACTTACTTCCTCCGTCCCATTTTATATGAGTTAGTTTAACTTGATAGTTGTCATGAAGTTTAAGAAATAGAGAAAGACTTTGAAAGTTTGTGTAGCTATAAATCATTTCATTAAGAATAAAATAATCATTTTAAAGTTAAATTATTACTAAATATAGAAATATGTTATTCTTTATAAGGACAGACTAAAAAGAAAAGTGAATTAGGGAGTATATATTTAATTAATATACTCTGTACCATTTTCAAAGTGTAGCGTGTGATTCTTTTTCTTAATTCTATTAGATCTCCAAATTAGCCTACACAAATCGTGTTGACTTTCAAATTTAAAAGTTTGGTGAGAAGAAGCTGACTTGTATGAAAAAATATTGTGGAGCTATATTTATATATAGACAAATAAAGGTATTGAAAGTAGTAGGATTAGGGGTGTTAAATGAGCGAGTTGGGATGAAATTAGAGAGGTTAAAATAGGCTAAAATAAAATTTGGATTGCACCATGACTCATACAAATTTACTTTTTGCTAAACTAGGCTAAGAACCGGATTGAATCATGACCAGCTAAATCTAAATGATATTGACATACTGCTATAATTCTTAAAAGAAAATAAGACCAATTTTGCTGGAAAAAAAACACAAAATAAGAGACATGAGGCTCGACTCGGGAATTGGGACAAGAGACCCGACCCGAGAAGAGAGAGCCGACCCCTACACGAGATCTGAGATCCTATCCTGACCCAAGAGCTTATTCAGGACTTGCAATTCAACCCCAATCTGAGACCTAAACCCCAATCCCGACAAAGGCTCGACCTTGATTGCCGACTTCTGACCGGACCCCAACCTAAGACTTGAGTCCCGAGACCTCAGCTTAATACAAAACCTAATTTGGGATTTGAGACTGGAGACTCGAGACCCGATCCCAATCTGAGACTCAACCCCCACCCTGACTTAATACCTAGGACTCGGGACAAGAGAGCCGACTCATGACTCGAGACTCGACCTTGATTGCCGACTTTTGACCCGACCCCAACTTGAGATCTGAGCCCTAATTCGAGACATGAGATTGACTTGAGACCCAACCGTCGATCCGAAACATGATCCCAACTCGAGACCCAAGCCTAATACAGGACCTAATCCAGGATCTGAGACCCGAAATTCAACCCGAGGCTCGACCCAAGATCCAAACATGAGTTAGAACCTAACCTTGATCCGAGACCCATGATTTGAGACCTCCCAACCTTGTCATGGGACCCAAGAGTAGTTCTGATTTGAAACTCGAGATTTAATCCTATCGAATGGATAAAAAATATTTGGGCAAAACCTGCGATCTAGAGATTAAAAAAAACAAATTGAAATTGAGAATTAAACTGGATTAAGTTGACAATCATTTTAAAATAGATAATATTTGAATGAATTAAAATCTATTCAATTTTAAATTATCTTATATTAGCCCAATCCATAAAAATGTGAATGAATTGGACAGATAATTTGTTTTTGGGATCAATTTGACACCCCTACTAAGCTAGGATAATGTTATTAGTGATGTAAACACTTTATTAATAAAATGATTTTGACATTACAACTGTAAGTGTTGCAATAATATTTTTAAAGTTAAGGTTGGTAGGAGGGAGAGAGATACATATTTGGCTAAATCTGTAATTTATTTGCCGTCTATACTTGCGAATTAAGCTGGTGGTGGTTAGACTTCACTTTTATATATATATTAATATAACTAATAAATAATAAACAGAGAAGTATAGAAAACACCCTTAAATTTGACGTGAATAATTAGTTTTATTTCTGAACTATTTGACAGCCTTAAAAATATTCCTTTACTTGACTAACTGAACTTAAATACACCTCCGATCTTACAATTTAAGTGAAATACACCCCTGAATTCTCGTCAACTTTAGGGTGTTTTCAACACTTCTCTCCGATTTTTATTAAGAGCCCCATGCTCTTATAAGAGTTTGAGACCACTTGCTATGTCATGTGGCAGATCGGGGGTATATCGGAGGTGTATCTAAGTTTAGTTAGTCAAGTAGAGGAATGTTTTTAAGGCTGTCAATAGTTTGAGAACGAAACTAAATAATTTGCACCAAGTTCTGAGATATTTTCAATACTTCTCTCCCGATAATAAATGAATATTGAATGTAACTTATAAAACCTTCGTGTTTTAGCTCGTTTTCTAGACTTTTCTTTACCTAAAATTAAAGTATATAGTTTAAGTCTTGTTGTATCTAACTTGAAGTTACATTTAGAAAATGTATAGCAATTAATTATGAAAAGGGTATGAGGAGTGAGTGAGTAATAATTTATTCTACAATATTAAATATATATAGTGGGGAAAGAGTAACCCCACTAAACCAAAGTAGTACCAAAGATTAATGCTGCCTTGCTAAGATTTGCCTATAGTCCATGGGTTGGCACTATTTATTGTCTTTTATTCCTCAATCCTAAATGCCTTCTAGGAGTTTATAGAATTTTTTTTTTTTACTTTGACTTAGATCCTTAAATTTACTAAGGTTTTATTGGACCTCAAAATCCCTATTTGAAACCTTTTATCTTCTGAAAAATAAATTACAATCAAACTTTTTTCATTTATTGGACATATGAATGCAATTTTATTTATTTTTAGAAAAAATTACTAAATTGAAAATTAATTCTTCTCTGTTTTTTATAGTACTATTAAATTGTGATTTATTTTTTAAAAAAAATTAAACCTTATTGGGGAAAGAAACGTTTCTTCTATTCTGTTTGTTTCTGAACATTGGGACCGAAGAAGTCCCTTAATCTATGCTTCAATTCACAACTCTCCATGTTGTACAGGGTGCACCTTATTATATAATAATAATAATAATAATATATTTTTTTAAAGAATATTAAGGCATTCAATATTTAAATGGAGCATTAATTATGAGTGTAAGCTTCTATTCTCGAATCTCGAATACCTTTTTGTGTATTTGTCTGTATGTTCATCCAATTCAAAAAAAATTGTCAGTTTCTTTAACTCTCCAAATCTGAAACTCTGGAATTTGACTCAATTTTAGTGATAAATTATAACAACACACGCTATAGCTGAGTTAACATTTTCTTTGCATATCTTCTTGAATATTATATTCTTTAATAAATCGAATAAATAATTCTATAATTAATTAATTAATCTTAAAGTTTTTCCTTATTGGTATAATAATATGTCTAGGTAAAACTTATTTAACCTTCTAGCTCGCTTTTTTCAGAAAAAAAGAAGAGGAGACTATGTTATCATATAATGTAGATTATTATAATTTCATCAATTTACACAAAAACTGTAGTAGTCTTGTATGTAGTCATCAAGAGTTGGCTCTTATAGAATTGTCAATAAAAGATCAATTGATAGATATGAGTGAATTAACACAATTAATTTACAACTTCTCGTGTATGCTTCCTCTCCCTTGACAAAATGTCTGTCATACCTTAAAAAAAAAAGGTGAAGTGTCAAAAATATATTTAAATTATCTTCTTTTTTTAAGTTTCATATTTAAATTATTGAGAATACGTGTTTTATATTCAAACTATTACTCATTAGTTTGAGAACACATCTCTCTCTTTTACTACAGTCTCTTGTTGGTGTATACTATTCTCTTTTTTATTTAGTAAAAAAATTTACCACATGATATTCTACATAGACAAAAAAAATTCCATTGGCAAATATTTAGCAAATGAGAACTTCAAATTCAAATAATTAATCTCATATCAAGTGTTTTGCCATTTAAACTTTTTTTTTCTTGAATTTTTCAGTTTTGAAAATTTTTATTTTTGTTATATTCGATATGCAAATAAAAAATATTTTCTTAAAAGCATTTGTATATCTAATCCAAAATTTAAAAATAAATAAATTCTTTTGAGGGATGGGTAGGAATTTTTTAAAAATAAAAAATAAAAGTCTATTTTTTTTTATGGAAGGGAAGGGGGAGGTAGAGGTAGCATTTTATGGATGTTATTCTTGTTGTGAGTGTGAGAGTTCATTATGATTCCTAAATTGATAAAATATTTATGATTTGTGAGAGCATGGATCATTCTCAGTGTGAGGGAACTTAAATACTTTTGTTGAATATAATTTTGCATCTTAGTGAGCTATTATTGTGATTTGTGAATATTTACTTTGATTGATAACGGCTAGTCATTGCTCAAAGTTTTAATGCATAATTAGAAGTTGTAATCTTTGTGATAGCATTTGCATGTTAGCTCTCAAGAAGCATTCTTTGAAACAGAAATATGTACTTGAAGATTTGTGAAAACCTTCTTGAGATTGAAGGTCTGGAAGATTAATTTCTTACGATTTTCAATCAAGTAAGTATTATGAGTGATAACTTTGGTACAATTTCTTTGACCTTTTATTATGGTTATCTAATCTCCCTATTCTTAGGGGTATGCAATGTATGGATGATTAAGTTATAATTGAGTATTGTTTAATTGCTTATTAAATATTGATTTGATATGGGTTCAGTTATCTCTTTATGATATCATCTATAATTTGAGGTTGCAAACTCTTGTTTACTTTAAATCTTTAATAAACAAGATTTATTAAGAGTATTGTGATAAATCAAGCATTCGAATTTCATGTTCTAATTGTTACTTAAAAAGCCACCTCATTTACTTACGTTCATAAATTATATCAACGCACAAACTTCTAGTGAAATAAAGCACATTTTTAGACTTAGTTTATTTTTTGAACCAAAGAAAGAGCTTTTAAACTGCGCAAAGAGAACACAAAAGAAAAATTGGAAGAGCTAGGAGCTGTCGTGGAGGCCAGAGATTCGTGGTTTAATCTCTTCTTCTCTGTATTAATATTTTTGTGTTTTTTTGGGGGGTGATTTGTTGTATTACACCTACTTTGGTAATATTAAATTTTCTTTGTTGTCTTTCTGTTTCCCTGGTGACTTGACCTTATCCATTTGTCTTGGTGACAATTCCCAACAACAGCCTCATTCTGAATATTCACACTGAGATCATCTTCGTGTACCTGTGTTGATGCTGTTTGTTGTGGAATATTTACTGTAAAGTTTTGATGTTGAGTTGTCTAATCATCATCTACCTTATTAACTTCCTCAACTCCTTCACCCATGTTGTTTGAAACCTGCTTCACTTGATTCCTTTTCCATTGTCAATTCCTTCTCTTCATTGTGTACCTATGCTAAATTTCACACCTTCTCAATATTACTGACTGTATTATCTCTTGCTTCAGTTGTATTTCTTATGACACTATTGTCCGTAAATGATGAAACTTTCTGTAGGTTGAAGCAGAATGTAACTAGTAAAATCATCGTTAAGAAACTTATTTTTTTAGAGAATGTTTTTCAAAAATTTTGATCAACCGAACATGAAAAAATAAAGAATATATTCCTCCATCCCGGCACCCAAAGAGTGAGTAATCTCTTAGGTGATGCATTCCCACGATTACAGTGGTGTTAGCATCCATTAGCTTCAACCAACGATTGGACAATGCACACAAATATTTCATTCTACTATAGGTTATATGATCTCAATAGAGTGATAAGGTAACCAAACCGAAAGAACATTAATTCATGATCTGAAAATAAAAATTCTTGCAAGATACTAAATTCAGCATTTTTACTACTATCAATCAACTGATTAGAAAGGGAAATCTGGAATATGCTAGTCACCAACAATGCAAACCACACAAATGATTAAGATACATAAATTAAACACAACATGTATAGTTATGACTTGGTATAATGTTGAGGAAAATGAGATCAGAGTCGTTTTGCATCCCCACTGCAAAAATGCAATGCCTACATATAATAATATACCAGCTTGGCAAGAAAAACTCCCTTTTTGAGGAACCGGGAATTTGAACTTTCAAGTCGATTTAAAGTGCTCAGATGAAAAAGATAAATGCTGAGATATGAACTCATTCGAGTAAGTCTCTAAGCTGCCATTCGTGAACAAAAAGTCTTGTATTTCTTCATTTGTAAATTACCATCAAGAAACAGTTTTCCTGAAGTTGGTATCTGCACTCTAATGACATACACTCCTCCAGCAAATAGATGATATAACAGTAAAGTTTCCTCCCAAAATCGGCTCTCAGTGAAAGGAACCGTCTCCACTATTGTTAATTTACTTCCCCCTTTAGTCTTATGTCTCTAGTCTATAATGGTTATCAAAGTGGCATGTTTTGTAGAACAAAGGTTATCACTAATCACTGAAAGGAAAAATGAGTACTATCTCGATGTAAATAAAAACTGTAATTTCCTATATTTGGAGAAAATTTACAAAATTTATACATGAATGTGAGCTCCCTGCCTTTCTCAAAAAAGGCTATTCAATCTCAATAATACACAACTACAAAAGATATCGGAAGCACAATCCACCCGGCGTCAAAAATTTGGCAGATATCAAACTCATCCTTATTTGCTTACGCATTTATATGTATGTGATGGTTACTATAAATATTAAATCTCAGGTAAAACTTCCACTTCTAACTTGTCTCACTGACCTTGAGGATAACTACTTTGAAGGCAAAAAAGTGCTTCACAATCATAAGCTTGTCAGCCACTTGAGGCATCATTATCGCTATCTCCACTCTCATCACTGCAACATGAATACAGTCAGAATATCATGAGCCAGTTGAAGGAACAGCTGCCCAAATACAAGAAAATAAAGTTGATGCTAAAAGTGCACAATATAACGCAGGTAAGAAGATAAGCCCCCAGGGATTTGGTTCAGTAGGAAGTGCTGAGAATGATGTGTCGGTAAGGTGTACTCACGAGTTTGTATGATACTGTGGACTAAACGCTTAACAATCAAGTGGAAAAGCATACAGCAGCAGGACCATTACCACCGGTTTTGAACCATGCACAGTTCACCAATTCCATATAACTTTATCAATGGAATTGGACTTATCTTCAAAACATCTACTGTTTCTCTCTCTCCACACAATCCACCAGATGCAATGTGGAATGATTTTCATCTCGTGGACTGTGTGGAGAGAGAAATAGTAGATGTCTTGCTGAGGTGCCTTTTCTGGGATTTGAAGGGACTTTTCCAGTGTTGCTATACAATCTTTTTCCACACCTCCCCTTAAATCTATCCGCGGAGACCAAAAGTCCCACTCTTGGCTTAAGTATCAATATTACTCTGGAGTATATTTAAGGGACTAACTTAAACCTACCCCCAAAACATAAGGAGCTGTTATATTGATTTTTGCATGCAACTGAGTAAAGAATCTCTGCATAATTAATTTCTCAAATTGTACTAATTTGATAGCAGGTGTATCTTCCATAGTAATTTAAAGTAGTTTAGTGATGTTTGGTAATTCAATTTCATGCAGGAGACCAGAGTAAGCAGTAACAACAGAAGTGACAGTAAAATGGGTAAAGAAGAAGCTGAAGAAAATCTGTGATAAAATGTTAATACTTGTGAATGGTATGGCATTAAACCATAAAGCAACAAACAAATTTTTCAGAGGCAAGCAATCTGCAAATAGTAAGCTACAGATCTGGCGTAATTAAAAACACTTCACCTGTGTTCAGGGAGCTTTGCTATTCGTCTAGCATCCAATCCTGTAATAAACTTCTGTGCAGCTTGAACATTTTCTGTACCTGCCAACACCAAGAAAGGAGCATTTAGGCGCTTGCCATACCAAAACCAGAAGACTATAATATTGAAAGAGGATTAGCAAGCACTAGAAGCAGCTTTCTAAGCATTACAACAAAATTGGCAAATGCACGAGTAAAAAGCACAAAGGTAACAGAAGCAGCTTAATAAGGACAACAAACACATACGACCAAGTACATGATTGAAGAGATTTATACTAGAATCAAATGTTAAGATGCAACAGGCCAGTAAATACAAAGGTAATACCTTTTGCCAATTGAAAGGCATGCAGGGCACATCTCTCTGCAGCAAGTCTCACAGGTGTATTTCCATCCTTCAAACAGTCAGCCAGAACAGGGCCAAATTTTGAAACATGGATGGCAATGGCACCAGGATTGGCCTGTAAGACAGAAAACGTCAATGTTAATTCAAAAAAAAAAAAAAAAAAATCGAGCCTACTGACGTGTACATCTGATCTTATGATGTATGTAGGTTATTTGACTATTTCAGAAGCACGAACTTTTGAAACTGCCTTCAATGCAGATAAGGCCCGTCTTCTGACTTCACTTGAATCATCCTGCATGGCCAACACTATGGATCCCAGAGTTTCCACATGTGAAGTAGCATTTGAAGGATCACTCTGAATTTGTTGACATAGAAGCAATCCCAACGCTCTCGTTGATGTTTCACGAACAGGAAACTAACAAATAAAGAAGCAATCACAAATAAAAATCATCAGATTTACTTCTACTCTTTCTGAAAAATTACACTGGCAACACAGTTCCAGTTTCATTGCTTGCATCTGCAATTTACTCTCCAGAATAAAACCTTTAAAAATGTTAAGATAATGTACTAAGAAAATGAAAATCTGAATCCTCTCGTGGATGTTTGATGTACAGAAAATTGAAAAAATAGAGACATATTTCAATCAGAAAGAGATGCTTCAGATATTGGATGTTTGATGTACAGAAAATTGAAAAAATAGAGAAGTATCTCAATCAGTAAGAAATGCTTCAAATATTAAAAGGAAAACCTTTAAGTGTTTCTGTTGGACTATAACACTGATTTATTGATTTATTGATTTATTTAATGGGGAAAAAAAAGCACCAAACCATTGATTTTCAGTTCAAACACCTTCCCTTCAGTAAAGGCAATACAAAGTGGAATTATTTTTGCTACCAGGGATTGGGTCAAACAACATTATTAAGTTTCTATAGCAATCGGAATAATGCAGTTTTTTTCACAAAACAAATTAAAGTTATAAAGCAAAATGATATAGGCGTACCTTTTCATCATTTAAGGTGATTTTGAGGCACTTTACAATCAATGGGAATGATGAAGAAGCACAAATTATGTCAGGATTATGCTTAAGCATTGAACAAATAGTAAGTACTGCTCCATGCCTTGAGCAACAGTTAGATGATGAAGCTGATTTTGACAGCCCATCAAGTAATTCAACAACTTGTCCATCTTCCAGGTACTGTAGAAACATAAAAAGCAGGATAAATCACAAGAATCTCAATAACAGTTTTAGGTCCATGAGACTGCCTGAAAATCAAATCAATCTAATAAAGAATTTGGTTAATGATTTCTTTTGTTTATCAGTTTGTCGTATATAATACGCTGTAAATCCAGATTCTGTTTCAAGAAAGAATATGAAACATCAAGGCAGAGCAAGGTTTCCCTCAGCAATCTAGAAATCATATTTTCCCTCATTTATTTGTTATTTTTAGTAAGGTAATTTTCCCTCACTTGTTATTCTTTTCTTATTCTGATAAGAGACATAAATTATACTACTATTGGTCTGTGACCAAAGAAGACAAACAGATCTACTAGAACTTAGCTTAGTTAAGCAGATGTTATGAAAGAAGCCCATTAATTCAGCACTATTCCAATATACGAACACAACTTTATCTGAAACATTTTCTGCTGGTCTGCCTATACAGATACATCAGTCTCAGCTTAATAAAGAATCCTTTGAAACAAATCCCCCTAGACTTTAATAGTTAAATCTACAAAGTAAAATGCCCCTAAACTTTCATCACATAGCTCAGATAATCTCAGGCACAATTCTCTTGAAAAGTGAAGAATGAAAATGATTTTGATTGCTCTTCCGACAACTTTTTGAGAAGGCAACATATGATTTTGCTACTAAAAGCAACAAGACAGTCCTGGTATTTAAGAAGCATTAAAAAGCAATCCTACTCAGATGAAAGGAGCTGATAAAATCCACCATCTCAACAACATTCTTTTATATCATAAAGTTTACACCTATCAAATGCAGCTATATGGTCAATGAGGATTCAAACAGCCAATTGGAACTTGCTTGGTACTGAAAGCTTAGTTGTTATTTTAGAAAGTTCACACCTACTGTAAAAAAGAACTACTAATGCAACATATCAGTCAAATATTTGTTTAGTATATTAATAGGTCACTAGTGATAAGCCTCTAATAGATCAAAGGCCATGAATCTCCAAAACAATCCGTGAGCAAAAGGATAAGGGGAAAAAACATTGTATGTCAAGATCCCATGCATATACAACATTCAAAAAAGACTCCATGTAAAAAGAACCTCCATATGCAGATTACCCAACAATTGGAACTAGTAGTGTTAAACTGTTAAATATTACTACTTAATAGAGGCTAAATGGATTGCAAGATAACTTGCCAATTAAGAAAAGGAAATTTGAGAAAGAGAATTAGATTACCAATGGTAAAATGATGGAATGAAGGCATTGAGAATATGAAAAAAAGGATAAAGCAATATGTATTTGAGAGAAAGCAATATCTCCAACCAAAGTGTCTCCATGAAAAGAAAACCTTCTTACTAAAAACCAACAGGAATGAAAGAAGGGGTACACCTGTGAGATGGCAAACCAAGTACTCCCTCCACCCCAATTTGTATGGCACCGTTTGACTTGGCACAAAGTTTAAGAAAAAAAAAGACTTTTGAAATTTGCGGTCTAAACCACTCGACCATTTGTGTGGATACAAAGCATTCCATTAAGGATAAAAGGGAAATTTTTAAGTTAAATTGTTTCCATTTACAAAAAGGTGACATTCTTTTTGGGACGGACTAAAAAGGAAAGTGTGCCACATAAATTGGGACAGAAGGAGTATATGAAAATGTGATATGTGCACCAGTTTAGCATCTCAACCATTCTCAACAGACCTTGCTTTTATGATAAGTTAGATACGTAGCCAATAAGGAGGAAAAGCTCCCATATTAACACAGCAAAGAGCACTAACAAAAGAGCTCAACACCAGAAACTCGCACAACTCATCTAGTAAAATTTGGTCCTTTTTGACTTCATAAGAATTTTCTGACAAGAAATCATTTTGATCCCAAATCACCCATACCCAAACCTCTAAAATAGGAAGACATGAAATAAGATCCTCCTATTTACACGAGCTGCAGTTTTATTGGTGATCACTCAAAGGACGTTACGAACAAAGACATGAAGTAGACTGAATTAATCAATGACTCAGTCTTTACTAGTTTGGGAATGGCAACACAAACCCCTCTCTATTCTGAGCAACTCAATCCTATTTCATTCCAATACTAAATAATTTGTCTTTAGGGTAATCTAGAGGTCTCTATAGCACACGTGTCTACTTGTGACTCAAATACATCTAGCATATTATGTACTAATGACATATGATTCCTGTTAGTTTTCGAGCATTCAGCATGCATATCCATATTATTCCATCAAATTTCTGTAGGTAGAAAGACTTCTGGTGAAAGGTATTTTGTCATATTTGACGTCAAATGGAGAAAAGTAGCGAGGATTAAAGCAAGAAATATTGGAAAATAGAGTTGGGACCAACAATTCCTATTGCATACAAACCAGACCTAATAAGCCACAAAAGCTATTCAGTTATAACCTCCACTATTTGGTGTACCCTATATGGATCATCTGCCTTCATTATGTTCTATTCTTAGAAGACATCAGCATTTATTATGAATGATCGGACTCATTTTGAGACAACTTTCCTCCACTTAAGGTCTAACTCATCACCTTTTACACCTTCAATCATCAAAGTGTCGTGCCTATGGATCAAGCATTTTGGAGGTCCGTGTGGGACATTGGCAAACCACCTCAAGCAACTTTCTGTTAGTAAGCTTTTCTCATTCAAATTGTTTACCCTCATGTTGTGCTACATGCATCTTTGCTGGATATGATAATTTTTGTCCAATCTTGTATGACCAATGAAAAAGAATTGTGAAATAAAGTAAATACTAGAGAAACACTTGTGAAAGGGTGATGCACCCCCACGAATAAGAAAAGACCCTTCCCAGTTACGGTTCCTCTTTCATTTCATCCGAATTACAGGGTAGAAATGCAATATTATTATCCTCTAAAGGAACACAGGAAACTGCAAGAGGCCAATTCTAAATGAAGCATCCGGCGATAGCGCAAAAAAAAGACACAATCTTCATGATCTACAACCTGCTCTATTTTGAGCAAAAATCCCCATCAAATAAATTACCAAATAACTTTTACCAAGCACCTCAGTAATAAGTAAAAACCTGCTAAATGCAGGAAACAAAATCGGATATTCAGGAAAAGAAATATTTCCTGGAATGATCCTAACCTGTGAAACAATTCCCAGTATACTTGCAGCAGAATTTCTTATCTGATCATCATCATTGTGTATTAAATCCTTCAGTAGGGTGTAGACACGTGTTCTAGAAGCAATGCTGACACTTTCACCAGCATGCTTAATCACACCTTTCAAAGCAGTTAGAGTAGCCTCACGAATTCCAACATCTGATGTCTGTTGACCAAAAACTTAATGGAATAAACACTGCTTCTTAGAAAGAGATAAATTGTGCCAGTAGAGAAGTAGAATAAAGTAAGACTGACCTGCACACCAGATAGCAGATCACCAACTAAAGGATCAACCCTGGTACTGAGAGCACTAAGCTTCCCAAGCGCAAGAGCAGCGCTTGATCGTATTGTCCTATAATAAAATTTACATAAGCCCAAGGAATAAACATAAAAAAACACTGAAGCTATCGCTTCAAGAAGCAGCAGATGGCATGGGAAGAATGAGAAAACAGGGCAGAGCGGGATTATGTTTACAACACATCATTTCCCCATCTACCAGCCGAACAAGGTAAACCATAGAGAACCAACCTTGTGTTATCCTGTAGGCACTTGACAAATGTTGTTTGAAGCTGGGGAAGAAAGGGCTTTAGGGCTATTCCTCCCCTTCGAATTATGATGCTCAGAGTCGACAGAATTGCACTCTTTACTTGCCAAGGAAATCTGTCACCTATAATACGAATCAAGGGCCTGCAATTGAAAGCATATAGTAAAAAAGTTAAGCATATGCTGAATAACTTTAGAGAGAATGACTATAAAATCTAGAAAAAACAAAAGATAATCATCTTAATATCTGCCTATATGAACTTCTTTATGCTGGTACAAAAGTTGTGTTAGTACACCATGGTGCATACCCTGTGATAGGAATCACAAACTCCTTTAGTGTTTTCTCGCCTGCCACTTCAATTAACTCCCCAAGACCTAAAGCTGCTTGCTCCCTTAGTTCTGCGGATCCACTTATGAGACCCTGTAGGTTAAAAAGAAAATCACACTGGATGGAGAAAGTCCAGGGAGCAATGCCATAAACAAAAGTACCACAAACGACCATTAGGAGGTTACTACAATTTTTTACCACTATAATTACCAGTATTTTTTTATTTATTTTGAAACTGGTAAAAATTGTATTCCTCAACATTAAGGATATGTTGGCAACCTTCAAAAAGGGAGCAAGAAAGCAAAATAAAAAAGAGATTATTTACAGTGAGCCTAACAAATCTACACCAGTATTAAGCAACAGAGCAGAATTAAAAACGAGGCCTTGCATCAATTACGATGTAAGTTTGGTGCCTAGACTTTGGTTTTGATGCCTCGCGCCAGTCTGCTGGGACACTTTTTCAATTTCGTAACGACGAGAAACCGCTAGGGAAGGTTGGTTTTGGAGAAGGAACTAAGAGAAGAGTATTGAAGGAACAAAGCTCGGGTTACTCTCCAATTTAGTCATTCTCTCTTCTTCTTATTTTGGTATCATCACGTTCAATACCAGTGGTTTGGACGGCGAAAGGCGACGAAAGGCAACAAAGCTGATTCCTTAAGTGCTAGTGACCCTGTGGTCCAATGATCTTCCATTTCATATTTCAGCTGGACTACCTCTTTACATAATGCCTGTTCACTATATGCAAACTTCCGGAGCCACTTCATCATAAGGCATTGGTTCTAAGTTCTTAAATTCCTTACCCCCAGACCCCCTACTTGTTTACTCCCAATCAGTGCATCCCACTTCACCAAGTGGAATTTCTTGGTTTCACTATTCCTGCCCAGAGGAAATTTCTTCTTAGAGCATCAAGTCTCTCAATGACCCCATCAAGGATAGGGAAAAGGGACATCATAAAAGTAGGTATGGAATCCAAGACGCTATTGATAGAGTGTTAATCTTTTTCCCAAAGAGAGAGGTATTGACTCTTCCAGTTCACCAATCTATTTCTCACATTTCTCTACCACCCCATTCCAAATATCTATAGACCTGCTCTTGGCTCCCAGAGGCATACCGAAATAGATAGTTGGTAGCTCCCCAATTCTTCCACTAAGAGTCCTAGCCAATGAAGTTAAATTAGGGACCTCGTAACTGGATCTAAGCTCTTGTTCCAGTTGATGTGTAGCCTTGATATTGCTTCAAAAAGGACAAAAATCACTCTTGAGAATCATGAGTTGTTCTCTGTTAGCGTCACAAAAGATCAGCGTGTCATCAGCATACTACAGATGGGTAATCTCCAAATCAGATCCTACCCAGTTTCATACTCTGAATCCCTTCGACCAACTATTTTCTAGGGCAGTTTTCAACATATCATTTAGACCCTCCATCGCAATGATGAAAAGGAAAGGAGATGAGGGGTCTCCTTGTCTTAAACCTCTCTGTGAAGAGAAAATCCTGAGAAAAATCTTGTAGGGGAACCATTGACAAGGACTGAGAACTTCACTGTGCTTATACAGAACTTTATCCATCTTAACCATCTGGCACCAAAACCTCTTTTAGAGAGGGTCTCCAACAAAAACTTCCAATTAAGATGGTCATAAGCTTTTTGTATATCTAACTTGCAGAGGATGCCAGGTGCATTGCTTTTGACTCTAGAGTCCACTAATTCATTTGCCAAAAGGATGGCATCCATTATCTGCCTTCCTTTGATAAAGACCAACTGTTGAGTGTCCACCAGTTTGTTCATAATCTTTTTGAGCCTCTCAGTTAGCACTTCGAAGATGATCTTAGGCTGATGGGTCGAAATTTGTGATCTCCTTAGCACATATCTTTTTAGGAATCAAAGCCACATAGGAAGAGTTGAAACTTTTCTCAAAAACACACCTTTCATGGAAGTTTTTAACTGCAGCAATCACCTTCCCCCTATTACCTCCCCCACAATTCTCTTTCTTTCTTAGTATATCTGAATATTATTTATTCAATTTTGTTCTTAAAACATCTAATTGATGGCTACCTATTGTTTGATTGGGTAATCAAAGAAACTTGGAAAAACGACTTTGGATTTAAACCTCAGACTCAATACCCTGTAATCATTATCTATTAAGGTACGAATATACTTGCAAACCATAAACATTCATATAGAGTTAGTTCTTAAAGCATCTAACTTACTTACTTTAACATCCAACAGAATATAGGCTATTGGATAGTTAAGATGTATTCATTTGGAATAAGAAATTTACTTTGCAAAAAAATTTAAACTCCAAAGAAACAACCAATGCTATTAAAAGTAAGTAGGAGTACATTAAAGATCCAAATATTCAATACCCTGTAATCAAATTATCTAATAAGGTACAAATATAATTGCAAACAATAAATATTCATAGTAGAGTTAGTTCTTAAAGCATCTTACTTACTTATTTTAACGTCCATCAAAATATACGCTATTAGATAGTTAAGATGGATTCATTTGGAATAAGAAATTTATTTTGCAAAAATTTTAAACTCCAAATTGACAACCAAGGCTATTAAAAGTAAGTAGGAGTACATTAAAGATCCAAATAACAGGTGATCTGACATGGGAAATGATGACAAGTGATCAGGGGATAACATTTTCAAAGAAAAAAATCAGGTGATTGAACATAGTTTTTATTGTGATTTAATCCTTAGGTTTGCTCTGCTATTTATTTTCTTCTCTCTTTTTTTTGAAACTAGTAACCTTACTCTATATATCCACAGGTATACTACAACCAAAAGTGTAGTTCCCCTTCAAAAGTATTACAATCTATCAAAAGCTCAAAATTATATCCGTTGCCTACAAACAATCTAGAACATCAAAGATGTCTTCTGTTTGAACTAATAAACTACTTATTTTCTTTTAGCTTTATTCAATCTTATTGTTTGGATAAAGATTAGATTGCCACAATTTCAGTAATTTAAGAAATTTGCCTATAATTCCTCCTTGCAACAATCACATTTCAACATTTTATTTCTGGTTGAGACATGTATATTTGCATTGTAAATCCAACAGCAATGACAAGGTCAGAAATTTGGATGTGTCATGCTGCATCGCCAAAGGTAATAAGGAAACGTGATCATCTCCTAGGCTTTTAAATCCAATTAAACATTCTTTAGGGAGCAAAGACACAGAAGGGGGAGAAAAATACCACATATATGTGTAATACAAAAAAAAATATTGCTTAGACACAAATAACTATATGCAGAGAGGACTAAGAACCACATTTGAGTGAAATATATGATGTAAAAAAAAATTGTCACGCAAGTGCAACTTTAATTTCTAAATAATGTGAAAAAAAATCAATTTTAAAACTTCTAGTTCAGATGTAGTGATCAGTTTTCTTATTTTAAAACTAACTTCCTATTAGTAATTGATAAATATTCATGGGTAACATTTCCTTAATACTATATATACTGCTTTATCTGCTATATTGATTATTTAATGTCAGACTCTTGAAGACAGCACTAATGCACACCACGGCTCACACCTAAGTGCCCTGTGACTTCTCTCTTGCGCAGCAATTTCCCTGCCTATACTGCATCTTGTTTCATTGTTTGAACACCATATCTTTAATAACATTAGCCTCATGCATGATATAGTGGAATATCCATCATACTCTAGCAATGAAAATTAAGCATCATGTGAAAAACTGATAAAACAGCCTCAAAGCTTTGGAATACATTTTTGTTCCATCTCCATGTTGTCTTTCTTATCTCTCTCCAAAAAGTTTTAAGAAAAAACTTTCCATGATAAGGGAAAGGAAAAGGCTGATTCCATGAAATACTAAAAATGGGTAACGTGACCAAAAGAAAAGTTCATCAAGAATCATGTAACAAGAACTGAAATATTTATAATCAAATCAGACAAAGCACAGATCCAACGTACAAGGCATAGTTCAGATGTATGGCACATGACAAAGTTGAAATTTATAGAGACAACCACATCTCAAAAGTAACCAAACATATGTAACTTTTCCAGCAGAGTGGTCCTATCACACATGCACGGGACAATAATTCTTTTTTATAGCACAACAAAAAATATAATCAACTCTGAAATGCAGTTTGATAAATCGCCTTGTCCCTCCCACCACAGCATACACAAAACATATAAATGTATTGAACTTGAAGACTGATATTCCAATGTACTTTGAGAAGGCTTTTTCATCTCTAACAACATTCAACTTAACCCGAGACCCCGAAATCACCCATCAAAAGAAAATCGCGACATCTATCGTGAATTTACGAAGAAATAAGCTGGAATAGCTTATTAAAAATAATAATAATAAATAATAATAATAATAATAATAATAATAAATAAAAATAATAATAATAATAATAATAATAATAATAAATAATAATAATAATAAATAATAAGAGTAATTTTAATAACAATTATTATAATAATAAGCTGGAATACCTGGAGAAAAACAGGAAGCAATGGCTGAAGCGCTTTCGGAAGACAAAATCCAGGTATAAGAACTGGTCCTCCCTACATGTTCATTGAGAACATCAAAATCTCAACATATAGACTCACCAAACGAATGATAACAATGTGATATGCATGCTTTTAAAAATAAATCACAGAGGTCTGAAATACAGAAAATTGATACCTTTTTCTTTCTACGCTCCTTATCTCTTGAAGTAGATACAGCATCACGAACCAACTTGATATATGTTGGAAGAACCTCTTTAGGTACTGAACTAAGAACATTAGACAGAGCTTGCCATGCAACCTGTCAAATAAGTGGTAAGATAACCAAACAAATTAACATTCTAAGGAAATGAAGTGACCCTGACATTACCACCACAGTATCAGAATCTGGATCACTAAGCAATATAATGAGGCTGGATATCATGTTTGGAGCTTCATCACCAAGATATAAGTCGCTATTTTTGAACAGGTACCCGATAAGATACGCTGAACTTCGTCTAATCGAAGCCTGGAATTACAAGTATAAAGCAGCATGAGAGAAAAGAATAGCAATAAATGAGTTACAAAAGCATGAGTATAAAGAAAGAGCATGCCTGATTATCGCCAACTCCTTTCAGTAGTTCTGACAACAAAGACTCCATGCCTTCCTCGTCAATAACTGACACAACAGTTTCTGCTGCCTTCTTTGCTAAACTTTGAACTTCCTGTATATTAATTAAACCATTGAAAATGACAAAATGAATCTGAGAACTACAGAAATGAATGCACATGTCAGTGAGGAGGCATACCTTATCGGTATAACCCATTGCATTCAGTAAAGCAGGAAGGATAGTACTAAGGTGGGAACCAAGACCAGGTCCTGCAACTTCCGCTAAAGCTCCCAAAGCATGTGCATTGAAGGCACTGTAGGTATGCGCAGATATTTTGGTGAGTACTGCAGAACCATAAAACCGAAAAGCTATTGGAAGAAGAAAGCATATATACGTACGAAAGTGGAAGATGAACGAGCTTTGGAAGGATGTGTGGCAGCACAGCTGTGGTCCTGACACTGAAATAAGTGACAATAAATTTTAGGACGAAGATAAGATCATACATAGAAACGTGTCAAAACTAGACATATGATAGCCTACCTCAGAATTTGTTTTAAGCCATCCAGAGCAGTATCTGAGGTATTCTCATCCTCCAGTGCATGAAGAAGTGTTGGAACAATCTCATCGATTGCTTGCATTCCAGCATTCTATGTTACAAACAACCAGATGCGAAGATAAGTGCTGAGAAGTTCTCAGTAAAATATCTCAATGATTGGCTAGATCTGAAGGGTTTACCTTGTAAAGAGTACTAAATGCCAGGCCTGCTGATTCACGAACCTCGGCCATACTGTTGAATAAAGAACCAAAGAATTACTTTGGAATGGAAATGCCAAAAACTGCTATTTTCATAGTAATATAAACAAAAGATGCCACACCTATCACAAAGTGCTGTCCGAATTGTGGGGATAAGCTCATCCATATAACTCAACAATTGACTCCTGCCAGCACTGGCCATTACTTCACTTAGACCAATGCAGACACCCTGAAATTAGAAGTATTAAAGGTCGGCAGAATAGAGAAATGAGAAGTGGAAACAACTACGTCTTGTTGGTACATTGTGATTGCAAGTGCAAAGGTAAGCCTATGTCTAATGAAGGCAAAAGGATGAGATTTTTTTGTAGTTCCAGACCATTTCAGGCACCTTTTGTTGGAACAGTATAAATAAGACTAATTATTCACTTTACCAAGACAGAATGATATACACTCCAGTCACCATGAAGGCATAACTATATTGTATCACTACAATATTAGTGAAGAAGTCAGCAACAAATTTGGGAATTTAAGCGTATAACCGCCTATTCAAAAAATGTAAATTTTTTAAGATGCAGAATTACAGAATAGATAAAAGGGCTCACAGAGAGCTTAAGAAAAAGTTGTTAGCTCCTTTCCCATTAATAAGACTTCCAGGACATTTCTAACAAAGAAGCTCAATCATATAATTTGCTCTGAAAATCATCACTCCCGAAATACGCTTCAGCTGTACAAAGTTATCTCACTAAGATATATCTTAACTCAGTTTGCAATGAAACTGTAACTCCTAATTTGGATAGATGAACGAAGATTAGCATTAAGTACTCTAAGACTGACAACACGCAGAGAAATTACAGAAAACACCTAGAAGCATACGGAAGAAGTGAAGTACTCACTTGTCTTCTACTTGGATTAGGATCTTTTAGTCCCCGTGACAATATTGGGATAATCAAAGGAAGGACTCTTTCTCCAAGCTTCCTAACAAGCTCACCCAATGCTCGTCCAGCAACCTGCAAATTCCAGGCCACAGAATTCTTATCTCCAGAACTACTGAACACATTCTTGTTTACCATAAACAAGGGTATAAACAAGGGTAACAGCAGACCTGTCTCCTTTCAGAGGATGAAGACGCTAGAGAACTTATCAATGTGCTCATCAGTACAGGCATTATCTCCTTCAACGTTTTCGGAGTATTTGCAACAATGGTCTTCCAAACGTGCAAAGCAGCCTGAAAAAAAGAAAATACAAAGTAATTAAAGTTTATTCATTACTATACAGCATCTCCAAACAAGTCGAGCACCATGATTGAAGTATCCCATAGTGTTTGAAATAAACACTACCTGGCGTACGGTTATGCTGACATCGGTTCGGACCATATACAATGCAGCAAGGATTTCATTACGCTTGTCCCTCCCGAGTACCTCAATAATAGCTCGTCCTTGAGCCTCAGTACTGGCACCCTCATCATCACTACCACCCTCAAGATGTGCTTTTCCAGATGTTCCAGCAACCTAAAAAAAATAATACATTAATAAACCTGCTTCATCCTACAGTATGATGCTGAAGTGCGACACATACCTTGAACAGAAGGTCACCCAGCAACTCTACAGAGCTCTGCCTGATACGCCAGTTATCATTGAAAATACCTTCTTCCACAGCCGGAAGAAGCAGAGGCAAAGATCTGGAACCAAAGAAGATCATCGAGTAACAAAATGGTCAGCATATCAGTTAAAATTTAAACTGTAATCATAACAGCATTGTTATTCACTTCAAGATAGCCTCTTCCATGGAATGTATATCTACATCAATTAAATATCATAGCACTAAATTCACAGCCATTGACAGGACCCCGAAAGCAAACTAAGGAGACTAGCTTAAAACTAGATGTGGAAGATGACAACGAAGGCATACGTAGTTGCATAGTGCTCCACCAGAACATGGCCAGCGCTGAGTGCTGCTTCACGCACAGATTCATTCTCATCGGCCAAACCTATTGTACAATAAATTGTTAATTCAAGGAATATCTCAATGCAAGTTAACATAAAAGACTGCCACTCATAATACTTCAACGGTTTCTGCCAACTAGAAAGAACAAATGCTATTTTTGTTCATCTCTGTGTGAGTGTTTGCGCCTGTTTGTTAGAGAGAGAGAGAGAGAGAGAGATTTACCATCTAAGATAGCTGGAAGAACTTGCTGCAAATAGTTCTGGAATTGGACGCCTAAAGATCTTGGCAGATACTACAAGTAGCCATATAATTCATATGAGAAAATATACAAAAGTAGGAAGTTATCCATCTTTCTGAACACAAACTTCAAAAAAACGTGCTTACCCTAAAGAGTGCCAAGTGCCCATCACGAACTGATGCCTTTTGATGAGAACAATTTCTTACTATATCAGGAAGTAGGTTCTCAAAGTACTCCATTCCTAATGCAGCCAATACCTGGGAAAGAGGAAAAACACTTGTAGGTTGAATGTGAAAACGAGAACCCTAACCAGCTCAAAAGCCGTATCTCCATTCTTTGTTACTGGTTCCAGACCCACCCACCAGCCCCAAAACTCCTTAATGATGCACAAAAGGTTTCCGTGCTTGTTAATTATTGTTTCTTGTCCCTCACTCCACAACAGCCAAATTTATAAGAAGCAGAGCCGATAAGATAAAGATTCTCAAAAGCCATTTCAACTTGTTATATGCAAACAATGTCAATAACTAATTTTAAAGTTAAATCACCCAGCTGAACTAGATGCAAGAGGACAAGCAAAGTGTGCATACAGCATAAAACCTTAATCTTGGCAATAATATTGAAAGAACTCCTTTAAAGTCCCAAAAAAAGATCTATTATATTTACGTCTTGACAAAAGAGCGAAGGTAAGAGACAATGATAATTGCTAACTTAGAATTAATATCCAAAATATATTTAAGTGAAAAAGCTTAAGCATCGCCCCACACCCCCCAGTGATAGATTCTTGTAGAAATAAAGTCTTAAAAAGGGAGGTTTTCAACTCCTTATAACAAGAGAGAGAGAGAGAGATGTAACCAAGTAACACCGGATGAGATAATCATACCTCACTTAGTCCCTGTGCTGCCCCAGAACGCTCAACATTGTTTCCATCAGACTTCAAAGTATCCAACAACCAAGGCACCAGGTCTGGGAAATTTTCTTCTCCCATCCCCCGTATAAGAGAACCAATAGCTCTTGCAGCAACAGATCGAACTTCAGGAATCGGATCTACAAGTACCTGAAATCGTGTGAAAATAATGTTGAGTCAACTTTTGCACTCATCATAAATGTTACTCCAATTATTTTCAGATGTACCTTCTTAACTTCAGGGAGCAGTAGTCCTATGTAGGGTATCATGTCCTTAGGCTCTGTCACTAATGAACACATATTTCCAGCAATTTGTGCAGCTTTCTTCTTAGTCTCAGCGCTCCTTTCACGAAGCCCTCGGTGTACAATTGGTACTAGCAGCGCGAGAGAAGGAGCATCAATTGAATTCACAAAGGTTGTCTGAAAGAATTGGATCAAGGAATTCGCTTGTCAGAAAGTACATGGAAACCAGATTACCTATAAAAAATAGGTACATGGAAACCAGATAACATGTTATCAGTAAACATATTTACCTGGAGGAGAATATCAAGGGAGTATTTTGTATACTCATTAGGATCTGTAAGACCCATTAGAAGAGTAGGAACAAGTGCAGATATCTCAGGGTTCTTTATTACACTCCCAACCTATACTCAACAAAAGACAAAACTAAACAATAAATGGCACGAAGTAGAACACGGAAAGTAAGAGAAACTTGATCATGAGATAGTTTAACCTGTTGAAGAGCTGTCTGTCCAGCTGATTGAACCTTGGGATGAGTGTCAGTAAGCACCTGTACAGTATTACAAAGCGGTAAGAAACTGAGACTAGTACCGCACTGTAGTCAGAGACAGAAGTACTAAGTTTGCAGGCAATAGGACAAACCTCAGTTAACTTGGGCACAATCTTAGGGAGACATTGTGACAATTGTTGTGGAGCACAATAGGCCATGGCACCAAGAAGTTGTACACTACTCTGCTTGGTTCTCCAAGCCTTATCTTCAAGGCCCTGATGCGGAAAACTAACTGTCAACATAGGTCTCATGTAATGAAGGCTAACTGATAAATGAGTTTAGCGAATCCGAAACACATGGGAAAATATTTGATAGCGGACACATCAACTGCAGCAGAATATCAAAGTTTTTCTGGCCATTTTAGAGCCATATAGGTTTTTCAACAAAACTCAGGATCCAATTTGGTCATTTCAGAGAAATATACAGATGCCAAAAGTTAATAAAAATCCACAATACGCTTCATGAAATTTTGCACTTGTTCTTCAAAAAACAAAGAGCAAGGGTGCATTAAGGTTACAGTTTCTCTATTCCTACGCAACCAAACAGTCCTCAGAGGCTAACCAACGTGAACCATTGTGCAACAACTTCTCATCATCGGAAGAGCATTCTCAAAACTATTCCCATCTCTAAGAGTCCCAATAAACTACATGAGACTTTCGGGATAGATGTACACTGGAAAAGAATTTTGAGCATGACTTGTAAGAGTACTCTATAAGGGGTCAAATGGTAGAATGTATAAAAATAATGCTCAATAGAGTGTATTAGTAATGCTTGCATTAGTAATGCTTGTATTAGTTATGTTTGCATTAGTTGTGCATAGATTATTTCTTATGCATTGTTTGGTTTGGTGTATTAAAAATAGTATGCATTGTATAAAAATATTTATTTATAAAAAATATCCTTCACAATTATGGTGAAAAAGACGTAAAAGTGTTTTTGAGGGGTAATTGGGTCTTTAACCATGCTAATGCACGTATTAAATCCTTTGCATTACTAATACCGAGAAATTCATGGTATTAGTAATACACTCCTCAATACACAATAGAATGTATAACTAATGCCATAGCATGAAAAAATGTACCAAACAAGGGACTACTAATACGCAAAGTTAATGCATGCATTATTTTTGCTAATACACTCTACCAAACGACCCCTAAGAGTGCATAAACTACACTCTGCAAGATTACTCCATCATCCAGTTAACCACATTACTAAATCAATGAAGTATGGATAGAGTCAACTGCATTGAGTTAAGGTACAGGGAAAAAGCTAAACTAAGAACCTTTAAAAGTGATGGAAGAATTAATTTCACTCCTTGAGCACTAAGCTGAGACATCATTGCCCGAGCAGCACATTCAGCAGCATCACGCACCGCAACCACTTGATCAGAGAAAGAAACCAAGAGGAACGGTAACATTTGAATTACATACCTGAAGGGAAAACGGGGAGACAGGTGAAACAAAGCTGATTAATTCCAAATCCAAGTTCAAATTACAACAAGGATAAGCATTTCATTTGTATCATTTCTGGATAAAAGAAATATAAACATAAGACATACGGTTCAAACAACTTCCCAAGCTTCTCACAGAAGCATTCAAATGCAAGCAGTGCTCCTTCACGGCTCTTAGCCGAATTCCTGCAAATAAACATCATTCAGATCCTGGAAGGAGAAACTTTCATATGTAGAGAGGTGCAGTTATTGAAATATAATGAAACTGGCAACCCCATGACAAAGCCATATCAGTGTAACAATGTCGAATGTCAACTATTGCTAGCTGAAATGCCAAGCAAGAAATGACCTAAAATTCTATACTATAACAGAAACATACACTACACTTCAATCCCACAGTAGTTGGGATCGGATGTAGGAGTCCTATTTATCCATTCCTCTCTATTCAGGTTCAATTCTTTTCAATACTAATGTACAATTCAATAACTGCATGAACAGCTCCCAGATCATATTAGAAACATATAACTATGGTCAGAAGACAGCTAATAGATGTAGACATTTCATGAAAAAATCGTCTAAAGTTCAGAGCTCGAACTTTAGTAGCAACTATAAAGAAAAGAGGTTACAAGCTGAAAAATAACAAAGTCACTTTTCCCCTTTTTCCTTGTTGCGGGCAGGTGAAGACAGGGAGATTTAATTGAAAAAACAAGCCTAGAAACATTTATCCATTTACATTTTTAAGACAAGCAAAGGCACATAATCGAGCTACAAAGGCATACAGAATATTTTTAATAATTACCATTGATATAAAAGCCTATATGTCAAGCGACCATAACCTTGAAATTTCACTTCAACAATGTTTAGCACATAAAAGATAAAGGTAAATAGAAGAATGAGTTCTTCTCACTAATTCCACTATACAATGCCTCGACTGGGTTGTTATTCATGACATTTCATCAAATCCTTGGAAAAGAACAGAAAATCACTGCATCAAATCACAGAGTAACTCAACCTCTAATTTAGAGTGATTGAAACATGCCAGAAGACTAACCTGTCAGCAAAACCTTCATGTAATGCTGCTACAATGCCATATTTCTTCAGGCAAGATATTCCAAATCCCTTAACCAGTCCTGCAAGTCCAAATGCTGCACCACGACGCTCTCCGTATTTTTCACTCTTCATTAGCTGATCCAAAAGCCTAGAAACCAGAGATGGTGCTTCCTCCTGGTGCAAGAGAAGAGATGGGCAAAAAGAGAATCCAGTTTCAGCTTGCAAATTAGGTATAAACTAAAAAAAAAATTGTTAGGACAGCAGAAAGAAAGAGAGATGACTAAGGAAGAAAAATATCAGAGAACAAATCTGGAAGAAACAAAGTCAAAATTATAGAAACAGAACTAGGACACAAATTAATAATTTATATTTCCTGGACTTTATCCAGTACAGAACAAGGAGAGAGAATGCTAGAGAAAGTTGAATTACAAAACAATCTTAAAAGCTATGTGAGACAAGAATTCCTTCAGAAATTCTCCAGTTGCCACCTCAGAACACCGATAGCCTGAAGGAAAAGGGAACAAAAACTCCACGTGGATTATGATATTGGATTTTATTCATTGTAGAACTGAAAGGCCTCACTGCATCATGCAAATTAGGATGATAACAGATGGTTCAAAATATTGTCACGTTGGTCCTTCTACAGGAGGGATGTAAAGCTGCACAACTCACTAGGATACAACATATATCATTCCATGCAGTTAACCTATTATACGTGGACTCAAATATGGATATGGACATGGACATGGATATGGGTTGGGTATAGGCACATCTCCTTTTTTTTATTGGTCAGACACATCCAAATTTTAGCCAGATCCAGGCATATTCCATGAGATCTAGATGAAGTACCCAAGCCCAAAACATATCCTTCTGACACATGTCCATTATGAAGAGTCAAAGTAGCCTGGCAGTAAACAAAAGCAGACACTTTTGATTGTTAGCGAGGAGAGGAGTGTAGTAACTGCAGATTGTTCAAGATTTACAATCATGACATGTGGCAATGTTTCTCATTTGTTACAGTTGCATAGTATAAAGAAACTTTCAAGAAGATGCTGAACTAACCTGCTTTGCTTGCATAAGTGGAGAAAGGCAGGTAGCGACAGCTCGCTGAACAGCTTCAGACGGAGTATTCAGTACATCCAGCAACTTCTCTACAACTGTGTGAACCTTAGGGTCATCCTGTTCAAAAATAGACAAGGTATTAGAACCAAAATCTTTAAAAGTGTTTACTGTGGACCAAGTTTATAAGAGGGGGGGATCAATTACCTTGGCCAAATGCTTTGCCAAAGCTCCAGTAAATATTACCACACCTTCACGAACCAGATCATATTTCTCCTCATCTGAAGCCTGCACAATCAACAAACAGTTGGTCATTGTCAGATATTTGAACATACGAAATATATTCAAAGCCTAAAAATAGCTTTTAGCTGCCACAAAAGGGCAATAGGAGTCCACATGAAAAACTCAAACACCAATCATTCACCCCCAACCCAAAGGTATAAAACCTCTAACGAGTAAAAGAAATAGACGATGTTGGAAACAAATGCCATACCTTTTTGTTCAAGTAGTTTTCGAAAATAGGGAATAGCAATGAGACATTATCTCTTCCATGTTTGTCAATAATAACTATGCCAGCATTGATCATTCTTCCTCTAACATCTCCATTAGGATCTGCCTGCAATTCCAAAACCCCCATTACTCAAACCCAAATAGAATAAAACCTTTTCTTATGAATTTACATATATTTCCAGAAAGTTCTGTTTTGATGGGTTACAAAACCAAGTGAAGCATCACAATTCATAAAACAGCTACTACTTATCAGAAGATGTGTGCTTTAAAGCTTTTGAATTTTGATACAAGGAGGGAACTCCTTAAAAGCCAAGAAAAGAAGTATCTCAGCAATTATCTTTCAATTGTAAGAGAGCTAGCATGTTCCGTATCACTATAACAAGACAAACTCTTAGAAGAACTTCATTGCCAAAACCAGCATGTACAGAAGTAAAAAAGAACTTCCATTCACCTGTTAGTTATCATTAGCAATCTTTGAGAGAGAGAAAAAGGAAGAACAAAAAGAAAAAATGCAGATCTTAGGTTTTATCATTCAATATGATACATTAAAACATAGACATGATTAACAACACCTCATTCAGAGAAAGAACTTATTACCAGTGCCCTAGAAATTAGGAATGTCATAACAATAGGAAGGTCTTTTGCTCTAAGAACATCTGCCACAGAAAGTAAAGCCAATGCTATTCCTTGTCTGCCTATCCATCCAAAATCAATGTTGTCTTCACCAGAACCAACATCACGGATGTACAAAGAAAATAAAGTTGAAAGACATTCCTGAAAGCGTTGTTTATCCAAAAGACATTCACACTAGTCAGTTAAGAATATTTTATACATTGTTCAGAAAACAGAACATATAAGCTAATTAAACCTGAATCGTATCTGGACTTTCATCTAAAGCAGCAGCCAAGGCCTCAGCGCCAGCCACTCGCACATTATAATTAGCATGGGAAAGAGCTTTGAAAATGCCAGAGTAATCTGTTCCTAAGTCATACCCGTAATGATCCCAGATGTCTTCAGCAGCTTCAGCAACACACTGAATAGCAAACACACACAGTTCATACTGTCATGATAACATTTTGGACATAAAATAGAAATACTGAATCACAACAACACTTAGTACACAAATTTGAAATGAATGTCTGAATTGCTGCTATATAGACAACCTAACCTAAAATAATCAAGACTTAGAGTCGATAAGTAAATCAGCAAATATCATAGGACCATACTGTTCAGATACTGAAGTTATTAAGCTCCTACGATTTAACTAAAATCAAGCTATTACTTTTTGTCACTTTAACTAACAGGAAAGCATAACTGTATAATCTGGGAAGGATCATTTCGTTAGTCACGCAATTGCCCAGTTTCTTAGGTAAATTAATTTATAAATTACAACAGCACCAAGGATGTGTTATTGGGACTGTACAATGTAGCAAAAGACAAAAACAGAAGTGTGCCCTGTCTAATTTTGTAGGGATTCTAATGTCTGTAGAACTGTTTCAGCTTCATTTATGTGTTCCATCTTACACCATAAGCAAAAGAAAATATACAAATAGATAGTATCTTCTTGGTGGAACTCGTAGAATCATCAAAACATCATTTATTTATTTCAGTTCAAACAGTCCACCAAATACATGCAATAATTTCCCACTTTCTTCAAAGTAGCAGGTAAAGGGAGGAACCATACCAGATCATCTACACAGACTAGCCAACCAGAGGACAAAATAATAACACACTTACGCACCCTCCTACAATTAGTTACCAAGATGCTTCCTGAGTAGGACCAATTCTATGAAGCACAGAACCCAAAATTTTTTGATGCATGTGGGTTTTGCACTTCTGTTACGCCAACACTAGAGAGAATATTACATAGTGTACCCGTATCTCCTCATTTTAATTTATTTTCCTAGCTTATGTTTTTTCATGTTGAACTTTCAATTTGCAAGTCCGGACAATGTATATGCCACTTATACCCCAACTAAAATGATATGGGAGCTGTTAAACAATTTGAAAGGTATCCAGGGATGTTTTATTTCACAAGAAGAAATGATAAATTCAAAATCCAAAACTCTCTAGGAAAATAGAAACACCTTTCCAGCAAAAACAGAAGAGAAACGAAGTAAATCCAGTTGCCTCCTGGTCCAGGCAAGCACATTGGAGCTCATGATGTTGTGGACTGTTAAGATAGACTAAAAGTCTTAACTCTTTTCTAACATGAAATCTTGAATTTTTATACTACTGAAATTTGAAAGCACCTGATACCAGTTATCATGCCCACCCTATATATTGGACAAGAGTACAGCAATAATAGAAATAGACTTTAAGTATATGCACGGGATTCATTCACTTGATGAAATCATTATCCCTTACTGGTCATTGTGCAAATCTGAACAAAATATCATTATTACTCCCTCAGTCCCAATTTGTTTGTCTTACTTTCCTTTTTAATCCCTTTCAGAAAGAATCTCTTTTTCCTTTTTTGACAACTCTTTAATTCCTAAGACCACGAAATTAAAGGGTGTTTTGGTACATTCAACATATCTTTAGTTTAAGACCACAGAATTCAAAAGTTCTCTTTACTTTCTTCAACTCCACCAAGTCAAAACCAGACAAACAAATTGAAATGGAGGGAGTAATATTTAAAGGAACTGAAAATCCAGAAAATTAAGCATTTATCACAAGAAAAGGAACTTTTACAAGAACATATACCTTTTCGGGATCATGTAAAGCAAGCCAGATGCGGGTGGCAATTTCACTACTTTGAGGGACAGAATGACTAGCCAGAGCAGGAATGCATTTCACAGCATTTAAGCAAGCCATTCTTACATGGATGTCTTTAGCATAAATACCACATAAAGCCTGCAAAAGTCCATGAAACACAAGAGATTATAAGTGTTATGTGGAAGCTCACAGAAGAAATTCATAACCACATCACATACAGGTGCCACTTCAGCTGGTTGCAGCCCAAGGCATAACTCATTTAATGCTGGTCCAATAGATGCTTGATAAGCAGGAACAACACCCAGGACATGATAAAGAACCTACAAAATCACCAAAGATAACCAGTCAGAAATAGATACAGGAAAGCTAATCAAGGTATAAACAACAAGAAGCAGTAGTGGTCGTAACTGAGAGCATTTGAACTCTAGGTAGAGGTAAAAACGAATCCAAATGCAAGAATATTATCTTGAGAACATCATCATGAAGTCTGGTCTTCTTGGGAGATAACAATATTCGCTCCATTATCTATGCATGCAACAAAAAGAAAAATATATGTATATCAGAAAATGTCAGTGTCTAAGTGACAAGGAAAGAATAATTACCAGGAAAGTAAAGTTGACATGATCAGACCACAAACTTACAGGGAAAACAAAAGTAAACGAATCCACAGGGAGAGCCCCAGTTTTGCATGAGATGGATAAGCCGTTTGTTACACGCTCAAAGAGACCAGGCTTTTCATTTGATACCTCTTCACCAGCAGAAGGAATTTTGCCCCATAAGATGTTAACATCCTCTGACATAATTAACCTTAAGGCTGTTGCAATTTCAAGAGCCCAGTTACAAAGTGGAGTAGCAGTACACTTTGAAAGCTTCACCAGGGTTCCATACGCCACATCACCAACTATTGGTGACCGTAATAGAGGATTGATAAACTTCACCTAAATATTAGATTAAATAGAAGAGTTAAAGGCAGCAAAATACAAGGATATGACCCTTAAAATTCAACCTATACACAGGAACAGTTACATAATGGCATAGATTTCTTTTCCCTTGTTATTATAGGCAAGTGGAATTAAACCATTTTGATAAGACAGAAAATTCAAAGTTACCAGTTTCAAAAAATAAGGCAGAAAAATCCAGAAAATAGCAACTAGTTTGGGTAGAGTCTCTAACTTAAGTTCACGAAAACACAAGGATATCAGTCTACAAAAGTGAATCAAGGGAGAAAAGGGTCAAATGAGCTATTCAATAGTTGAAGTGTGATAAACTTTAGCAAAGATGAAATAAATGTTTTCTAACTGACTCAACACCCACTAGCTCAATTAGTTTTCATAACCTTTCGCTTCTCCTTGTACTACAAATCAACATCTATTTTCCAGCTTAACTATATAGATTTTTTTTGGATCCAGCAAATTAAAGCTTCATAGGCAGCACCAAGGAGATGCTCTAGAACAAAAGATTGCACCTGACTTCATTAAATACTAACCTACATAGTCTGTGAGGATCTGGGCATTTGGGTATTTACAAGACTACAAAAGGTAACTTCACAGTCCTGTATAACACAAATGAACTCTATGAGCTTCTCTGTCCTCTATTTGTTCATTTTTACACAAAAAATGACAGCAAGAAGATGCATTCAATCTTGATTTTGCTGATGGGCTCTGTCCTATTTTGAAACACCTGAGGTTCCTCTCATTCCAAATTATCCACCAGATGCATGCAGGGATTGTGTTCCACGTCCTTCTTTACTTCTTGGTGATAACTTTTCTATTCCAGCAAAACAGTAGCTCTTGAGAATATGGCATTGCACATTTCAAGTTGAGCATATTCAGAAACATATCCCAGAGTTTAGCTGTCACTTGCAATGAAAGAACATATCCCAGTTACTTACATCTCTCTTTCACATGGATAGCACAAACTATACATGTTGTAGCTTATCTTTTGCAAGTTGTCTTGCATCAAACATGATTGATATGTGAAGCTTAACCACGTACATTTTTGCCGATTTTAAATGGAAGAATATTTTTTTTGATAACTATGGTGTCTGGGAGAGAGCGCACCTCAACTAATCCCAAGGGTACATGCTACCTCGCACCTGCACATGTACTAAGTAACTGTGTCCACCAAGGCTTGGACAGGTGGGAAGAAATCACCTGGTGTTTTTACCTCTGCTGGGAACTGACCGTAAAACCTCATGGTTCTAAAACCCACTTCACTGAAGAATAATATTTCAATTGTCCAATTGGACTATATGCCCACTAATATTAAAGAAAGTCCAACAATATCAGATAGGAGTCCGATCATCAGCTGGAAATATGAGAATTGATGTTTTTATACTGTGGCCGTCAAAGTCTAACATGTCTGAAGTCCGAACTTCAAAGTATGCCACAATAGGCTAACAAAGACTAGCTGCTTTTCTGAGAAATCCATGCTCTTTAGAGCTCTGATAAAATTCAAACTTTAGATGATAATTCAAAGTTCACTCTACTTGCACTCATAGCACAGATTCCTCAAAAGACCCACTTTTGGTACTCTTTCCTGACTGACCAGCACAAGCGTTCTCTTCTTTTTAACAAGCCAACAGAAGGTTGAATCAAACTGTTACCGTAGAGTAAACCATTTCTGAACGATAATAGGAACAAGGGAAAGATGTTCTAAGATGCTGATTCCTCCTTATATAATTTACCATAATAGTAAAGACCGGCAGAATCTAATAATCCAAATATTTCCTCTGGATAGTTACAGACTCACAGTGATCAAACCGGAGAGAACAACTGAAATTTTCACTTCAGTGATATTCCTTACATATTTCCTAAGCAACATAGGCCTTTATTTTATGAATGGGGGTTTGGTTGAGTAGAATATATTAGATGATACCTGCTTAATGTACAGACAAGATATTATATCGGATAGCGGAGAACATAGAGCACACTAACCAAGGAAGGTAGCTGACTGTGAGTGAAGACAGGATTAGCTATGGCCATTTCTCCCAAGGCTTTCAACATTGACGAAAGGTTCTTTTTTACAACCGTGACCTTTCCACGTATATGTGCTTCCTCCCTTAACTGCACCTCACGCGCCTCTTCCTTTGCACTTTTTCCCTTATCTTTATCTAAAGAAATAAAATATAAAGACAGAGAGTATTAACAAAACTATCTACAATGATAAAATTAAGTTCAATAAGAACAGGAACTATCAAAAAGGTACCAGCTTTCTTTGATGATTTTCCACCATCTTTTTTCCCAACTCCAGTTACCTCTTTGCTAGAGGGCTCACGCCTTGCAGTGTGATTAGAACTCACTTGGTCCTGTATGCAAAAGCAAATCCGCCATAAGAGAATTAAAAAAAGGAGATATTGAATTCTGGATTTGGGAAAGGTAGATTGTGCACTCACAGGGCCATCATTGTCATCATAAAGCTTAAAACGACCTTTTGGTTGTTTTGTGTTCTTAGTTGCAACAGATTCAGCAATGTAAACACCTTGTTCAGTCGAAAGCATTCCTTCAGGGGTTTGAAATATCTAAACGCAAGAGAGACAATGCAGCAAAATCAAAAGATAGTTGGTAAATACCTATTAGGACGGTAAAAAGAAAGAAGGTGAAACAAAGTCAAAACAGGACATAAAGCCAATGACATTCAATACACTTATTAGGAAGCCAGGAAACAATAGCGCTATACAACATCTGAGAGAGTAACGCGTCAAAAAATAAAAATTTGGAAATTCTGCGACTTGCAATCCCTTTCCTCCTACGCCACTGAAATACTCAAGAAACGAAAAAAGAAAAAAGGCAGAGAAGGGGAGCCATAGAGTAGGGTTATTTGACTGTGAAATTTGACCAGTGACATTTGACACTGCATAGCAATCCTTATCATTTAAACCTTCGTTAAAAAATCTAGCAGGTAAAAGATATTCTTCTTTGATAGGATCACAGATATAAAGTTTTCCAAAGGCCAAGGAATTCAGGCCAGTTAGAGGTCATTGGTTCACCAGCATATTTTCCATGGATTACTATCCCTCTGGCTTTTACTCCCATAGTTAAAACAAAGTTTAGTGTCTATTGCACATGGCCTGATTCAAAACGATTAAGGACATGATTTGATGATAGATTTGATGATAGGGATTTTACTGTTTTCCAAATATATCCTTAGCCTTTTATGAAACATAACTAGCATGTTTGTTTTCAATTGTATCTATATAAAAGTCTAAATCTGCTTAATGACAAGATGTTTCTTCGCAGCTAATTGAATTTGTTAGGCAGACAAAGAAAATTAGGCATGTAACAAGGTCTAAACTAAGAATAAAATGTTACAACCTAAAACACAGAATAAAATGAAATCTAATAGCAAATAAGTTACAACGAAACCAGTTGAGGAAACAAAAGAGTTTGTCATCTTGAGGATTAGTGAAGGCTGGTCCAGGAGTGGAACAGGGTATCAGCAGTAATTGGGGGGAAAACTTACAAGATCAAAAATTCAAAGAACCCTCATAACGTCTCTACCCCCTGCCCCAAAGCTCTCATACAATTGAAATGTCCTAAGACCAGAACATGCCTAAATGCCAGATATAATATATGAAAATAACATACCCAAATGTAGATCAAGTAATTTGCATTGATTTACATACACAAGGGCCTGTTTGGACATAGAATGTTTTTTCTTTTTTCAACTTTTATTTTTCAGAAACTGTTGATTATACATTGTATGCAATTTTTCACTCCAACTTGAAGTTGACTTTTCCAAGTTTGAAAAACTGGTTCTAACCACTTTATCAAGTTCTAAAAAAAATCCCTAAGACCTTCAACATTTTTCAAGTGAAATGTAGGTCCAAACACAACTTCAATTTCCAAATACCCTTTTCAACTTTAACTTCAAATACTACTTTTTCCAAAATCATGTTGAAACAACTATTTATTATATGTTGTATCCAAGCACAAAACATCACAATGATATTGTACAAAAGTTTACATGATCCATAAATTTCAAAAATTCTGTGTTGCAATCATCATTGAATCTAGTGACAGGAAAGGTAATGATATTACCTGAATGTCATTTTCAGATAACATATCATGTGCCAAACGGTCTGGAAGATTGTTGAAGTACTGCCAAGGAGAATTAAAGAATTTATAACCACGTTACGCAATAACAAGTGACAAACAATAACTCCAAAAGAACCATGCCAGTAACCTTCTCGAACTCCATGTAGGTTTCTCCAGGTAACATGGACATCAAAGTTGATAATGAGTTTATTGCTGCTTCTTGCGCAAAATGATTATCGCTCATCAGACCCGTCGGTCCCAACAAACCCTGCAGGTTAAAAATATGGGACAAGTTACTGAACATATGAAAATGAAGGATGGTATCCAGTTGACTATACACTCTGCTTGGCTCAAGGAAGGGAGGGGGAACATGAAAGACAGGAGAACTGATACATTTACTTCATTTAGGCTATTATTGATGATTTATTTTCGGTTGTTTGACACATTTGAAAGGAAGTAGAAGTGTTATACTTCCACTTTTCCATCTAGTTATGGAAGGATTAAAAGGCGATATGAAGGGCTTGGATATCCCAACACTTTAAACGTCTCTCGCTCTTACTTCCTTACCAAGAAAGAGAAAGAACCCATAGCCAACCAATTTTACTTCCACTCGTCCAACTCCAATTGAAGTTATAGGCAATTAGAATAGGGAAAAGGAGGTAATCATGATTTTGACATGATGCAGAACAATGCCTAAAAACAATATAGTTTTCCAAAACTTCCCATATCAGCATTCCTCAATGATATGTAGATCTTTCAAAAGTCAGTAATGGTCTTTCACAAAAAATGGAAAGTAACATAAAAGAAGTTGCAGTTCACCTCGCACAAACCAACCACATTAGTCGTGACAAGACCAATGGCATCAATACCATGTTTATGCAAACATTTTTGCACCCTCTGACAAACAATAAAAACAAAAGTGGTTTAGACAAATTAAGTGAAATATGCATAAGATAATTTCTCAACTAGAAGGAAAGGCAGAAAATAAAGGCAACAAAAAAGAGCAGATAAATATTTTTTTTTCTTTTTCTTCTTTGGGGGTGTCAAAGAAAAATCAAATCTAATCAACAGCTACTGAGAAGGATCCAGGACATACAAAACAAGAAAGAGTAGTACATTACCCTCCACACAGAATTTCTTTTAGCTGTTCCAATTAGGCATGGATGATGCGAGCAAAATACAACTTGCAAATACGCACTTGGTGCAGCAGCCAAAGTAGCAGACGACATTATAATCAAAGCCTTGACCATAACCTCAACAGATGGAACAAATGGAACTTGAGCATCTGCTAAATTCTCAGTATCGCTGCAACAAACGATTGGTCCGATGTGTTTTGAATCGGAAGAGATGTTAAAGTACTTGAACATGAAATAGTTAGATATATCATTGCTAATTGAATTTTAATTCAGTTAATGCTGATAGATCACCTTTAAAAACCCAAAGAATAATTCATAATCAGTATTTCAACAAGTAAACTGAGTAGAGCACAAAGGTTTATTTGAGCTTTAAGCACAAACCTCAATTACAGCACACTTATATGCACAATAAAGGAACAAACTATATTATCCAAGAAAAGAATACTCATAGCACAGAACACTAATATGAGTAGGCAATCAAATGAAATATATAAAGTAAAAACCATATAAATCAAGTGCAGAGATTTAAAGGAAAAGCTGATGCAGGTATACTAGTTAAGAGAATGCTATTTCACCCAGGGTATTGGTCAAGTGGTAAGAAAGTAACATGTGATGTTCGGATCAGGTGCACATCATGGATTAGAACTCTGCCACAGACAAAAGCTTGATATTTAAATGGAAAAAGGTACCAGTGCAGGCCCATCATACTCCTAGTTTCGAACCGTGTCCAATTGGCCATCAGAGATTTCTTGGTTATATAAAAAAAGTAATGAAGAGCAGAGAGTTAAAATTTTCTAAAAGTTCAGATTTAGTGAACCTTGAATCCGAAACTAGCTTTCTTATACCAAAAATTTTATGATTTCAGAACCCTATGCACTAATATATCCATCCATACTATTTTTTTTCTTTGAGAAATTGGTACTGTTGTATTCCGCCGCATAAAAGATATGTTGGAGACCTCCAAAAGAGAGATAAAGAGGAAACAAAAGAAAGACTAGTTACAGTGCTCCTAGAAATTCTACAAGTTGATCTACTTCTTCTATACATTGTTCATTACACCAAAAAATAAAAAGATACAATACAACTCCATTTCACTCTCTGAACAGAATTGGACCTATCTTCAAAATACCTTCCATTCCTTTCCTTCCACACTGACCAGAAGGAACAATTCTCCACCCACTTCTTCTAAATCTTGCCCCCCCCCCCCCAAGCACATTTGAGTACTGCAGCATGACTTAGATATGTCACCTAAAATTTTGATCCTGTTCCTAGCTAAGATCTATGCATCCTGGACCAAATCAGGTCATAAAATCCATATTACTTGTAGAGTAATAGAACACCTAATCTCGAATGCTTCTGTCTTTTTTTCATGGCTGCAGTGCAAACAAGGTCCCCTCCGAGACAAAATGGGTTCTTTTTTCTTTTTCTTTTTTTAAGATGGTGGACAGAGTGGGTTCTTCAAACTTAAATTTTCTTTTAAATCCCTTTGTCTAAAGGTTCGGGTGGGGAATATTAAAGGCATAAGCATGTATAGAAAGTTCACCTCATCTTTATTTGAAGAACCTTTTCACCAACAACAGAGAGATAACTCGAAAACTCAATCATTAAAGTTTCAGATAACTGTGAGGTAGCAGAAAGTATCCTCCTCGTAGAATTATAAGCTGCTCTTCGGATATCCCAATTTGGATGGCATAGTAAAAAGAGTATAAACTGTGAAGGATTAAGAACCGGTTAGAAATAAGGACAAATTCATTAAAGGATGATGACACCCAATTAAATAAACATTGCCAATTAACCTGCATTAACGTCTTGACTGCAAAAGTTTCCAATACCCTGTAGAAAAGGGACATTCAACTTCAATAATGATACTTTCTCGCAACAAATAAAAGTTATGCACAGATAGCAAACTGAGAGTGGAATCTTCATCATAGTAGGATTCCCATGTGCACCATAAAACTAACCTTTGTGAATGATCTACAAGCATCACCTCAAAAAGGTCATGACAAGCCAAACAGTCCTCGATTGATAATTTTGAGGCCTGGAAAGAGTATTGAGCCTAGTTAAGAGTGCATTAAAGAAATCGCAACACAACTTTAAGACTTTCTCGCATCTTGTATCAAGATATAGGTCCTCAAAGAAAAGGGCATAGAAGTATCTTGGCATTATACATCATACACTGTTGAAAACTTCTTAAGATGTTTATGAACTTAGACCACTCAAAATGTCAAGAGGGGAAAACCAACATCCTGGACTGCCAGGTGATAAAATGTGAAAAAACAACACAAAAGTTTAAGACCTCCCACTAACAAGAGTAGACGTAAGGAAGAAGGTCGATGAAATTTGAAGAGATGAGGCATATGAAAAGAGCATCAACTTCGAAGCCGAGAGTATTACTTCTAATTGTTCAGACTAAAAGCATGCCAGGAAAAATTGTCAATTCACCGAGAATGTCATTAACCACATATAAAGTTCCAACAGAGAGAATATCATCTTATGCTTCTTCTGTGCCAACTTCTAACAACAATCATTTAAAATGACCAAAAATTAGCTCAGAATATTCACCAGAGGAATTGTCACCACTGACGGCTCATTCTGTGATACCAATGACCAAATTTTCTCCTTTATTATAGTCTCATCTAACAACAGCAGCAAAGGCAAAATTAGAATGTGTGATAAGCAAAAATCCATATGAAAAGAAGTAACTGAATTGAATCACAGAATGCGAAAATTTAGGTCAGTAACCAAATTTTTGTCATTAGGTCAGTGACCATTATTCATGCACCACAAAACTGAAAAGTCCTAATAAACCTGCTTTAACATCCACAGCAGCAAGTTTTGCCACACAGAGTAATGCGTAGATGCCATCCAACCGTTGTGCTGCTTTCGTGTAACCAGTTTTAACAAGTTGTATAAGAGCTGCCAGCAGAGAGGACATATGTGGAAGAGCATCAGCATTTTGGCACATTACTCGCAGGCAGCGAAGATGACCTCTTCTAAGTGCTTCCTTCTCTTTGAGGCCTGACGCAATGAGAGATATAACATCGGGCTGAATTGCATCAGCACATTTTGCAGTCCAAGCAGCCAAACAAGATAAACATGCAAGCTTGACCTCTTCATTACCTGGATAAACATAAAGAATAACCCATAGATCTGTAAGCTAAAGAAGACATTGCAGAAGAAGGAAGTATCAGAGAGAAGCTAGGCACACACATCAACGTGATAAAGATACCGAAACCTACCATCATCCTTGTAACAGGACAAAAGGAAATTACAAACAGTCTTTGACAAGCTGTTAAGGTGTTTTCCTTCTGGGGCATTTGACAATTCTCGAAGTGCACTTATCATGCCAACTCTCTGATAAGGAAATGTAAGCCTTCCTTCTGAACCTGTAAATATTCCAGGTCCAGTAAATTGCTAACTAGTTAGTCTGTTCTTGGTTTACACTAGTTAGAAAAATGCCATATCAACGAGTCAAAGGAAAATATAAAGTTAGAAACACAACCTCCAATAACCAATTTGACTGCATTAAACATCGCTTCTATAGCATCTGGACTGCTAGATTTTATGCTTAAGCACCTTACGATGGATACAGCAGCAATCCTTCTATATTCATCTGCATGTCTCACCTGTGACAATAACACTGAAAGAATCTCTACGGCATATTTACTCAAATCGAGTTTGGCAGATTGCAGAAGGATTCCAACTGATTCCAAGACAAGCTCCGGATTTCGTTTCAACATCTTGACAGATGAAGGAATGACAGTGTTCTTAAAATCTTCATGTGTCAAACGAGAAAATAATGGAATGAAAGCATCACTGAGGCCCTTTGGTGGCTTTTCTCTTGCATTTAGAACAGCTTTAACATACATCTCAAGAAAAGTTTGCTGCAGACAGAAACAACACAATATAAGTAAAGATAAAGCACAGAGGAGGCCTAGATGGATCCTAACATCTTTGGCTTCAAGTGCCATAGATTCTACATCCCAAGAGTTTCTTGAAAACCATTCATACCTTCCATTGATCAAATGAAGGTGGATTTGAGCTTGAAAATTCTAGCATCAAGAGTATAAACTCAGGACAATCCTTGTAAGTGATCCTTGAATCCCTTAGTTCATCCATGTAAGTTCTGTAAATATCTGGTGCCTGAAAATGGAACACATTATAAAGAAAATTAGGACCTCTAAAACCATGCTTCAATTAAGACCTGCAGATTAGTCAAACGAGATGAAACCTTTGAAAACAAAAAGAACAAGCTTTTTTTGCAGGTCCGTCTAACATGGGACGATCCTTGCATACCAATATGCAAGACTGATGCTTGTGCTTGTGCTAGTCGACACACTGCGTTCTTTGATACTGACGGAAACTGACTATTAGTTAGGAGAAGACAAGACCAACTTAAGAGTCTGTGGCACCCTATATAGGATTGGAATTTGAACTGTTTTTCCATGAATTGTACAAGAGTTCCGGCAAAAGCTTTCATAAAAAATGTTTCACCCAATGCTTTGATAACCACGTTATCCACTGCGTCCCTTGACCCTCGATCATCATAAATAAATGTTGTACTGAAAATTACTTCTACCAACAGGGAAGCAATTTCAGTGGTCATCTCTGTAGAATTCAAATCCAACAGTGAGCTTGAAAACATAAAATTAAATCCTAACATTAGAAAGAGTAAATATGCATTCAATTTCTAATAGGAATACTTCACTAAAAAGTAATCTAGAAATGCACCATGAAAGACCACCTATTTATCACTGCTCATTCAAGACCACTTTTTTTTTATTTTCATTCTCAAAAAAAAAGTCGATATATCACATAAGCAACATTGCACTATCTCTACCATATCCATATGTCAAAATCTGTACAGTTAATGTAAACAATTTTTTTTTAGATGAGTGACCTAACAACCCCTATACCTGTTTCACCTTATGGTACATGAAAGACAAATATCACCAACACTCATTCATGTGTGATTTTTCTCACTATTTTGAACATGTATAAATGGGAATTAGAAATGCATAGATAATGCTATCAACAAATGAAACAACAGAGCAGATTATGCTTTCAACCAAACCAACAAACAACCCCCCGCCCCCAAAAAAAAAAAAAAACTACAATGATGGTGCTAAAAGAGGTAAAGTAAGCAATTCTATCCTACAGCATTTTTTTTCTGATTTGCCACAAGGGAGTCACTCATTTCCTATACTGTGATGATTTCTAGTTTATCGTGCTATCATAATGAAACTATCGAAGTTGTCGTTTTTTTGACAAAGATGAAACTATTGAAGTTGTATGACCACTTCGTCTAAGAGATTAAGTTGTTAGCCCGAGCACATATTTATTTACTTAATTATATTCTCAACTCACACCCTCACATGCGGGCCTGGTTCTTTCTTTTCATGAGATAAGCACATGGATATATTTTTTGATAATGGGCAGCAGTGAGACTCGATACTAGGACCTCTGATTGCTTTGATACCATATTGAAGTTGCATGATCATCTTATTTGAAAGTTAAAGTTATGTGAGAGAGCAAACATTTTCCAACTTGCCCAATATATCACAAGGCATATCGTATCCTGATTCACTAATGTGAACAAGGACCACTTAATTTGGGGAAAAAATTATTTCCATCATTTATATGCATTAGTCTTACCGTAGATAAGTTGGTACTGGTTATGAAAACCTCACCAAGCAAAGGTCTCAAACCTTCAAAATGTCATGCAGAAGTTCTCAAAATTATCCTCTACAACAACAACATACCCAGTGAAACTATTACCCTCTATATCACAAATAAAATCTTGGAGACTGCACATCTTGTTTGATACTATAATGTAGGAAAAAAACTGCAAGATTCACAAGCCTAGAATTGACAACGAAACCATAGCAACTAAGATTTGATCAAGCTCTCCTTTAGCTGAAAGTTGCAGGTAAAAGACGAATTTCTTAGATTTGATGGAGAATGCATGGCAAAGGAGTAAAGAGTGGTAAGACCACTCAGGAAGCTATCAATAGGTAGTGCACGAACAGGAAAGGGTAAAGGAGGAGGAGCAATAAAAAGGAGCTAAAGAAAGGACTATTAATTTTTTTAGAAGGATTCCTAGAGAATGACCCCCTAATGTTAGGTTTGCATAAAGCACCACGAAGATAGAACAATATCACCAAAACCAAGGAAATCAAATCTTTTTTTATAACTGAGAAATCCCAAGGGCTAGTCACGCATGGTCCAAACTTGCATATAAAGAGCCCACCCCTTTATCCTTCTTCACTAAAATCATACTTTTGCATGTGCATGCTTCTATCCTATGGCGTCTGCCTAACCTACGCATCACGTCGTATGCTCTTAATACTAGGCCAAAGCTCTAGCAGCAAGAAATTAAATTGTTTTTTACAAACTAGAATAAGAGCCTATTTGGAATAGCTTATAAGCCAAGAGTCGCAAGTTAGAAATTTTGGTTTATTTTTGTTATTTTGGCTTGAAAACAAGTGTTTTAAAGCATTTTTTAATCTTACCCAAACACTATAAAAGTGCTTAAAAGGTATGTTGGCTTAAAAGCACATAAAATAAGCAAATCCAAACAAGCTCTACGTCTATCACATTGTCACCAAACCTCTTTTTCTTTGATAATCAAAATTTCTCTACACTGCAAATCAAGATGGTATGAGAAAATATGTACAATTTGAAGTTGTGGCTCAATTACAACCATCTTTTCAAGTCAACAATAACACTTCTGATGCACCCGCAGGTTGCAGCCCCATCTCCTCTCATATTAGAATATTTGTCACAGTTAATTTCCTCCATCACACTAACACGCACATACATGATCACTCAAAACTCATTTGCTACTCCTAATGCAACATAAATCTCAAACATTTAATTCATGGATTCACTTGTTCAAAAAGAAGATACATAAATCAACATGTCTCCAAGATCGCAAGACTCAAAATATACTGAATCCAACTGCAATTTGTAGCATATTTATCTCATAAATGTCAAATGCACGTCCAAGTTTTATTTTGATGAAGTGCCATATAAATGTTCATATTAGACGAAACAAATACCCTTTTTAAGCACATTGCTTTCTAGGCATCCATTAATCACATCAATGTAGTAACGACTTTCTATGCCTCTCTAGGCACCTACAAAAGAAAATAGATGCTTAGTATATTCTTTTTTTTGAATCACCAACTAGGAAGGTGCTCAACCTAACAAGGTCGCAACCAAAAGCAAAATTTTCAACCAAAACGGCTAATCAAACTTCGGCAATTGTGCACCTGCTCCTGATTCATTGAGAAACTCTTTGGTAAATTATTAAAACAATAAGAGTTGTATTGTCTAACTTCATTCAAATATGAAACTTGGATTTTTTTAGCACCAAATTCAAAAATAATTTAAATATTGATCATTTTTTAGATTTTGTTGAACTGCATCATGGGTGCTCCAGCTAGTTATCCTAGATGTCAAAAATTCAAGACTGGATTGAGGAATGCAAACTCATCTACGAAGAGCCCATGAAGGACTTGTTCAAAATTATTAGGATGATTCAGTTATAATTCGATTTTTTTTTTATGACAAGGGAAACCCGCAGCCGCTACCCTTTGGATGAGCACAGGGTAAAACCCCCACTCCTATGCAATAGCTCGCAAACTACATAGGAGAGGTACCCCGCACTAGGCAAGCCAGGTGCGACGAGCTCGACACAGAAGGCAAACCCCTTACTTTCGCTAGCAAGTGGTTTCGAACTTGAGACCTCCAACATGGAAGTCCCAAGCCCAAACCACTGGGCCACCCTGAAGGGGAGTTATAATTCGATTTTGCCAGGAGAAAAGTGGCATGGATGCAGAAACAAAAAAAGCTAGTTTCCTCAAGCATTCCCTTCTAGTACACCTATAAGTTGAAGGTTCCCCACAGGCTTTAACACACTTCCCCATAAAAGTTCATGGCTTTTATGGTTCTTACCAAAATGCAATAATGGAGGCTGAAAAGGGAAACATGTTGATACTTAGCATTGTAGTACAATGGCAACATAACCATATCCCATACTCCTCTTCTCATATCCTATACTCCTCTACTGCAAAAAAACTCCATAAACCATGGTCTACTTTCCAATTGTATCAACCAATATTTACCATAAAAGCAAATGGTATAAACAATGACCAACTGATTGACCAGGATGAGCAAATAACCAATCAAACCATCAAACACACACCAAGCTCACGTTGTTGCTCTTTTCTTCATTGATGGTTCTCAATTTTCTTGATTAGTTAATGTGCCAAACACAATGCAACTTTCCCAAATACGGGTGCTTCCATCACACGCCATTTGAATCCTTAGGGCTTAGGGCCACAAGATAATAGCATGTTACAGAAAGCTGCTTGAGAATCTACATTGACTGTAGGAGATCTTGCTGTCAATCTTACTAAGAGAATGCAAATCTATTTTAACTGGTGATTCATATACTTCACTGTAAAATAACCTTTCAATTGTGGTCATGGGGAACAAAAGATAGAGAAGTGCGTTCAATGAAATGAGAACACTTCCTAACAGATTGTTGCAACCTTTTCCTCAATACAATCTTATATATGATCAGCTGTTCTTTATAGGGATGGTCTAAGGCTTTCCAGAGTTGTATGCCTCTTGTCCAGATATCCCCATTCATTTGGTGAACAACAGAATTTTTATTCGACAAAAAAACAGAAATATTAACTTTGATTAGCTTTATTTGTTATGAAGTAAGTAGAATTAATGGTTGGCATCGAGAAGATGCAAAAGGTTACAAAATCCCGGAAATAACAACTTTAGCAAACTATAAAATTACCTTTGCACATTTGTGAGAAGATCATTTAATTTTCAACAGTTCAAATCATAAGCATAGGCTTACTATTTCATTTCCTTTAATATTTCTGTTCCAATGCTACTTGGGTATCAAGATAAGATAACTAAGGAAAATGATGACCCGTGATCTATTTCTCTTATATGGGTGCACAGATATGGAGAAAAATGTTTACCATGGGCTTCTCTAGAAAATATTTTACCCTGAGAGAACATTTTCTGGATTATTTCCAAGTGTTCAAATGTGTACAAAGTGACTTGAGATAGTCAAGGTGAAATCTAGACTGAAAGACAAAATTTTGATGATACTACTTATTAGTTGAAGCAAAGTGCTACAAAGAAAGAGTGTATATCTGTAAAGGAAAAGTAACTTGCTCCTTTTGAATGCAAAATGTTTTCCTCACAAAGTATCAACATGGAAAATACTTCGCCAAAATACATGTTTACCGTCGTACCAAACAGACCATACCTCCGAAAAAGAATTCAAGCAATGGCCAACTTGGATGGGAAAACAACAACATGCATATTATAAACCATAAGAGAAAAATGCTGACCCGAATTACTGAGAATTGAAGGAATCTCATTGCGAAAAATCTGAATTCGGCGTTTGGTCGATGATGTTGCGACTGATGAACTAATGGAAGTAAGTGACTCAACTGGACTTGCCATTTGGAGCGAACGCTGATTTCAAGATTGACTCGGAGGTGACTCAGTAGCCTCTCGTTCCGGCGATTCCAAAAACGGCGGAGAGGGAAGTAATGGCGGCTCCACTGTAAAGGAAAATGAAGAGAGAAGCTATGAAAGATGAGATTTTTTAAAAGAGATTTTAGGGTTTCAGTTGGCTGCAGCGACAAGGCTGCAAAGTATAGTTACTTGAGAAGAGACCAGCAAGCAGGAGGGTATTGAATTATTTTTTTGAATAGTCCATGTAGATCCCTTAAATTTGTCATAATTTTATTTAGATATTCAAATTATAGTATATGCTAGCGCTGTTCAAAATCGAATCGAAATTAATAATTCGAATTGCAAAAAAAGTTAATGGTTTATCATTAATGGGTTATTGGTTTAGCGGTTTTGATAACTGTTATGATTTTTTTTGTTATCGCGATATTGGTTCTTAACGGTTTGAGATTTTTCTTAATGGTTTAACCGATAACCTGATAGTAAATTAAATAATTATATATATACTATTTTGTATATAAAGTCATTAACTTAGAGTTCAGTTTCATACTTTTATTTATGGTTGTCTCAAACTCTTGGTTATTTTACTATGTAAAAAATGTTTGCTTTTGAGCAAGATGCAAGCTGTGAACTCATTTGCATGGTTCATTTGATTTGTCACCTTGTTTTAAAGTGATTTTCAATGATTTTTTTGTCAAATATTAACGATTAAACTGATAACCGAACCAATAACAATCAATAACCGATAAGCCAATATCTTAATGGTTCTATAACGGTTTAACATGTCTACTAACTGATAACTAATAAGTCAAATCGATAAACTTCAAAATCAAACCGAACCAACCAATACGCAACCATATTATATTCTAATTGAAAATGTAATAAAATATTTTATCGAGCACTTTCCATTCATATTTTGAAATGCATATCTTTGTATTTGTTTATTACGTAGATAAATTAATCACATGAAACATGTCTCCTTCTTTAATTAAACACATTAGCATTAATTAAAACGTACATGAGATTTTACGACTTATTAAAGTAAATGCGTATAATTTAAAAAGGTGATATATTTTAAGTAGTTATGTAATAAATGTTTGAGAACATTCCTTTTTTAAAAAACAAAAAATTGAGTCAAAAGTTCTAATAGGAATACGTCATCATATATATGTTTAATAAAAATAGAGAAAAGACATAAAGTGACACTTGAAGTTATCACGAATTTTCAAAAAGAAAACACATTAATTATGCGGGTATCCTATTACCTCTAAATAATTTTGAATTGATATTATTACATCATTTTTCGATCAGTCCCAAATTTTTAAAAGCAAGTGTTATCGCGCACCAATCATTACGTGACATGTGTTAATTTAATGTCACGTCCCGAGCCTACACCCTGGACGTGACCGACACTCGAGAACCATTGTTGATCCTCAAGCTAATCATTGGCCTGACTGACTACTTAGCGGAAGACTTACTCAAGTGATAATAGGCTTAAAAATAAAAATTAGAACATTTAAGCTCAAAATAAATACTCAACTCAAACTGTCTGTAATATACTCAATGGCATAAGTATAATAGTTTGCAAAAACATCTCAAGGAAAAGTAAATACTAAGAGATTCCTCAACTCTATCTATTTATGAAGCCCCTATTATTCAAGATGGATGTCGGGACAAGACCCACGACATCTCAAGACAACTGACTAGAAAATAAATGTGAAGTCCTCCTGAATGCAAAGAGGTTCACCCAAGCTATCTGAAGTGCAAAGTGATCTCAACGAAGCGTCTGTTGATGATTCAGAACAATTGAATGTATGAGTATGTAATATAGCTGAATGGATGAATAACTGAACTGATAAGGCTGAAAGAATACTTACCTCAACTCGACTCAATACAAAGCAATATATGAGAAGGAAATATTTAAAGCTTCATATAAATAAAAGATGTTAACTCAAGTATGTAATAAAAATACAATAAAATACTCTTTACTCTTATTTGAGAGATTCTTTAACCGACAACCATCACTATGAGTTACATGATGATACAACGTCTCGTTCACGCTGCCAGAACTGTCTTATACCTTGCCGAGATATAGGACACCTCAACTAAGTGGATCCACTAAAGCTCTGCTCGAAAGCAACAAGGAGTCGTCTAAAAAGTACTATTCTTTACCCATTTTGCTACATAATTTATGAGGATTTTGAGTTGTCTGAACTCATTCTCATATCGGTGCTCAATACTACTCCCAATAAATATATATACTCATGTTCAAATGTATAAAACATATTCTTTCTCAATTTGAGGTAATTGCTCAAATTATCTTCTTAAGAGAGTTAACTGCTCTGAAGTATCTCTAAAAACTCTTTATGAAAAAATAAAGTTCTCTTTATCAATATAAAAGTAATACATTTGGGATTCAATAAGTTCCCTTAAACTTTACTCAAAAATCTCTCTTTAAACTATACTCTGTGAAGACTCAAATACTTAGGGTTCATGCTGAATAATAGTCATGAACAAGCAACTCAAGAATCTCAATGCATAGCATATAGCAACCCAGAAATTAAGAATAGAAACTCAAAATTCAACAACAACTCATCTCAAGAATTATCAAAACTAAGGATGTAACCCTAGATTATCTCTTACTGATAGGAAGTAGATGTAGGGCGTGAGGACGAACTCAGTCTATCACTATGATTAGCCTTACATACCTGATTATGAAGTTATTAGACCGAAAACTTTGGTGGAGATTTGATTTTTCTTGAGCCCGAGTAAGAACACTACCTTTCTTGGATGAAATCTTTGGTGTTGGAATCTTGATGCTTGATCTTGATAAAGGAAATTCTTTTATGGAGTTTCTAGAGTGGAAGAACTTGGAAAAACCTTGGGTGAAAGGTTTCTCTTTGTATCTTTAATTTTTGACTTGAAGGTAGGGTTCTTGATGGAGAAGAGGAACCCTAGGTGAGTTTTGAGGGAATTTCTAGATACTTGAATGTTTAGATTAATGATTTTGAGGAGAAAACTAGTTAGTTGAATGATATACTCAGTTAAAACACTCAAATATAACTTAGAATAGGGTTAAAAAGCTTGAGAAAGGACCAAATTAATCTTGGAACACGTGCAGAAAGTTGCTGGAAAAAATTGCAGCAAGCCTTCACAGAAGGGTCTACCATTCGTGGAAATTTTCACCGTCTGTAGGTCCAGTTGTAGAACATTAACTTCCTGATAGGGCTTCACTAAAATTGGCTTAACTTTTTACTCTGATCACGAAATGAGGCAAACTTAGTGGCGTTAGAAAGAGGACTCATAGACCTTCAATTGGATAAGTAATGGGTCACCTAATTCATTTTGTGCTGAGAGAAATGATAATTTCAAGTTGACCTAAGTAGAATCTTATATCACAACTTAATCGGTAAGGAAGTTTTCAACTCAACTTTGTGCTAGGAGTTCTTGTGACCTTAATTCATATCCAAATTCATTCCCACACTAAAGAATTGACCTTTACACATATGAGCAATTTAAGAATAACTCGACATGATTTTTTCCACAAATGAAGAATGATTCGGGTCTTAGCTTAGAAATTTTCGGGGTGTTACAATATCTCCCCGTTGGGATCATTCGTCCTCGAATGATGGTTAAACTGAGCATGGAAGGGAAAGAAGTTACTCTTACTATCTTTTTGACTTCTGAACTTGTCTACTAACATAGGCGAAAGTGATTCATACTGAGAGTTTTGAAACTGGACTCGAGCACGCTTGGCATGAAACTCACATAAGATTTCAAGATTACAGGCCATGACATGAAATAAGGGTATCCGGGCACAAAGTAAGAATATGACTACTATGCCTTGAGTGATATGACTTGTAGCTTTTAAGCTTAGTAACACTTCTCAACTATGCTCTCCTTTCTGATTACAACATTAAATTAGCTGCAACTCATAGCTCCCACTAGAGTATATGACTACTTTTAACAAGGTCTAAGTTAAACTGCCCGCTCTTACTGTATTCAAGCCTTAACTCTAAGTCACAAGGTGCTAAACATAAGGTGATTATACTAATCCAATCACAAGATTCAAGTTCCATACCTGTATTTGGAATCTCATCTCAAGAATACTACTCCTTACCACCACATTCAACCAACCTCGAGTCCTAATCAAGAACCACCTAATGCATCATGCATTCATCCACATGTTATCAACACCACATTCAAGCCTAGTACTACAACCACTCCATGGACTCCTACTAACCAATCCTTATAAGAATTCCTCATTCTCTCGTCACCTCTACCACAATAAGAAACATCAACCCTTTTCTTCTATCATTGCTCAACTACTATCGACAACACCGCTATCAAAACTGAAAAGGATCACTGAAAGAGCTTAGGGTGAAAGATCATAAGTACGATTCATTCAAGATATCTTATATAAGAATATGCATGACATAACATTATTTTGTTAGCCATTGAAAGTAAATCATGAATTTGCGAGACTGAGCATACTATAAGACGTGAGTGTTTATCTGAATAGGTTCATATCATAAGGTTCAATCCATAACTTTATGGAGTAAGATTGAGATCATTGGGCTAAAGTCTTTGCCCCTCATCCCGTGAACTAAGCATAGATGTGAATCTGTCTGGGGTGTATGAGCATATGTCATGGACATATTTCTAATATTAGAAACATCAACAGGATAATGTAATGACTGAACTTTGAGAAATACACTAGAGTATGAATGGATTGATATATCACCATAACTCTCTCTAAACATATCACTATCTGATTCTCAACACTTGCTTGGTTCCTTACCTTATCATTTCCCCCTTAGGTTTGAAGCTGACATTTTAAAGCTATGGATCTATTTCATCATCTCTAAACTAGTCTATAATCACTTTACTCTAATACTCGGGACATGCTAATCTCATGGCTACTGAATTCTCCATGCACAGGCACTGAGATTCCTTCTAGGGCTTCTTTTTAAGATGATTCTCTTAACTTCTTCCTGCTTCTATAAAAGTCATTCTATAATCATTACTCGCATTGACTTATAAAAACGCCTCATCTCGGTCTTAATAGTCTGACTTCTACTGCTTAGTCCATTAATACCGTCCTTCTAAGTTCATATCTACCTAACTGGAGGAGACTTGAACTATATTTAAGAGGCTCATCATAGACTATATATGATCCATTCAACCAAACTCTTATGAGTAATAAATAATGCTTACATCAGCCTACTCCACATTGGCAACTCAACTATACTACCTAGGCACACATGAAAAAAAATCATAAACTTAATTAGAACCTTGTCTTACTACATACGATCTCGGGTACACCCATTAATGCTCTTACTAATCTAATGACTTATCTATACTTCATTTCTCTCATCTAAGGGTCATAATACCACACTTGTACCACTCACATTCATTGCAACTAACACCTTAATGCCTCACCTACTCTATGTCAAATCTACCAGATCAAATCTTAAAACTAATATCATCGCCCTCATGTTGTCATCCTTTTTATCACGACACTCATCTTAAATTCAAGATTAGTGTCTATAGTACTAAACACGGACATCAATATAATTGCTCACATCTTACACTACTTACGACTACCAGATAAAATTAAGAAACACTCGCCCACTAAGACCTCATGACAAGTTGTCAATCTTTATCTCCCATTCTCACTATTTACAGATTAAATTCACATTTCCTTTCACAACTTAAATTTTATTTACCATTCATTATACATCATTACCTAATTAGTTCTATAACCCTCTGAATATCATGGGGTTCTCCCTTCAAAATCATAAGTCTATCTTAGATCTATCACCTCGTGAATACTCTGTCTTCTATTCAACACCTATACTTTGTCTTCACTAACACAATGACACATCGACATAAACTCCTTTGTGGTTAAAGTATACTCTAACTCATCCTGACTAGTAATTATTACTCCACCTTCTATCATGAAATCCATACAAAATTATTATTCCTTAGTCTACTCATAAAGGAAAACTCATCATTAATGACTTACTAGGTACATGGGTACAACTTACATACTCTACTCAATAACTATCTCCATCTCTTAAGTTACTACACTTTCAAATGCGTACTTCTAACTTTGGGCACTTCCCTCATAAGGGTCTCACCCGAAACAAGGCTTAGAGAAGAGAGTCTGGGAGTATATCTCGTTTTTAGCTCGAACACATGATTCATATGAATAAGAGTGCATTCTTTCGAATCTAAACACTTAAGCTCACTCAGGGTTTCTCTTAAGCCTCTATGTAGTTTCATGACTTTCTGAAGACTTTTGCTGAAAGTAACTCTTCGATAAGGATTTGCACTTTGCTATTTCAACCTCCTTGAGTATGAGAGGTAATCAAATGGATTTGAGAAACGCACGAGTTTGAATAAGTTCCTTATGATATAATTTTACTGCACGATTTAGAGTATGAAAGAAAGGAAAACTTTTATTAAATGTCTGTACTCCCTCGTTTATTTAAGTGAGGCCCTCACAACCATAAATAAGATCCTACTGGCACGGCTTCATAGACACCCTAGGACACTTGAACTATGTGCTCTGATACTAAGTTTGTCACGCCCCGAGCCTACACCCTGCAAGTGGCCGGCACTCGATAGCCATTGTTGATCCATAAGTGAATCCTTCGGCAGGCTGGCTACTTAGCGGAAGACTTACTCAAGCAATAATAGGCTTAAAAATAAAATTTAGAACATTTAAATTCAAAGTAAATACTCAACTCAAACTGTCTGTAAAATACTCAATGACTTAAGTATAATAGTTTGCAAAAACATCTCAAGGTTCAGTAAATACTGAGAGACTCCTCAACTCTATCTATCTATGAAGCCCCTATTATTCAAGATGGATGTCGGGACAAGACCCACGACATCTCAAGACATCTGACTAGAAAATAAATGTGAAGTCCCCCGGAATGCATGGAGGCTCACTTAAGCTATCTGAAGTGCAAAGTGATCTTAACGAAGCGCCTGTTGATGATCTAGAACACCTATATCTGCATCATAAAAAATGCTGATCGAATGACATCAGTACATTGAATGTACGAGTATGTAATATAGCTGAATGGATGAATAACTGAACTGATAAGGCTGAAAGAATACTTACCTCAACCCGACTCAATACAAAGCAATAATTAGGTTATTGTTCATGCTTTTATTTCACATGAACCCTAGTTGATGATATTTTGTTGAAAGCCTTTGTGCAATTATTTTTTCTTACATTAATTTTGGAATTTCAAAGTGAGTCCAAGTATAATTTAAAGCATTATTATTAGAAGAGTTTTAAGGGGAACGTTAATGGCCCCAAATGTATCATTTTTACATTGAGAAAAAAAGTATTGTTTCAAGAAAAGTATAAAGAGTTTTTCAGAAGCATTTCAATCAGATAAAGAGAAGTACTATTACCCTTAAAGAGGGTACTATTTTCGTATTGAAAAGAGAATACTATTTTCAGAAAGGTATAAAGAGTTTTTCAGAAAGATTAAATATAGAGCAGTTACCTCTTGAAGAAGCCCTTTTGAGAACTTATCTCAACCAAAGAGTAATTTTACATGAGCATTGAGTTATATACATATTTTGGGAGTATTATTGAGACCGATATGGGAAGAGTTCATAAAACTCACATTCTCCATGAACCACATAGCCATCGTGGGTTAGGATCACACCGACTTTCAAGCGACTCATCACTACCTTTGAGCAGACCTTTTAGTGGATCCATGAGTTGAGTTTGTTCCATACCCTGACAAGGAATAAGACAATTTTGGTAGCGTGGACCAGATGCTATATCATCACGAGGCTCAAAATAATAGTTGTCGGTTAGAGAAACTCCTAAGTAAAGTATATTTTTATTTATATATTCAACTCATTATTTACTATTATTGCATTCTTACAAAAAGAGTTCAAATGATATTCATCATGATTTATACTATACTTTAGTTCAACTATTTGTTTTATTTAGCCCTATTATATACTTGTACATTCAATGTACTGATGTTAATCAACCTGCATTGTTTCATAATGCAGATTCAGGTACTTAGGATCATCAATATGAGTTTCGTTGAGATTACATCATCTGCTCATCAGCTTTTGGTGACTCCTTCTTGCTTTCGAAGGACTCCAGTTTTATGATTTGTTAGTAGTAGCATTTTAAAGTGTCTTGGGTCTTGTTCCGGCATCTATATTTATACAGTAGAGGCTTCATAGATAGACAGTCTTGGTTAGGCATGGCAAGGGGACCGGAATGGCCCGGCCCTGCCCGGTAAAGGCTCGAGACCCGTCTCGTCTATCCCGGTCCCACGTGGCGAAGCGGGATAGGGGATAGGGGGATGGGTAGGGGGACGGTTCACGTTTTGGTCCCGGTCCCGTCCCAGTCGAACCTGCCAGTCTTGCGGGACAACGATTTAATTATTTTTAAAAATTTTTTTTTTTTAAATTTATCCGTTGGGGATCGTTGGGGCAACGACTAGTGGGCCCCCCAATGGATAAATCAAATTTTTTCACTCCCAAACACCCCCCTACTCTTTAATCATTTATTTTAACCCTTAAGTTACAAAAATACACTTTAGTCCACTCTTTATATTATAAATACCCCTTCATCCTTCTTTTATTTCTCACAAATTATCTACTCTCTCAATTCTATATTCTATATTCTCTCATTCTTGAATCTTGATTCTTGATTCCACTTAATTCTCAATTCTCAATTCTAAATTTATATCATAATATTTACATTTCAATTAATATCATAATATTTATAATTCAATTTATTTATATTTTATATTGTTGCTATCAAGTATTGAAGTTACAACTTACAACTTACAACATTAATATATTTGGAGCAAGCTTCAAGAATTGGTTATAACCGTCTGCTATTAACGCAGACATTTGGTACATTCGTTCCATTTCTTTATTTATAAAAAAAATTCGCAATTAGTTTTTGTGTTATTATTATTTTTATATTACATTTTACATTTTATCAAATATGAGTTCTAATAAAAAAAAAAATACCGGTAAGGAAAAAGTAACAACCACTATTTCCAATATATTTAATTTTTCTTAAAAAAGTAGTAAGGAAAAAAATAAAAGTAAATGTGGTGGTTCTTCTTCTAAATCAATGCCTAGAGTTAGAATTAATACAAATGATTCTACTTTTGTTGATGATACTTCTTTCACTTCTCATTATAATATAGATACAAATATTGAAATTGATCATGAATTTTTAGAATGACGTTTTGGTAATACTAATGTTGATGAAAATTTAGGTGAAGAAGTACAAGTAGATTTGGAAGAAGATGAATTTGATGAAACACCTACCAGTCCTGCGACGGAAGCTCCAACACAAACTACAACTCCAACTAATGAAGATAGTCAACTTCGCCCCCCCCCCCAGTACGTCCTACAAGGGGAAAGGTGAAGTTGTTGTATGGCAATTTATGACTTTAGATACTGTAAACTCTCTTGCTATCTGTAATAAGTGTAAACAAGCATTTATACGTAGAGTCGGTGGAGGTCAAGGTGGAACAGGGGATTTAAATAGACATTTGTTATCTTGTAGATCGATTGAATATAAGGCGGCCAAAGCTCTAGCCGATAGAAAAAAGGGAATTCAAATTGATGATGTTGATATTAATTCTAATGTTCCTCATTCGGTAGAGTGTTCTAACATGGTTCAAGGAAAATTGGATCCTTCTAACCCCGGTGGTCCAATTACACAACGTAAATATAATAAAGAAAGAGATCGTGAAAAATTAGCTAAGATGGTTTCTGTTTGTGGTTTGCCTTTTGATTTTCCTTCACATCCCGATTTTATTGAATATATTCAACAAACTTATAATCCGTCTTTTAAAGGTGTTTCAAGAAATACAGTTAAATCTGATGTTTTGAATTTCAAGGTAAACATTGTCAATATCTTCGTTGTTTATTTAACATATTAGATTGTAGAGTGTCTATAACTTCTGATATGGGTCGTAGTGTTAATGGACGTGATTATTTAACTGCTACAGCACATTAGATTGATCATAACTGGAATTTGCAAAAAAGAATCTTAAGTTATAAAGAATGTGTAGAGAAAAAAACCGGTGCTTATATAGCTTCAATTGTTTTAGGTATTTTAGATTTTTATATGCTTCGTGATAAAGTAATGAGTGTCGCATTAGACAATGCCTTTAATAACACCAACGGTGCTGCTATGTTAAAAACTAGACTATGTCCAATTGATAATAACGCTTTCCATGTTAGATGTGTTGCACATATATTAAATTTAATTGTACAAGATGGTATTTCATTATTTGATTGTGGTTGTATGAAAATAGAATATGTTGTTTTATGAATTTTTTATGCTCATAGACCTGCTAGAATTAGGGAAGTTAACGAGCGTTGTGTACTATGTAATCTTACACCACGAAAAGTTTCAAAACATGTTAAAACTAAGTGGAATTCTTTTTATGAAATGCTTTCAGTTGCTTATGAATATCAATGACTCATGCAAATGATTTTTAATGCCCATAATTCTTACCCATTAGAAAGAATTTGTGAAGAAGATTGGAAAGAAACCAAAGAACTATTGGATTTTTTAAAACTTTTTTATAATGCTACAACCATGTTTTCTGGAATTTATTATCCTACTATTTCATCAGTCTTAGTAAATATTTGTGCTATTTCAATTCAATTTGTTAAATACAAAAAAATTGAAAAATTTAGACCGTCAATTGAAGCTATGATTGGAAAATTTAAAAAATATATTTTTCCTATTCCATAAATTTTTTTAACTGCGACTTTACTTAACCCTCAATATAAATTACGAGGTGTACAAGGACTTGTTCAAACTTTTTATGATAATTTAGAAATTTTATCGGAAGAAGTTTCAAATTGTGATTTTTGTAAGTCTAGCATAAAAGTGCAAGCCAAAATTTTGTATGATAAATATAAAACTATGGAAATTAATGAAGGAGATGTTGCTCAAACTTCTAATGCTATCAACAGTGATTGTATTGATAATTATATGCTAGGTTTTCTTGGTCTTAATTCTACTAACCGTGATGATTTTGAAGAATATCTTAATCAGTGTTTGGAAACAGTTACCGATGAGTAGGGCAACATAAAAGTATTAGATTGGTGGAGGAAACGTGGCATTGCATTTCCAACTCTTAGCAAAATGGTTCGTGATGTTCTAGCTATTCAAGCTTCATCAGTTGCTTCAGAGGCTGCTTTTAGTGCGGCAATGTTTCAAATTGGAGATCACAGACATTCATTGGCAGAAGAAAGCTTGAAGACAACAGTTTTATTTAGAGATTGGATCAACGCCGGGAGAAGAAATTATAATTTGCCAAAGTTAACCGCCAAACAAGAATCTTATTTTAATTCAATAATTGGATGTAGTAGTGACGATGAATTAGAAGCACAAGAGTTTCAAGCATCATTGCCAAAACCAGAGGATGTTATCGTCGATTTGATACAAGAGTTAGAAAAAAAAATTATTGGACAATACAAATATTAGAGTTACATACGAGAACTAATTGAAACAGAACCCTTCCTAGAAGGTGGTTGCGTAGATTAGTTACTCCTCTAATATTTGTTACAAATATTAGATTTACATACGAGAACTTTTTGAAACAGAACCCTTCCTAGAAGGTGGCTGCGTAGATTAGTTACTCCTCTAATATTTGTAAATTGTAACTTGTAAGTTGTAAGTTGTAAGTTGCAATTTAATTTTATTTGAATAAATTTAAAGGCTTTATTCAAGTCTTTTTTATACAACTATTGTCTTGCATTTAAATTTAATACTTTACTATCAAAAGTTACTTTAAAATTTGAATTTTGAAATGTGAAATTTAAAAGATGAAATTTGAACTTTCAAGTTTGAAATTTGAAATTTGAAAGTTAAAAGATGAAATTCGAATTTTTCAAATTTTTACATAGCTAAAAAATAATATTCAAAACAATAAAAATTTAAAATGTCATTCAAAAAAATATAACTTCAAAACAATTAAATAAATACAAAAAAAATAAGTAAATCCCGCGTCCCGTCCCGTCTCGTCTCATCCCCTAAAACACTGTCCCATCCCGTTAATATAGTGGGACGGGATTGGACTTAGATTTGGCTCGCAAATCCCAGCCCGGTTCATCCTGGGTCCGGTTGAATCCCGGTCAAACCTTGACCCGTCCCATCCCGTCCCCTTGCCAGCCCTATATATATATATATATATACATACTGATTTAGTATCAATTAGGCGAAATTATCAGTCTTAGTGATATCAATATAGTATATGATACTGACTTAGTATCAGTTAAGCGAAAATTATCAGCCTTAATGAAAGGGGGGTATGAGTTGTAATTATTTTTTTTGAGAAAATGAGTATTTCTTGAATTACTTTAGATTGGGATATGAACATGTAATTATTTTGAGTTTTATGGCCCATTTATGTAATTTCCCCAAAGAATTAGTGTAAATCCTACAAGAAAGGAATAAGAAGAAGAACAACAAAATAGTGTAATAACCAAAACGCAATAAACAAATGATCGATGATAGACGATATCAAAAGCATGTCTATTGTAATTATTTAGAGGGACATCAATATAAGGGGTTATATATTTATAATTAATTTGTATTTATGGGGCATTTGCTTATTTTCCCCTTTTATAAATTTGTGTTTGCCTCCTTTTCTTGTAAATATTTGTTTGTCTTTCGAACTTTTATATATAAATTTCGTGACATTTGGTAACTTTCATTAAAGAAAAGATCAAGAAAAGAACAAAAAATATTTTGATTTACAAGTTTTTTTATGTTCTCAAAATTTAATAGTAGCAAGTTAAATTTTGTAGTTTTTGATATTAGTCAAGTGCTTGTTTAGTAATCTTAGTTTTAATTAGTAAAGATTTCTTGGGCTAACACCCCAAACAAACTCGTCCAACGCCTAGGCATATACCCAGACTTATTTGGCTTACGAGTCACGATATTTTCACCATCACAGATCATGCTAATGCATTTTTACTACGCTTCGCCTCGAACTCGCTCCAGAAATACCTTTTAAAACACTGATACGGAGATTATATGCATATGTAGAAAAACCCATTAGCAGCACATTGCATGAAAACCTAGGACATCACATTCTATTGTTGGGGACACAACCTTGATTTCTTAATCCAATTATTTTTAAATCGACTAACATAGCAGTCTTTAGGAGGTTAAAATATCAAAAAAATTTAACCTTTACGGGTTTGTGAAGAATAACATCAAATAGTCCTGAGATTAAATTATAGTGCCAATTGATTTGTTGTTTGTTTGGCAAGTCCGAGATAACTTATTCAGGGATTAATAATTAATATAGGGATAAGTTATCCCTCCCCTTGGGTGGTATAGTAATTCCGGATAACTTATCCCGAGGTAAAATAGGTAAATGACAAAATTATTCCTTTAAACTCTTTTTATACATTACTTTTCACATTCATAAAGGGCATTTTTATAAACAAATAACTTGTTTTTAAAATTTATGTAATGTATATTAATTTGAATACAACAAACCAAACACTCAATAAGATATTATCTCAATATAACTTATCTCATCGTAATTAATCCCATCATAACTTGTATTCAAACCAAACGACTTAAAAAATAAAGATTTAGACCACTAGTGAAGTGTTCATCTAATCTAGTAATTTATTCACATATATTCCATATGAAATTTGACCCCAAACTTAATGGATAACTATATTTGAAGGTGATTGCTTAGCGTCGTTTAATAGGTGCAATTTGAGTGTATCAACTACACAGTGCAAACTTTCGAATATAGTGTCACTGACATTTAAAATGAACAAAAGAACTTCAAGATATAAGTGGGAAATACCAAAGATTGGATTAAAAAACTGAACTTAAAAGCACAATGGCCTGATATGTTGAACTAAAATGTTGAATTTAAATACACAATGTCCTGAGGTTATGAACTGAAAAAAAAAACAAATTTAAGAACACACTGTAATTTTGAACTTGAAAAATTGAAAGAACTACTATGTATCAGTTTTGTCCATCTTTTGAAAAAATCGTATAACCTCAGTTGTCTAAACCATGCTGTCTTATGGGGATACAGAATAAAACACAGTTCTTACAATGAACCAGCAAACCAATTTCTCTCTAACTGCTGACGATGAACCAGCAAATCAAACACAGTTGTTTACGTATTAACAACTTCTACTCAAGTACCAAGTATCCAGGTAAGCCTGCTGATCTTTGAAACATCAATGACAACGGGTTGGAAGCAACACTCAAGAATAAACCAGATCTATTTCTGCTAACAACTAACTGTTTTAGACTCTATATGCTACAACATTTATGGTATGCTATTCTAAATTCCTCCTAACCTACAAGTAAAATTGCAATATGCAGATCCTATTGCGAACCATTAACAGGAGTATCACTACCCTGCCTGGCAGAAATTACTCTATCAAGGGTTTCATCTGGGACCTTGATTCCACTAGTCTCTAAATCTGCCACTATGGCAATTGCAGCATCAAGCTCCCCAAGATCAAGGCATAATATGATGGTTTCGTCATACAAAGGGCTGCAATGAATGGGCTAAGATCAATAATCAATTTAAATAATATGTTAAACTTTTAGATAAGACCATGACAACGATATACAAGATAAATTATGGCAAAAACACAGCAAAGCAGAAAGATTTGCTGGAAGTGAACCAATATAGAGTAAACACGATCTCAGCTTGAATATCTAAAGGCAACTCTATTTGTTTAGTAAATCTTTGTGTAAACCTTCTTTTTGCTGATGTTATATCATTTATTTGTTTGTTGCAAGTCTGATGCAAGTAACATGAAAACATAATTCATAAAGAAGGAATTATTTCAGGTAAAACCAAACTTACCTTCCAAATACATAACCAAGACTATGCGTTGTCTGCAAAATTTTCAAGAAAGCAGAAGGCACAGGAGCTCGTACTGCAGCACGCAATATCATAGCGCAATCCCCAATTGTTGGTGTCCCACCCAATTCTATTACCTGAGATAGAAACATTTTTCGTTCACAAGTGGAAAACAGAAGAATCCATACATGAAGCCAAGTTCACTAGCTACAAGGACAGGAAACAGCATAGCACCAGTTCTGCTAGAATGTCATAATTCACTATCAGAATAAAACAACAATATTAGAAAACAAAGTTGTCAAAACCCTAAGCTTCATTCACTGAAAATTTATTGATATATTGAGAATCTTCATTTCCAAAATCCAGAAAGACTTGATATTTGAAGAAATTAGAAAAGCAAGACCATAACTCCTAAAGTGTTACAGGAGAATGCTAGAAAGAAGAACTAAAAACTCCTGAAAGAAGAACCAAGAAAGTTGTAAGAACATTAGATCCAGTCATGATTTTACCATGGCTTGGAGTCACTAGTGACTTCATTACATGCAGCAACAGCTGGTGAAAATGATACAGGAAGCAAAGAAAATGAAGGTGAGTTTTGAGTATCCTTAGCAACTAGCGATTCCTTCATAAGGCCATAATAGACTAATGTTGGATTATGTAGGAAAATCTTGGCAAAAATGAAACTTTATTCAACCAAATCTTCAATGTTGGATTCATTTAATTCTCCTTCTCAAACCAAGGATGAGAGTCAGTCATCAAGAAGTTGGTCACCAATCATACCAAATTCTAATCCATAAGTGCAACCATGAAAGTTTCTAGGAAGAAGCATGAATTGGTAAAATGAAAAATCTGGAAGAGCAAGTGTTAAATGTAGGCATCATTCATGTGAATATGTTGGGTGTTCTAGACTACTATCTTGCTGTGTATCAAATACGAAGATTAAGGTGGACCGTAAAAGCAAAAAATGCAACAACAACATACCCAGTGTAATCCAAAAGTAGGGTTTGGGGAGGGTAGAGTGTATGCAAATCTTACCCCTACCTCGTAGCGATAAAGAGGTTGTTTCAGATAGACCCTTGGCTTAAATAAAGCATTTCAAAGCAGATTGAAAAAGGGAATACAGAAATGAAAGCAGTAACAACAACGAAATAATACAAAATGGATAGTACACAACATAGTAACGACAACAAAATAATGCGATAACTGAAGCACAAAAAAACACACGTGATAACCGAAATCTAAGAACAAGAAACTACGAGAATAGTGTTAAACTACTGGTAAGAAAGTAGGTACAAGTACGACCACCATGCCTATTCCGCAGGAAAGTGAGAGAACGCTCAACTACCAACTAGCTTTCTACCCTAATTTGCGACCTCCAAACCCTCTTATCTAAGATCATATCCTCGGTAAGCTCAAAATGCGTCATGTCTTGTCTAATCACCTCCTCCCAATACTTCTTCGGTTTGCATCTACCTCACCTATCGCCCGTCATTGCCAACCGCTCACACCTCACTGGGGCAACTACACTTCTCCTCTTCACATGCCAAAATCATCTCAACCTCGCTTCCCTCATCTTGCCTACCATGAAAGTCACTCCTGCCTTGCACTGGATATCTACACTCATAATCTTATCTGTCTTACTATGCTCACACATCCATCTCAACATCCTCATCACCACAACTTTCACCTTTTGAATATGAGAGTTCTTGACTGGCCAACACTCTGCCCGATACAACATAGTTGGTCTAACTACCACTCTGTAGAACTTACTTTAAGTTTTGGCAGTATCTTCTTATCACACAAGACTCTGGAAGCGAGCCTCCATTTTGCCCATCCAACACCAATATGATATGTGACATCATAATTGATGTCCCCATTACCTTGAATTGAAGACCACCAAATACTTGAAACATCCTCTTATAGGGATGACCTAAGCATCAAGCCTCACTTTTGCGCTGACCTCATGCGTAGCATCACTTAACTTACACTCTGAATATTCAGTCTTGGTCCTAGTCAACCTGTACCTTTTAGACTCCAGGATTTATCTCCAAACCTCCAGCCTAGCATTAACTTTGCCGCAAGTCTCGTCAATCAATACTATGTTATCTGCGGAAAAACATATACCATGGCACCTCACCTTGGATATACCGCGTCGATTCATCCATAACCAGTGCAAAACAAAATGGACTAAGAGTCAATCTCTAGTGCAACCCCATCATGATTGCAAAGAGCTTTTAGTCTCCTACTATTGTCCTGGATCCATCGTACATGTCCTCAATCGCCCTAATATAAGCCACAACTATACCTCTAGCCTCCAAAGCATATCCATGGGACCTCCCTAGGGACTTTGGTAAGCCTTGTTTAGGTCGAGGAACACCATATGTAAATCCCTCTTCCACTCCTTATACTGCTCCATCAGCCTCCTCATAAGGTGGATGACTTCTGTGGTAGTTCGTCTTCGCCCCGAAATGAATTCGAATTGATTCTCGGAAATAGACACAACCCTCTTCACCCTTATCTCCACTACCCTCTCCCACATTTTCATAGTATGGCTTAGCAGCTCAGTACCCCTATAGTTGTTGCAACTCTAAATATCACCCTTGTTCTTATACAATAGAATCATCATACTCCACCTTCATTCTTCGAGCATCTTCGTTGTCCTAAAATGATATTAAACAACCCAATTAGCCCCTCCAAGCCTGGGGCACCTATGTTCTTCCAAAACTCCACCAAAATTTCATCTGGCCTAGTTGTTCTTCCCCAGCTCATCATACAAATAGCACACTTGATCTCATCAACCTTTATAGACCTGCAATACTCGAAATCACATCGTCTCTCAGAGTGCTCCAATTCTCCCAGCACAATGTCCATGTCTCTCCCTTCATTCAAGAGCTTGTGGAAGTATGTATGCCGCCTCCATCTAATGAGTGTCTACTACACTAATACTTTGTTTTGTTTGTCTTGATGCACTTTACTTGGTTGAGGTCTCGGGCCTTCCTCTCTTGCCTTGGCTAGCCTGTTCAGCTTCTTATCTCCACTTTCGGCCCATAGCTCCTCATGCAAGCAATCAAGAACTGTCATTTTTGCAGGTGTAACCAACAACTCTGCCTCCTCCCTCGCCACTTTATACATTTCCCTCTTAGTCTGCTTATCATCCTCGTTCTTACTCTCCACCAACTTTGCATAAGCAGCCTTATTTGCTTCCACTTTCCATTAGACTTCACCATTCCACCACTAATCTCCTCGATGTCCACTAGAGTTGCCTCTAGAAACCCCCAACACCTCTCTTGCAGCTTCCCTTATGCAACTAGCTGTCATATCCCACATGTTGGTCGCCTCCCCCACTAAAAGCAAAAAGTGCAATATCACCAATTCATTTTTATTTCTCAACACAAAATGCAATATCACCAATTAGCATAGAGCTATGAAGAATCACCAAGCAAAGAGCTATTAATTACTACGTCTGTAAGAAAACAGGGACAATTTAGCTATACTTGTCTAACAATATACATTGTTTCACGGACTCTCAAAAATCTGTCACAGCATATACTTACATAGAAATTCAACCTCCAAGCATACTATTTAGCAAGAGGTTACTTGTAGATTGAGGAAAGACTGCATGTAACATTCAGTAAATGGAGTTGAAAATGGTGAGGAGATTAAAAAGGATGTCATAACATACTTTTGTCATCACTTTGATCCCCAATTCAACTTCCCACTCCTGTGACCATCTTCGAGGAGCTTTATTCTTGATTTCTTTTTCCCAAGTCCAGCCCCAAGCATCAGTGATTGTATACATATCTGATACATCAAATACTTTCCGTTTCCTCAGCTCCACAAATGCTTCATGAATGTCCAATGGAAACCAGTCATCATCATCATCATCCTGTGCAAATATGAAAAGACATATCAATCAAATACCCATGCTCTTAGACTGGGATTTTTGTAAATCTTATGCAGTTTCCAGAAGTGAACGAGTCATTATGCGAAAAATTGTAAGTTTAAGGGTAATTTGTAGGAAAAACTTAGGGTTGTTACCTGGATGACTATTTTCATTTATGCTTGTATGCTAAACATTTGCCCATGAAACAAATATAGATGTACTAAGGCAACAGAAAATGTAGAAGATAAGTAAGTGGACCAAATTGTCAACAGGTTTGAGTGTTCCAGTTCCAACTGATCTGATTGGCCGTTTCCTACTTCAGTCACAAATGCCTAAGTTTACAACTACTGAGAAGCACTTAATAAACCTAATGATGTAGTACATACATGAAATGTGAAGCACAGAAATTATTGTATTAGCAGTCAAGCTTCGTAATAACTCACAGACAATGACTTATTCCTGTCAACAAATTCAAACACACAAGTTTTAGTCACCTAAAGCACACCGTCTGTCTTCTAGATAAGACAGAATGTTATAAGATTCGTAAAATGGTGAATCGGAGATGTGTTTTAAGTACGAACTATGAAGCTAAAACATACAAAAGTAGATAAAGTAAAGGTAAAGTCGGAACTTGGAGAGGGAAGAGGAAAACATGATATAAATGTCAATCCCTCAACAGCTATGGAAATTGTAACCACACGATTCCCCCTCCTCACCAAATTGTTTTTCTATTTTGAATCATAACTATTTAACAAATTATTGATGACGCACATTGCCACGATGTTTATGAGAAACAAGAAGGCACCAAAACTTACATTTTTGCTATTGGGTGAAAAAGGAAAAGATTGTGAATTCAGAGTGACATGTGTCTCATCAGAAATCCAGTGACGTTTTAGACTTTCCTTGTCCGCAATTGAAAATTTTCATGGGAAGAACCAGAAGAGATGTGGATATTCAGATGAAAATTGGAAAAAGAGTCCACTGGAATTGAGAGAGCAGACATCAACTAAATCAATCAATCAACAATGCCTCAATCCTAAAGTATTTATGGTTGGCTAAATAAATCTTTCGAATACGGTCTTGCTCAATTCAGGCCCATCTTGTTCCAAATGATTTACTAAAATATTACGGGAAGATACAGGAACTATAATGGATATTCCATATGAGTCCATATGAGATACAGAGAGCAGATATCAAACATATGATTTGCTTGTATCTTCTGACTTCTTTTTTTTTTTTGATAACCGAGAAATCCGTCTGTGACCCGCCCTTTGGACCAATCACAGCCTTCTAAACTCGGTGGATAATGGGCCCGCCCCTCTACCCTTCTCCACTTAAATACCGGGCTTCGCTTTGCGTGGTGTGGGGCTTGAACCTGCGACCTAAGTCACAAGTCCTCCACCTTTTGCCACTCGAGCTAGGCCTTGGGGGCTGCTTGTATCTTCTGACTTTTCTTTCTATGGAGATGCTATGACAAATAATTAGCAATCAATGAACACCATAAAATGTCATACCACTGCAGCTACTCTAGAAAGCCTTCTCCTGGATTTTTTTGAAGAGCTAGCCGTTAGATCAGAATCTTTTAGTAGTTGCACTCCAATCATTTGAAGAGGTTTCGCAGCTTCAACTTCCTTGTCCTTCCTGTCACCTATTTCCGGTTGGCTTTCAGTTTGCTCCACTTCTTCCTCCTCATCTTGTGCCTCGTCATCTTCTGCCTCATCATCTTCAGCCTCTTTGGCGATATCATCGACAGCATCAGTATCATCTACCACATCAGTAGGTTCTAAGTCTATTATTTCCGACTGCTGGCCATAATTTTCACTTAATCCCTCCCCAAGAAAGCGGCGTTTCCAGAATTCGGTATTTCCTTCATGCAACTTTATACGTGAGATCAACTCATCAAGCTCTTCATCAACCTGAAAAAATAACACAATATAGCTTGTAATTTGCATGATATCTCAAGACAACTAGTTACAGTTTATACACTTTCTAACATTTACCTCTTCTTCTTCCTCCTCAACTGGAGGAACCCAAAGTGGCCTGCCTCTAGAACGATTTATTCTCCTTGCTTTCTGCACTCGTTGGTAGAGTACATTTCTGGTTCCATCTGTTGGTAGACCTTGTGCTTCTAGTTCTTCCTTTAATTCTGATACAATCATTTTACTAGCAGCTTTTGGTTTCAAGGCATTCTGTTCAGGTCCTTTGATGACTTTCCTCAGTCTCTCCTCAATACGTATGTAATCATACTCGGATATTTTCCCCAGAATTGAAGGTCCTTCATTGAGTAAGGTTTTCAAAAGCTTCCTGTGGTGCAACCTCCACTCTTCGAAACATCTTTGTTTAAAAGAGGTTTCCCTAGGATTGGAATATATAAACCCTTGGGCATCAGGATCTAAAGGAGTTTTTCCCCTTCTTGGGACCCATCGTTTGCGGTCACCTGTGAGTCCACCTTCAGCAACATACCTGAATGTTACGGCCAGCTAAATCACATCTTATAGTGGAAATGCAAAGCTAGAAATTGAAGCAGAACATCACCACAATAAACCTAGGGAAAAAACAATGAATATACAAACAAAGAAACAATTAGAAAAACAGCCAACCATTAAACATGAAATTAGGGCAAGGCAGTCTATTATCAGTACAATTACCATGACCACTATCTAGAAAAGCTCAAAAATGTGAGCTTATCAGCTAAAAACAGAAATGAATAGATGTGGCAATAATGAGCACCTGGAGGGGAAAAAAAAGATCATTAATTAGAGGCTATATAATCTTACCGTGACTATTCCACCAACCCGGATATCATGCAAGTATAATTTGCATAAAAATGGACAAAAGAGGTTAGTTTCCTCAATTGTAAAAAATAAGGAATTATCAGCTTGATAATGTTACATCATGTGCATCTTTAGTACCAGAGAATTCCAAAATGATACTCTCAAGTGTCAACATAAATCATCATACAATTGAGTGGTTTTATTATCCCAGCATCACACTTTGATATTACATCATACAACTGAGTGGTTTTATTATCCCAGCATCACACTTCGATATTACATCATCAGTAGATAAATTTACTAAGCAAATAGAGAGAGCTGAAAGCTTGCTAAGAGTCATCAAAGTGGGAAATGCCTGATAATGAATTTTAAAGTGCTGGGTATCAATGGAGCAATACGCATAGAAACCAGGGTGCTATAATAACAGCCTTTTTTCCTGATTGTCGAATTAATCACTGCACAGTGCGCAAGCAAAGATCGAGAATTAGGCATATAATTAGTTGATACCTCCATCATAACGCTTGAACCCAAATACTAATTAGGAAAATGAACAAATGATGTCAAAATCAATAAGTATGCAACAAGATATGATACTAACATGTATAAAAATGCTTACCTGGCTATGTAATCTATCTCATATCCAAGTTCAGCTTCTTCCTGTAAAGGTTCAATCCATGAACTAACTAATGTACGATATTTTCTGCTCAAGATCATTGCTCTTGGTGGGATTGGCTGGTTATCTTTAGCCATAGCTTCAAGTGCTTCTAACAACTCAACAATCCTCCCTGGAGTAAAAGATCATTTTGTTGATAATCTTGTTAAGACTCCTCAAAGAAATAACACCATATTATCTTATTTAAAAAATTAAATGAAGCTCAAGTTCATAGATAGCCCCTAAAACTTGGCACCAACTGCCATGTAGACACCTTGACTTTCCGAGTTGCCATTTAGACAACTCTACTTGGTAGAGGTGTGTCGCTCGGAAGCCCGGGTTTGACCTGGCACCACGAGTTTGTTATCTTCATATTTGGGCGTGTTAGAGGTTGTTCTAATGCATTTCCAACTCAAAAAACATAGTGAAATTCTTTTATAAACCTTATCTACCTCTATTTCTCCCCAAATGCCCCCCTTCTTCTTCATTCTTTTTGTTAGTCAACCACCATTAAAGTTAGCACCACTTTAAAACAATATGCAAAGCGCCTCAACTCCTTAACACAAGATACTCCCTTCGTCCCAATTTATATGAACATGTTTGATTGGGCACGTAGTTTAAGAGGAATTAAATGACTTTTGAAAGTTGGGGTCTAAAACAAGCCATAGAAAATTGCATGGCTATAAATCATCTCATTAAGGGTAAAATCAGAAGTTTAAAGTTAAATTATTACTAAATATAGAAAAATATCATTCTTTTTGGGGACTTATTAAAAAGGAAAGAGTATCGCATAAATTAGGACGGAGGGATATTAACTTGACTTTCAAAATTCACATAAACTCAAATCATCATATCAAAGGACTATATTTACAGATAAGAAACCAATCTAAAAAACAAAGCTATTATCAGTAAGCATATTTCTTTCTTTCTATATTTTGATAAGATAATGAATTTCATAGCAGGCATCAAGAAGATGCATAAATTACAGCTATGTTGCTCGGACTCTAGAGAAACGTCGACGAGTGCGTGTCGGATCCTCCAAAAGTAGTGCATTTTTGGAGGATCCAACACGGGTGCGGCAACAATTTTGAAGAGTCCGAGCAACTTAGAATTACAAAGCATAGAAAAGTACGAGACATTGTTAGCTCTATTACGAAAGGCTAATCTAAAGTTAAGGAGCTAACAAAGACCAAAAAAGCTTCAGGGGAATTGACAGGGGGAAATTGCTCCAGCTACAGAGAGTAGTTAAAACTCTAGACTTAAGAATATAGCTCGGGGAAGAGGTGCCTTCAAAGCATATTTTTTTCTTAGTTTCTTGTTTCCTCTATTTTATACCAATTTCCAGTTTTGCTTCAATAGTAAAATAACAATAGTAATGGATATTGGTGCTTTTGAACAAAACGAGTTCCATGGGAGGAACCAACGGCAAAACAATGGTACATCGGAGCACAGAAACGCCTGTGATGGTGGAAGCTTCCGATGATTCGGAGGTGGTCTCAATTTTGGTGATGGTTATTGTTTTTGCAGTTTTTCTTAGAGAGTTTTTGGGGAAAAGAGGGTTTTGATGTGTGTTAAAGAAAAAGAAGATGAGAAAAGATGGGAGTGATTGTCAGGGTCATGGTCGGACTTCTAGTCCAGTGACTCCATGCTTTTTCCAATGGTAGTCTCTTATTGATCTTCTTCGCTGGTGGATCTGTGGTAGAAAAGCACAGAGAAGAAGAATGGGATAGGGAGGAGCGAGAGGGGAGGGGGGATAGGAAAGTTGTTGTCTGCTTTTTGCTTTTGATAACTGAGAAATCCCGGAGGTCAGCTCGTGCACAGTCGTAGACTCGGTAGATAATGAATCCACTCTTCTACCCTTCTCCACTTAAATACCAGGCTCTTGTCTATGGCAGGGTTTGAATTTGTGACGTGTGATCAATCCACATATCATACACTATGAGTGTGTTCGGTTTGAAGGAAAATGTTTTCTAGGAAAATAAGTGGGTTCTTGCTTATTTTCTTGTGTTCGGTACGTAAGCAAAAAATATTACTCTAAAAGCATTTGTATATATGTAATCTAAATAAATACTACGGGAGGTGAGGGTGGGGGCAATGAGGGTGGGGTGAAGATGAGGTGTGTTGGAGGGCGCTTGTTTTCCTAGAGAAAATATTTTCCAAAAAATTTTGACCAACCAAACATGGAAAAATTGGAAAACAATTTCTTCCTCCATACCGAGCACACCCTATGTTCTTACCACTGGCCAGAGCCCTCGGGTCCTATTGTCTGGTGGTGTTTTTCAAAGAATAATACTAGTGTGTGTGTGTGGGGGGGGGGGGGAGTAGAAAGAAGATGAAGAACGAGCCAGGGGTGGAAAAATTACTTTTTTGGATCTTTGTACTATTATATATTTTTGTAGTGACGAGTGTCATTTATTACAGGTATCATTATTTGATTGCTTCGTTTGACATGTTCCTGGGTGTCCAAGAGACACATTTTCCAAGTTGAGGTATCTATATGGTAATTGACATAGTTTAAGTGTCAATTGGTGTCAAATTTAAAGGGTTACCTATGACTTTCGCCCTTGCAACTGGTGTCCAATTTAAGGGGTTATCTATGAGTTTCACCTTAAATGAGCTTATGGATACTCAGGGGCAACTAATGCCAAAAAACAGAAGATAACATAATAGAATGCTTTGAAATATAAAAGAGGAAAATAAATATTCTCGGCAATCAGATATTTACACTTGAAGCATATTGATTTTAAGTAAACACCTGAAATTGGTGAATATAGTAGAGGAAAAGAAAGCAGTGCTGGCTTTTCATATATATAGAAATAGAAGAAAGGTGGAATGCACAGGGCTCATGGCTCTCCCCTTCCACAGTGAGTTTCCATTATATATGTATATAAGAGTGAAATTTCTTATGATAGAGAATATGCTCTCCAGCAATTTGAAAGGCTATTCAACATTCTGTGCTCCCTCCTCCCGACCCTCCCAGCCAAGCCAAAAGAAAATCAGATATGCATGGTTGTAACATGTTTTCCTTTCCCAATTTTGAATTGCTCACTGATGTTTATTTTAGGGAAACTTAATAATAGCTGAATAATTCTTCATTATTCTCTACTGTCTAATGAGAAAAAATGGGTCTCTTCCATAAATCTCTATCATTGTTCTTTTGATGCTGATGGTATCGTTCCACATCTATTATGCATTAGCTTGTTCACATTTCAATTTCCAATATAAAAAGATCAGTATATTTTTAGTTGCATTATCAGTTATAACCTAACAAATCCATGTGATAGGTGAACACAAGCGGATAACAAACAAATCAAAGAAGTACCAGACAGAATTGTTCCTTTAGAGGGGCAGGCAAGAGCCACTTGATCCTAAAAATAGCAGTTTCGAAATGTCCGTAGTATTTATTACCTTCTCTACATAGAGCACGAAGATACAATGAAAGTGGGTCCCCGTACTTTCCATCATTATAAAGCACTTGTGTTCCACCTTCAAAGTTCTTTAGACCACGGAAATGCCTGATAGCTTCACGGACCACACAATACTTGGTAAAGCATTCAACCAACAAACTGAAAAAGGTACACGGAAAGTCATCATACGAATCCTTTTTTTTGGGGGGTGGGGGTGGGGGTGGGGGAGGAAACTTCTACACAAGCTGAGTGTGGGAACATAGCGATGTACTAATTAATACAATGGTGTCGTCCTTGCTTCCACTTCTGCAGTTGGCTAACCAAAAGGTTAGCAACCGAACTTTAGAAACAACTAAACAGAGTACACAAAAGAACAAAGTACTACTCCTTGCTTAACTAGCTCATGCTATTTATTTTATATTCCCCAGAATCAACTATAGGAATAAAACTTTGCTGACAAGAAGGCTCAGTACAAATTTCCACCCAATTAAGAGAGTTTCCAAGAATTAAGTATCTTTTCTTAATTAGAAATGCTGCCCAAAGTTATCAGTAAACCTAATTCCCCAGGATCAAACTTTGGGCTTGTCCTGGTTACAGTGTCTTAAGTTGGGAAGTTCTCAAATCGACACAAAGTTCATAAAAAGTTTTCCCACTGTTCAAAAATAAATAAATAAAATAGAACTTGAGCTTGTCATGAAAGAGGGCCAAACAGGAGAATAAGGATTCAAGAAATGTGATTGGATCCTATTGGCTCATAACACAGTCTTGCCGCAGCAGGGAAAATGAGACGTTTCAAGATGAATAATCAAAATATTACTTTCTAAAAACAGAGAAATGTTCATGCTACAGAGAACTTATTGAAGATAGAATAAAAGAAAGTTTCTTACGCATAGGTTCTCACGTTTGGTTGCAAACGTTTGTGGTCCTCAACCATCATCCCTAGTAGCTCAGCAACATCCTGCACTCTAACAGTCAGACAAAAAGCTTCAGTAAAGATTGTATGATTAGACATCTATAAGTACAAAAAAGATAACAAAATTTTAACGTTTCTCCACCAAAGTTCACATGAACAACATGTCAGAAAGATGTATAACACTTTAATCAATAGTGAACAACAAAACCAATGCATAGATGAAGTCACACAAAAAAAACATGTTGACAAGGCAACCCACAGTCGCTATCCTTTGGGTGCACACATGATAAACCCCGCTCCAGTATAATAGCTCGCGAACCACACTGGAGAGGTAAACCACACTAGGCAAACCCTATGCGATGAGCTCGGCCGAGAAAGCATGCAGGGGGTTTAGAACCTAAAATACCCAATTCGAGGGATCACCTACTCAACAAACTCGGCCACTCTTGCGGGTGAAAAGTCACAAATTTTAAAAACATACTCCAAGTTCCAAACTATGACTAGGAGTGTCATTACCCCAATTTTATGTAACCAGCCAAAAGACTGACAAGTCGGTGCTTGATAATTCAAGGACAAGTCATAATGGGTTGGACACCAATTGACCCATTAAAGTTTTGGGCTAAAATTGGTAAAAAAATAAATAAAACCAAAAATTTGATTTTCAAGCCACTTTTTGAAGGCTTAGCTGATAGGACTCAATAAGTTATTCAACTCTCTTACTAAAATTAAAATAAACAAATGAAATAAGTGGATAGAGAGAAAAATTGTTTCAGCTGCAACAAGAAATGTGTTTGAGAAGTGGCCTTGAGTTGGGAAAGTTGGGTATGACCCAACACAACATTGATTTGAGCCAACTTATACTGCTATGAACAAACATTAAATGGGTTAGGCTAAGACCATTACTTCTGTTTAACCTGTTTTGACTTTGACCTGTCCAATCTTGATCCTTTCTGTTCATCAAACACCCTTAATTATAAATCCTACATTAGACTCAGTTTAGCTGGGCAGTTATCGGTAGATTCTAAGGCACTCAAACAAATGGTAACTGATATATGTCTGTTAAAGACATCTTATGAGCATGTGTGGGCAGAGTTAAAAAATCATTTTAGCTCTTCAACTATAGAAACATAAACCCAGATCACCAGGAGGTCTGTATATACATAATTCGGCAGCTTGAATCACTGCAGGCTTCAGTTAACTTTGATAGCATAGTTGGGAAGATGAAACTACGAATAAACATGGGTATGATTCAGAACTTACCTATCATAGGACTCAGCCCTTGTATATGCTTGGATAACCCAATTATATGTCTCCGTATCAGGTTTCATATGATCTGCCAAAACAAAGTTAATGATCAGCTTATTCATTTGATAGAAATATTTGTTGTTATCAGTTATCACTCAGTGAGTAACTACTACCAGAAAAGACAACAAAAACTAACAAACAATTCTTCCAGCATAATAAAAATTACAGATCCAAAAGCAACTTTGTCTTCTATTTTTAATGAACAAGGTACTTGAAATTTTAAAACAGTATCTGGATGCAAGTGCTTCAAAAGCAGATGCATGATAGACAAATGGATCATGATACGGATTTAGAAAATAAATTAGCATAGGGTATACATCATGTGAGAACTTTAACAATCTGGCTCCAAAAGAAGAAGGATCAAGAGGAGCTTAAAAAGAAAGAACTAATTTTGTAGACGAATCAATCAATCACAGCATACGAAGTAGAGTTCTGCAACATATATCTGTCTTCTCCACAAGTAGGGTCATCCTCGGAACTATATCACATGTTGTTTTGCTCCGTCTGTCCATTTTGATTGCTCAGTCTGACCGGGAAATTAGAGGGGTTAGTGGGTTTCACATGTTTTAACTAGAGTGAAGAGAGATATTTCACGCAATTGCGTATAGGGTAGCCTGCTGAAAAGATATGAATTACACCCAAAATAATCATTTTGTTTCCATATCTTTACAGAAGAGAGGTCACAAGTGTGACAAGAGTTAGACTAGATATAGAGGATTTTTCCATACTTGTCAACCCTATTTAAAGATGAGCAAACCAATAAATAAGTATGAAGAGCTCTCATGATGCATGATACTTGCAAATGCTACTACGTTGATTGATAAAATTAGTGATGGAGTCAACCAAAAAGTGAAACTATGGAGAAGTACAAGAATAAGGATTTTAGGATAAGCAAAAGTAAAGACCAAATATAGGTAATTGTAAGTTCAACCCCATAGAAACAATGAAAGTAAAGTAAAGAGTAGACAGGATTGTGGTGCCTAATTGAAGATAATTCAGATATTTAAGATGAATGGATCTTGTAGGATTCCTCAGAAAATCTTCGATTTCTTCCAAAAACAAATGATGACTCATCAGTTTCTCATGTTCCATGAATATCCAGATTGCGGAATATCCTGAACCCATCCAATGTAAAGACGGTTTTCAGTATTGGTTATTCAATTACAAAAGCGACCCCAAAGGCTTAGGCTTTTGCATCTCTCTATAATTGCAGTCATGGTAAAATCTAGTCTTTCACAAGGTAGGGGTGAGGTTTGCGTACACCCCACCCTCCCCAGACCCCACTTGTGGGATCACACTGGGTATGTTGTTGGTAAAATCTAGTCTTTTAGGAGAATGATATAATAAATGAAGATTTAACACATAAAATAAACTGAAAAGGGTTAAAAATACCCCTACTCATTGAAAATGGCTCACAAATGCCCTCTGTTAGTTGTCTATAAATACCCCTAACATTTTTTCTTTTGGCTCAAATATGCTCCTATAACTAACAGTTCAGACCTGAACAATTTTGGCACTCTAAAATAGCCATGTGAATTTTTTTTGTATTAAATTTAAACCCACCCATTTCTTAAACTCAACCCGCTTTGAGGAGCTGATGGAACCTCAGTCTTGACCGAGTTGTTCAAATTTTCAAAGTAGCTTTGGGCAGTAGTGGCTGATGGCAAATTGGAGTTGGAGAAAGAAATGACACTGGTGAAGAAGAAGGCAGAAGAGAAGTAGAAGGAAAAAAGAAAGAGGCATTTTGGTAATTAAGTTACGTTGTGGAACTGTGAAATGCTGCATTCTCCTCAAATATTTCAGTAGCATGAGAGCTTGAATATTACCGTAGGTGTAAGTGGTGAAGGAGTTATTGTTATTATTGAAAGGACATCTAATGTGGTCATCGTCTGGCAGTGATCAATGTAGTGAAGATCATTCATATTCATAACGGAAAAGGGTCATATTTGCCCCTGTACTTTCAAAAAAGGGTTATATTTACCCTTCGTCATACTTTTTGGATATATTTGCCCCTCCCATCCAACTTTATGTATATATTTGCCCTTGAACCGTTAAATTCCATGTGACGCTTACATGGCATGTCTACATAGATATATATATATATATATATATTTTCCATTAAAAAATTCTCCTAATTTAATTATCATACCCATTTAATTTAACCCATAAACTCAATTCCTAATACTTATTTAGTTGCGACTTCGATATCCATATGCAATGTTTCCTTCTGCCCAAATTGTTGTCCTTCCCATCACTATTATCATGAACTTGAGGAAGAGGAAAACAGATGGGGTAACAAATCAAGTAAAAAACTGAAGCTTTTTTTACACTCTCATGCCTTGGAACTCTTGAAGTACAAGATACAAATGAAATAATTTGTTCAGATTATGAGGATAAGATCTGTGGCACTGCTTATAAATGCACAAAATCCAACTGTGAATTCACCCTTCACAAATCATGCTTTGAATTACCAAGAAAAATACAACACAATTCTCATCCTAATCACCCTCTCACTTTGTACCCTGCTTTACCTGAACGAGACTCGATCAATAGATGAAGAAACAAGCTTAACTCTCGATGATGATTTTTTTGTGGATGAAGAAGCCCTAGTCTTTCTCCATTAAAGAACATGATTTTCTCCGAAAGTGATAATGAAATAAGTATTACGAATTGGGTTTATGGGTTAAATCGGTGGGTATAATATTTGGTTGGATATACTAATTAAATTAGGAGAAAATTTTAAATGAAAATAAAATAAAATATATATATATATATATATATCCATGTAAGCGTGCCACATATGATACTAAAAGTGAGGACATGAGACTTAGACCATCTCCAACCCCACTCTATTTTACCCTCCATTCTCTATATTTGGAGAGTAAAATAGAGAATTGGATCTCCAACCACACTCTAAAAAATCCTCTATTCTCTATTTATAGAGAAGTGAATAGTAGTTCTCCAAATTTGGAGAACTACTATTCATCCTCTCTATTTCACTTTTTCATTATTTTAATATTATTTCTATTATTTTATAACTAACATATTATTTTTCATACAAGGCTATTAATTAAATTTCTAATATTCGTAATTCTTTTTAAATGTAATACAACATTTTAAAAAATATATTATTTAATATATACTACTCTCGTTCCGAATTAACAATATTTTTAAAAAAAAATTCAATTTTCGTCACTTTAAGAGATAATTTGATATTATTATTAATTTTCACTATGAAGAATGCACAAAATTTAAGTGATAAGATGAAAATTTTAATTTAAAAATACAATACATGACATAATAATTTAAATACAAGATAACAATACAATACATAACATAATAATTTTAAAAATCACAACAATAATTAGTAATGTAGAAGGTCGTTTTCATATTTAACAATATTCGAAAAAAGATAGTGTATGATCTAGAGAATTATTGTGCTTGTGGTTGTGGTTGTGCTTGTTGATTTCTTTTTTTAATTATTCGTAGTTGTTCTTTAAAATTTTAGAATAAAATATAATTTTATATTAAATAAAGAATTTGAAATAAAATTAAATTTTATATTACATGAAAATTATATAGGGTGATTATTTTGAAAAAAGACGGAATGGATTTATATTATGAAATAAGAAAATGAAATAGAAATAGAAATAATAATATAATATTGAAGAGAGAGAAGAAGATTCTCTTTTAGAGAGTAAAATAGAGAATTGGATTAGAGTTGGTTGTCTTAAAAAATAGAGAACTCTATATTTGGAAAGTAAAATAGAGTGTAGGGTTGGAGATGTCCTTTATGGTTCAAGGACAAATATGTGCCTAAAGTTGGATGGGAGGGGCAAGCAAATATATCCAAAAAGTATGACAAAGGGCAAATATAACCCTTTTCTTAGAGTACAAGGGCAAATATGACCCTTTTCCGTATTCATAAGTTGTATTTGTCTATTTTGTCAAAGTGGGTTAGGCTTAAAAATGGGAGGGTTTAATTTTAAAACAAAAAATACATGTGGCGAGCTTATAAAAAAGCCACGTAGCTGTTTAAAGTGCCAAAATTGACCAAGTCAAAACTGTTAGTTATAGGGGTATATTTGAGCCAACGTCAAAGATATTTATAGACCAAAAGGTTAATGGAAGGCATTTGTGGGCCATTTTCAATACTAGAGGTTAAATAAATATAGGATGGATGAATTCGAGGGATGCTACCGAATTTATGCGACACAGAAAAATACCTAAAGGATTCAATTAAACAATGGTAATGTTAGACAATTGGCATTTTTACTTCCATCTTATTGTTTTACTGCTTTTTACTTATTTCAGTTTACTACCTTCCTATTTTCTTGCAAAAGACTTGGTAAAATTTAGTTCCTTAATTTTCTTAAGGTAGTGGCCCTTTATGGCTGTTAGTGACACATTTTCTTATTCAGTTTTCCATCCACTTTGTAGGTGTCTGCTAGATAGGAAATGTTTAGCTTTTTTGCATAAATTCAGTAGTTCTCCATGTTAATGATATGCTGGAATTTTAATGAGTTCTTTGTGCTTTTATACATCAATTCAGTTTTAGGCGAGTTTCTATTTTAACAGTAGCATCAAAGCTCTAGTTGATCTTACAGGACCAAGAAGCTTTAACCTACAACACAAATGGCATCCAACAACCTACCTTTAAATCCACCATTCACTTTCACCGATGAAAATTATCAAATTTGGTATGTGAAGATGCAAGCTTTTCCGGAAGCCTATGAACTCAGGGAAAGTGTGATGGAAGATAGACTGGTACCTGTGCTACTAGCAAATCTTACCTTGGCTCAGATCAAATCCAACAGTGAAGAAAAGGCAAAATAATCTAAGGCCAAGTCGCTTATGCAGAACTCTATGGCAGATTTCGTGTTCTATAGAATCATGACTTGTAAAACAGTAAAAGAGGCTTGGGATAAATTGAAAGAAGAATACCAAGGCAGCAATAGAACACGTCAAATACAAAGAGAGTTTGAGTTCTTGAATATGCGGGGAGGATGAAACAATCCGTAAGTATGCTAATTGAATCTCCTTAATTGTTAATAACATTAGACTTCTTAGTGAAGAATTTTACAAACAAACGGATTGTGGAGAAAGTTCTTGTAACTCTTCCTGAGAGGTTTGAATCTAAGATTTCCTCTGTTGAAGAATTCAAGGACCTAAGCAAACTCTCATTAGGTGAACTAATTGGTGCTCTTTAACCACAAGAGCAAAGAAGGACTATGAGACGGGACAAGTTCACTGAGGGAGCTTTCTCTGCGCAAAAGCAATATTCTGGTAAAGGAAAGCAGCAGTTCAACCAAAAGAATAAGGTTAAGCATGATGGTGGAAATAACATTGGAGATGTAAAGTAGAAGTTTCCTCCGTGAAAACATTGCAAAAAACAACACATCTGAAAAAGTATTGTTGGTGGAGAGTTGATGCTATATGCGGCAGCTAGGGGTGTTCACGGGTCGGTTTGAGTCGGTTATTGGTTAAAACCAAACTCAAACCAATTTAATTGGTTTTTAAATTATTAAAACCAAACCAAATATACATTTATCAATTTGGTTGTTACTGTTCGATTCAGTTATTAATCTTGCAAAAAAATAAAAAAACAATTCATTCAAAAGGAAATGAATCGTCTTCATGTTATTTGGTTCTTATAATTCTTAATCCATAACTCAAATTATGCATATATTGTCAACTAATCCAATATACTAAACAGTATAAACTTACTGAACAATGCACAAGCTACTGATATTGTTGCACAAATAAAAGACACATCATACCTTACTCTTTTCATTAGAGTGCTACATATTTTGCATAAAAAATTATTCATAAAAAAATATATTATGTATATATTATTATATAATTTGTCAATTTAGTTTGGTTTGGTTATTTCTTCAATTATTTTGAACAAACCAAATCAAATGTTATCCATTTTTAAAAATGTTAAACCAAACCAAACTAAATTAAATAAAATTCGGTTTATTAGATCGGTCTAGTTCGATTTTTTGATTTGGATCGATTTTTATCCAAACCATGAACACCCCTAGCGGCAGCTGTAAGCAAACGAGGCACATATCCAAGGTTTGCAAATCTAAAATAAAGGCCTCTGGAGCTTTGCAAGCACAACTAGCAGAAGTTGTTGATGCACATGAGGAGCAACGGTTTGCAGTTTTATACTTTTCAACAAATGAATCCTCTGATTCTAGGCTTCTGGATAGTGGTTGCACACATCACTTGTGCAATGATGCTGAAATGTTCAGGTTCCTTGATGATACTTACAAATCCAAAGTAAAAGTGGGAAATGGTAAGGCTGAAGAAGTCAAAGACAGAGGTACAGTGACTATCGCAACAATCTCAGATATCAAAACTATTCCTGGTGTTTTGTACACACCTCATATGAGTCAAAATTCGTTAGAGTGTTGGACAAATGCTAGAAAAGAATTACTCACTACATTTTAAGAATCGCAAATGTGTTGTTTCTGATGCTTCTGGGGTAGAAATATTTTGTGCCAAGATGAGCAACATAACTTTTTCAGTTGATTGGGAGAAAATAACTGAGCATGATTATACCAGTACTTCACAAACATGTATAAACCTATGGCACAAAAGGTTTGGTCACTTCAATCATAGAAGCATTGCAGAGATGGAAAAAAAAGGAAGTCAGTGGAAAATATGCTTGAAATTTTTTCTAATGCTCAAGTTAAAGTTACCAAGTTCAAAAAAAAAGTGAAACCTATTAGCAGGGAAAGCAAACAAATTGTCATTTCAAGCAAATCAAGTATGGGGAGATAACTAGAAACTTCAGCTCATTCATTCAGATGTGTGTGTCCTAATGAAACAAATTCCATGAGTGGTAACAAATATTTTCTCCTCTTTATTGATGACTGCACCCAGATGTGTTGGGTCTATTTTATTAAACTGAAGACTGAAGTCTTTAATACTTCTAAACAACTTAAAGCTTTTGTAGAAAATCAATGTGATCTCGATATTAAAGCTTTAAGGTCTAACAATGGAAAAGAATATACTTCTTCTCAGTTTGTAGTTTTGTAATAGCACAGGTATAGAACGCTATTTGACATTACCATACATGCCACAACAAAATGGCGTGTCTGAAAGGAAGAACGAGACTGTAATGGAGAACGCAAGGTGTCTTTTGCTTGAAAAAGAAATCCCAAATCAGTTTTGGGCAGAGGTAGCTAATACCTCAGTGTATTTGCTGAACAGATTTTCCACTAAGGCCTTGCAGGACCTGACTCCATATGAAGCTTGATGTGGCAACAAACCATCAGTACACCATCTCAGAATCTTTGGGTGTATATGTTATTGTCAAGTTCTAAAACCTAAAAGGAGCAAACTAGACAACAAGGCTCAGAAGGGCATATTTATGGGCTATGGTTCATCATCCTAAGGCTACAGGATTTTCTGCTAGAAAACAGAAAACTAATTCTCAGCATAGAAGTGAAGTTTGATGAAGCAACTACTTGGGATTGGAAAAATCAGAAGACTTCTTATTCTGATTTATTTTCAAAAGAGCAGCCTCAACTTGCGGAAGATGAACAAGTGGATGGCATACCAATGCAAGGCACCAGAATCTTAAAAGATGTCTATCAGCAGTGTAACTTGGTGATCTTTGAACCAACAAGCTATGCTGAAGCACAAAACTCTCAAGCATGGAGGAGAGTTATGCAAGCTAAACTAGACATGATCGAGAATAAAGGAACCTGGCAACTTAAAGATAGGCCTAGAAAATGCAAGGTGATAGGCGTAAAATGGATTTTCAAGACAAAACTCAATCTTGATGGCTCAATTTGCAAATAAGGCTAAATTGGTGGTGAAGGGATATGCACAACAATATGGTGTGGATTACTAAGAAAAATTTGTTGCAGTAGCAAGGTATGACACAATCAAGCTTCTTTTTGCATTTGCATCTCATAATTCTTGGCAGATTCATCGGCTTGGTGTCAAATCGGTTTTTTTGAATGGTTTGCTTGGTGAAGAGATCTATCTAGAGCAACCAGATGGTTCTCAATTCCTAGAAAAGAGGATTGAGTCTATCTCCTAACGAATGCCCAGTATGGCCTAAAACAAGCGCAAAGGCATGGTACGAAAAGATGGACAATCATCTCATCCAACTTGGTTTCAATAAAAGTCAAAGTAGTAGCTTTGTTGTTGAAGGGTGCCCAGGTTAGGGGTCAAGCTTAAAATGCTAAAGAAAAAGCTGAAAGAATGGAGTAGAAGACCTTTTCTGAACTAGCCAACAGAAAAGACAATCTCATAGAGGAACTATCTGAGCTTGACAAAATTCAAGAGGATAGGCTCCTATCTGAGGATGAAGTGCTAATAAGGGCTGCAATACTGGTGGAGTTGGAAGTTCTGGCTAAACATGAAGAGACTAGCTGGAGGCAGAAGTCTAGAACCCTTTGGCTAAAGCAGGGAGATAAGAACACTAGATTCTTCCAAAGAGTGGCTACATGTCACAGGAGATATAATACAATTGACAGACTCATGATGAGGGATGAGGAAGTTCAGGAACCCAGAGAAATCAAAGAGGCAATGATAGATTTCTATTCTAATTTGTATTCAGATTCTGAACTATGGAGACCCTCCTTTGACCTGGAAGGGTGTCCTACAATCTCTGTGGAAGAAAAGAGTGGCTCCAGAGACCATTCACAGAGGCAAAGGTGGTACAGATCATCAAGCAGAGTGATGGAGATAAGGCCCCCGGGCCAGATGGATTTACTAAGAATTTATTCAAGACATGCTGGGATATCTTAAAAGAGTATCTGATGCAGACCAATCAGAATTTCCACCAAAGGAGTGTTTTTGAAAAGTCTTTCAATGCCACATTCATAGCACTAAACCCAGAGAAGCCCTGGAACAATGGAGTTGAAAGATTTTAGACCAATCAGCTTGATAGGAGGGGCATACAAAATCATATCTAAGTTGATAACTGATCGGTTGAAAACAGTTATAGGCCAATTGGTGGATGAACATCAAATGGCCTTCTTGAAAGGCAGATAGATAATGGATGCAGCTTTGTTGGCCAATGAGTTGGTAGACTCTTAAAGTGAAATAGAAGAAACCATGTATCCTGTGCAAGCTAGATATTGAGAAGGCCTATGACCATGCCAATTGAAATTTCCTCCTAAAAATTCTAAAAGACATGGGATTTGGCAAAAAGTGGATTAACTGGATTAGATTTTGCATTTCAAGAGTAAAATTTTCCCTCATTATTAATGGGATTGCATAGCACATAGACCCACTTAATTCAGTTGTTGTTCTCGAAGATTCCAGGGTGAGCTATCGGGGTGATCCGCAACACCGGACCCCATCTATCCCTACTTATTTATGTCTTTTCTTATTCCTAGACAATTGGATTTGGATTTCTCTCAGGCTTGTATTCATGTTCTAGTCGCTCGTGTTCATGACACTAGGTTTTGGGGTGTACTTGTTATTTCTGCGCTTATTGATTATGGAACTACTGTTTATGACTTGTTAATGTTTCCCACAAATACTTTTTCGCTTATTAATCAAAAATTGATTGAAAATGAAATTTGTTTCGCCTGCCGGATTGGGTGCAGGTGCCATCACGATACATTAGATTTTGGGTCGTGACATTTAACCTATATAAAGTCAATGCTACTTATGGCAGTAGTTTCTAAAGTTATTAAGTGCTTTGGCATAAAGTGCATTTTCTCAAGGGCATTGTAATTGTTTAAAAAGCATTTCTAGTTTGTAGAGGTTTTGGCCAAAATGCACCTTTTCAAGCCACTTTTAATCTTAATTATTGGCAGCTAAACAATTTGTGCACTGCCAAATCCAAGTGTAGATTTATTTGATTATAATTTGTATATGAGACATGTTAAGAAGTCCCACATCGATAGAGGGATGGGAAATTGGTCTCTTTATATGGACTTGGACAAACCTCCCCTCGTGATCTAGCTTTTGGGGTTGAGTTAGGCTAAGTGTCATATCTTTACATGGTATCTGAGCCTTAAAAACGGATGTTCATCTTGGCAGTTTCAGTTCTAGCCGCAACCTATTTGACAATAATGAAGATTTTTGTTGGAGAAATTTTTATATAGAAGTTCTCTATGTCAAGACATAAATTTTGCAGAAAAGATTCAATCTATTGAAGATTACGTAAAGAAGGTGGAGGAAATTTATTTTGTCATAAATGCAAGCCAAGGGGGAGAATTGTTGGTTATTTGCCCTAATTTCCTAGTATAATTGGGTTTTACAGTTCACATATTTGGCTCGTCCTTTTTGTTGTAGGAAAAGGTTTATGACTTTAAAAATAGAGGTTTATTCATTCTAACTTGGTAGCATTAACAATGTAGTCCTAGGGGCTTTGAGAGTTTTGTGTACGGGGAGAATTTGTGAGACACAAGTTAACACTTGTGTGCACCTCTTTTTATTCTGAGTGAATTGTGTGAGGTTATTTCTCTTGATATTTTGTACTCTCTTTTATATAGTGAATTGCTCATCTCCTCTTGCGAATGTAGGTCAGTTGACCGAACCACGTTAAATATTTGTATCTCTTTTGATATATTTCTCGTTTGTCTTCTTACTCATAGTCTATCGAGGTTTGCTTTGTTAGCTTCTACATGACACCTAATTATTTTGGTCCTAACAAGTGATATCAGAGCCATCCCAATTTATTGTTCACCAATGTTGGGGCCCCATTTGTAAGTGTCCATGCTCCAGTTGAGGTCTGAATGTTGCGGGGGAGTGTTAAGAAGTCCCACATCAATAGAGGGATGGGAAATTGATCTCCTTATATGGACTTGGACAAACCTCCCCTCATGAGCTAGCTTTTGGGGTTGAGTTAGGCTCAGGTGCCATATCTTTACAAGACAATAGAAGTAATTTAAAAAATAACCATACCAAATATTTAATGAAGTGCTTAATCTCCTCTGGAAGCACTATTCGAAGAAGTACTTTTCCACAGTATACTGCACTACCAAACAAGACCTTAGTAAAGCCAACAAGGGAGAAGTCAAGGAGTTTTGTAGTCAAACAATCCACTTTTAACAACTTGAAGACTCTTCCCTAGCTGATGTATACACATTTCTTGTTTACAACCCAAAACTAGCAAACCCATTGTTGTATAGTTCAGAAATAACAGAAGTATTATTACTCAATCTCCTATTTGATCCAATTCAGAGCAACCTCATTTTAGTCACCTAGAATGAAAATCTTCACGTGAGTTAAAGGTTAAACTTCAGATGCATCCTAAGAACATTTATGCACTTCTTGATCCAAAATATAACAAATAAGCCATATTTTCTGCCCAGTATCACAACCCAGGCATATTGAAAGAATTTAGCTCAAGCACAAATGAAGGAATCAAAGTGGATCAACTACAAGCTTGACAAGGGAAAGAAACTACAGACCGTCACCATATTCCATGTTCTCAAATGTCGCAAAAGCAATTTCAGGTATCCCACAGGTAGCCTGGAAGAAAAAAAAAAACAAGAATTAGAGAAACCTAAATAATAAAAAAGTCCACTGTTACTGTAACTAAAATTAGTCAAAGATTTCATACATTCAGCCGGTTTACCTCTTTTGGTTTTAACATTCTTTCAATAGTTAATAAAAAAACATGAAAAAATTGAAGATCATTTAAACAAGAAAGCCTAAATAGAAAGAAGCTCCACTAATCTTGAATCAGGAAAGAGCAAAAAGGTCGTAAGAAATTGTCATCTAACTTACACAAATCACCCCCGATTAACTTGCTTAACTCAAATATATAAACCAAGAGATTTCCAAATATACCTACACACTTTGCAACTTTTGAAAGCCGCCATTCAGTAGAAGTTTCACCATCAATGAGAATGCCAGCAAAATTACATTTTCAGATGGCTGATATAACATGAAATTGTGCACTATAATAGATTATTCTAGTAATGAAAGAATCCAAAGCAATTACAAATGACCAAATTCCAATTTATCAAAACCCATGATTCATACTCTTTTTAAGCTTCAAGCTCGAACACACCCAATATGCTGTGCAACTTGAGTATGTATAGAAGATCATAACTGTACGGAATGTGTTGCAACAGGATTTTATCATCATAAAAAAGAAATCTAAAAAAAATTATATCTTAGAGATGCTTCAGCCTTTTTCTGCAGTTAATGAATATTCTCCTCAATAACACTTCTAGTAGGATTTTCTTTTTTCAATATACTGAAAATTAAGCTTCTTATCCGGTAAAAGAGAAAGATACATTGAGTTAAGATAAAGTGGTATTAGAAGTACCTGAACGCTCAAAAGACAATTGAAATGCGAGGTAGTAGCCATTCTGCCAGCAGCCTCCATTTCATAGGCAATAGTTAACGCATTTGAGTGATCTCCTACTTTGCAATCTTCTTCTATTAGGAGATCATAGATCTCATCAGTTGCTCTGAGTCCACCCTCAGCACCCTTGAGAAACACTTTGTTGGCATCTTCTAGATGATTACTCCGTACAAGCTCCTCTGTTCCAAGGATAAAACAAACTTAAAACTCAATGAAAGAATGGTTTATGGAGAATGTAAATCAAATTAACGCAACAAATCAAGCTAGGTGCTTGCTTTCACTATACCAACAAGAACTAGCCAAGCTTGGCGAATGTCGTAATTCAATTTCTCCATTGCTGCAAGAATCTCTAAGCCTCTCGTAGCAAGACCATTGGCACCAAATAAACGAACCAATGCCAAAAATGTTTCATGTAGAGGCCGAAGACCTTCACTCAACTCCCTTCTAAGAGCATGCATCTGCCATTGCAGGATATCAGATGAGTTCAATCCCATGGTTACCCTATCATTTAGTGTGTCCAAATTCATTTTCTAGTCTCACTAAAATTTGTATGGTCAGATTCAGCAATATTGGCTTAAATTAAATGCAGTTGGCATAAAACAATTAATACACAAAAGCTTTACTAGCAGAAGAGTTCCCAGGTAGAGAATATACCAAAAAAGGAGAGCTTAATTCCTAGATAAGGGTGGCAATCAAGCTTAAATAATTAATTAGAAGACAAACCATCTAATTGGAAAATCAGAAGAAAAGGAAACAAAGTAAAACATGCTCATATACCGAGTAAATTTCACCGGTGGTCATCCAACTTTATCACACAAAAGTCACTTTTCTATTTTTTGTCTCATGAAAATCATTTAACTTACAGTTTATAACACAAAATCACTTTTCTATTTTTTGTCATAAAAGTCATCCAACTTTGGCCAAGTTAATTATAAAGTAAATCTCACCTGAACTTTTATACTTTGTACTGGAAATATGACATGGCAATCCAAATAGCTAGTCAAGTTAATAAAACATATTAAATGTAATGGACCAATTACAGAGATCTTCTCCAAGGTTTCTCTTCATAACACTAATCTCTTTGTTGTTTTTGAAATTACACTTATGTCATTATATTGATATTTTGTAACAATTTGAAGCCACAAAACATATCAAGCTCTAAGATTTTGTGTTTGTCATTGAATTGTTTGATACTATTACAACGACTCTTCTGTTTAATTTAAAAAATGTGTTTATAAAATTCACTAAATTAATGAGTACTAATATTAGTAAGGGAAAAATAGTCAAATTATATTTTTTAAATTAATGATAATGAGTTAAAAGTTATTACAAAAAGTTAAAATAAGGAAAGTAAACATAATATAGTAAACCACAACAGAGATAAAATTATAAAGCAAAACCTGGACGGTGGTTTCTAAAATTATCCTAAATGTAACTAACTTATTTTGGAGTGTCTCGTGCCATCTTTCTGATATAAAATATTAAAATTTACTGTTTAGTAAACTAAGCCAAATTTGAATGACTTTTATGTAACAAAAATAGAAAATTGATTTTTCTATGATAAACTTTAAGTTAGATGACTTTTTATGCGATGAAAAATGTCTTTTGTGTGATAAACTCTAAGTTGGATGATCACCGGTGAAATTTAGTCCTCATATGTCAGTGTGCTTGTCTGTCTTGAAAATATCAAGTACTCAATGGGGCTAATAAAATTGTAACACTGGGAAACAATCACTAGTTGCTTGTGCTAAGCCTCTAAATTATTAAGTATGACCATGACGCAATTCTGAGTAATTCCAGTGGCCTATAATTAACATAGGTGTTCAATATGTATTTCACTAAAGTTTCACCAAACAGATACCGGATTGTATCTTAATAGTAGCATATAAATTACATATCCTAATATTTCACTAATAACATACTAAAAATTAAACAAAATATATCACCTAGCAATTAAACAGAAGAGAAAAGGAAATTAAGCTTGTAGGAAGTAGGCAGATGTTGACATTAAGCATTTAAACAAGACAGAGATAGAGGGAGTTACTGCGCCATCATTGTCACGGTGAAGGACATGAGAAACAACTAATCCATGGAAAGAACGAGGTCCAGGGGAGAGACCCGCAGCAATCATATCATAAATGACTTGAGATACACCTGCAGAATCAGCATTTCGAGCTCGCTCCATCAATTCCTCCATGAAAACAAGCCTTAAAACTTTTTCCGTTCCAGAAGCCATAGAACCGCCATCGTCCACCGTCTTCAGCTGATGTTGTTGCTGTTTTTTCCTTCTGGTTCTCCGCGGCTGTGATGAAACTGACGCCTTAACACCGCCAATGGACCGAGAAATTGAGGTGTAAGGAATTGGGAGATTGAATTTGGAATTGAAAGGCAGGTGTATGGAAAGGCCAGCCATTGGAGGTGAAATTTGAAAAATTATAGTAAGAAGAAGTGAAAGTTCATTGGGGAAAAGAGAGAGAATGAGGGGATAAGGCTTTTGGTTGGTTTTTTGCTTCTTTTTTTTTTTTTGTAAGAGCAAGAGAAATAAGGGGCCGTTTGGTTACTTGATAAGGGCAAAGTTAATACATGAATAACTTGGTTATTCATATATTAATTTTTATACCATGTTTAGTTTGTAAATAGAATAAAAGTTATCCTTGTGTTAGTTTTATACAATGTTTGGTTATATTTTTGTAATTCTACATAACTAATACTCACATAAATATTGAAAACCGAAATTCGATTTTTCGGTTCGGTATTCAGTGTCAGGGTAAGAAAAATTCGGTGCATCGAAAAACTGAAATTTTATTAACTAAATTTAAAATAATATTTTAATTTTATTAATTATATATTTGGTAACTTGTGTTTGTGAGTTGTGACTCCTATTGTTTTTTATTTGAATGAAGTTGAGTATTAAGGCATTTTTAACTTTGTATTGTTTTAACTTTTAAATTTCAAGTGTTGAATTCTTGGTTTAAATTGTTGGCTGCTATTACAAAGAGTGTTTGTTGAAACAAAAAATCGGAAAGAGAAAAAAAAACTTCTTTAATTCTTTGTTGGAAACTTTAACTATTAAATATGTTAATTGATTATTTCGAGTTTTCAACTTTTATCTTTAGTTAAACGTTTTGATAATTTAATTTTCATTTTATTTTTTATTTGCTTGCACCGAAAAATCGTTTTAAAAACACCGAATTAAATCGAACCGAAGTTTAAAAAACCGAACCGAACCGAAATATTTTGGTTTGGTATTTGGTGCACATTTTTTCAAAAACGAACACCGAAACACCGAACCAAAATTTAAGAAAATCGAACCGAAGAACCGAATGCCCACCCCTAGTTGATAGGTTTTTAAATATTGTATAAAAGTTATTTATGTATTAATTTTATACGGTGTTTGGTTGCATTTTTTGTAATCCTACATAATTAATACCTACATAACTTATGAGGGAATCTATGTATAAGTTATGCAGGATAGAAGGTGGAATAAGTTATGTGGGTATTGGTTATACATGTATTAAAATGTTAAATTACACATTTATCCCTATTAATTTATTTTTAAATCTTTTTTTATTGAAAACTTTACATAACTATTCTATTTTCCTAACTATTTTTGTTTCTTATTTCTTTTTGTATACGAACAACTTTTTATTTGTTTTCATTTTGAAATCAAAATATAAATATTTTATTAATATTATGAATCGGAATGTATAATTTTGACAACACTTATGCTAATGATATATTAGCACTATATATTACTAAATATATTCCACATATTTAATTATCATGTATTATTATTTTTTATTTAGAATGTGAATTTATAATAATTCATATAGTTGGTATACTAAAAATGTACTAACAATACATGCAACATATTGATAGAAATTTACATTATATAAAATAGGATAGTATTATGTACTTAATATTAATAATATTTTATTTTTATAAGCTTTAAACATTAAAAAATAGAGGAAAAAAACAGAATTCCTACTTAAGTATAGAGAAAATTCCTATCTTTATTTTTTTAGAGAGAATTTATACTATTTGCTTGCTTATTTATTTGTAAATAATATATATTAATTTATATAAAATTCAATATTCAATAGTAAATAATTTATGTAATGTAATCTCTACATAACTAAATAATACCCACAAAACTAATACATGCATAACTAAACCCTGCATAACTAAACCCTGCATAACTAATACCTGCATAACTAATACCTGCATAACTAATATCTGCATAACTCTAATCAGTAACCAAACGGCCCCTAAGGGTTTAACATAGAGGGAAATGACGTTACAGCCCGACTACTTCGGGTCAAATTTTATTATTTTTAGGCAAAAGGCTCAAATAAGTTATTGAACTTTGAGAAAAGGATTATTTATGTCATTCGTAAAAATTTGAATCATCTATGTCATTGTTGTTCGAGAAAAGGTTCATTCAAGTCATTATTTGTTAACTGAAATGGCGTGGATGAGCCAAAACTTTTAACGAATGGCATACATGAGCCTTTTCTCTAAGTTCGATGGCCTTTTTTAGTCTTTTTCCTTAAAAATAATTTAATTAATAGCGTGGCAATTGACCACGTGTAAAAAAATGGTTTTGCAAAATGGGAATTGTTTTTCGTTAATAAATAATGGCATGGATGAGTCTTTTCTCAAACGGAAATGGCATAGATGAGCCAAACTTTTAACGGATGGCATAGATGAGTTTTTTCTCAAAGTTCGATGGCATATTTGAGCCATCGAACTTTGAAAAAAAGTTCATCTATATATGTCATCCGTTAAAAGTTTGGCTCATTTATGTCATTTCCGTTTGAGAAAAGGCTCATCCATGTTATTATTTTTTAACTCTAATTTTGCAAAACCATTTTTTAACTCAACAAAACCTCAAACAACTTTTAACACTTTTTAATTGGGGTTTGGATCAAATGTATTCTTTTTGCTTCTTCTTCCTCAAGAACACATGAAGAATCTCAAGAACTCCAAATTTCCAACTTCTTCAATTCTTCATGAAATCACCTCAAATTTAAAGAGTAGTTTCTTTCCGAACTAAATACCAAAACTCAATATCTTTTGAGCTCGAATTCAACCTAACTCAACAAAACTCACTTGAAATTTCTTCAAAATTTCAAAACTTCAACATCCTTTAATGGTAGAATTTTTTCCACAACTCCAAATGACTTGAAAATTTGAACATAGACTCAAAAAAAATAGAAAACAAATATCTATATCAAAAACAGCAATAAAAATACGAATCAAAGTAGATTTTTGAGATTGATTTCCAATTTTTTTTTGGAATATTTTTTTAATATGAATGGGTTTTTTTAACTCCACAAATGGTTTGTTCTTATTATTTAATACGTATTCACTTATTACTCACTTGATCTTTAAATAATAATAATGAAGTGGCCGAAATTTGAGGTGATTTCGTGAAGAATTGAAAAGGTTGAAAATTTGGGAGTTCTTGATATTCTTCATGTGTTCTTGGTGTCCGGAGGAAGAAGAAACAAAAAGAGTACGTTTGATCCAAAACCTTTATTGAAAAGTGTTAAAAGTTGTTTGGAGTCTTTGTTGAGGTAAAAATGGTTTTGCAAAATCGTAGTTAAAAATAATGGCATGGATGGGCCTTTTCTCAAACGGCAATGGCATAGATGAGTCAAACTTTTAACGGATGGCATAAATGAGTCTTTTCTCAAAGTTCGATGGCATATTTAAATCTTTTCTCTTAAATAATTGAAAATAATTGAGGGTTATGAATATAAAAGGCTCGAAAGTTACAGACATTACTAATATTAATTAAAAGTAGAATTCATGTAATTGAAGAAGTATGAACTAAGGAGATGATTTTATAAAATAAAATAATTGAAACAAACGAGAGGAAAAGTAAAAAAAAAGATAAATATTTTCTTGGTCATAAAAAGGTGTCACATCACCTTATCTATATCTACTACATGTAGATGTCAATTAAGATATAATTAGAGTTTTTCATTTTATAATTGGAGAAGTGACCAAAAAAAGATAAAATAAATTTCTTAGTCAAAGAGAGATTCTACATCATTTTCCCCCTTACTTTATATCATATATAGATATAAATACTCTAAGAGACATTATAAAAGAGGATCAAAAGATTCTCTCTCAGACAAGACCCATCTAAGAGATCTGGCCTTGACACCTGACCTTGTCAATGTCACACCTATCATACCGACGCCGACACTAGAACCTCCAGAACCATCTGATGAAAGAAATGAAATGGAGGAACACACTGCCAAAACAGTCTTTCATTCAAGCACTTCTGAAAAACAATCAGGAATTAACCACAACTACTCAGTCATGAATGAGGGCAAGGAAACAAAAAATGGGGAGGAAGAAGGAAATGGTGATGCAATAAGCCTCATCGAAGAAGACCATAGAAGAATCTACCTCCCATGGAAACACTCAGTCATCATTAAATTACTGGGGGTGGGGGGGGATAACACATCAATACCTTAAGACAAAGGTAACGGAACTCTGGAAGCCCACTGAATCACTAGTCCTAATCGATCTGGGTTGGAGTTTCTATATAGAAAAATTCTCTCTCAAAGATAATATGGAAAAAACACTCAAAGGCGGACCCTGGTTCATCACAGGCAACTTCCTCTTTGTAAAAAAATGGAAAAAAATTTTCTCTCCCGAAGAATCAACCATAACCCACAGTGCGATATGGATTAGACTCCCGCAACTACCTACCGAGTTCTACAACAAAGAAATTCTAGAGAAGGTGGGTAGAAAACTAGGAGCGCTCCTCAAAATCAACACTTGTATCTCGACAACCCTAAGGGGAAGATATGAAAGGATCTGTATTCAAGTTCCTATAGGAATACGTGTTAAGAAGAACATCAGGATAGGCAATCACCTCCGAGAGGTGATCTACGAAGGTGAAGGGAAGCTATGTACGGGGTGCAGAAAGATTGGTCACTTGATTAGGCTCTGCCCTTTTACTACAAATGCACCAACCACCACCCAAAATCCCACCACCACCACACAAGTCTTACAAAAAGAAAAAGATATAACAAACAAACAAGGTGTTGAGCAATGGAAAGCAGTGTCCTTTCAACGGAGAAACAAGAAATACAACAAAGAGATACCACAAAATAAGCTGGACCACAAGAATAATGCCACCACACCAATACAGGTAAAATCATTCGATGCTAAAACAGGTAAGTTCTCTAACCTACATGCAATACATCCTTTTGAAAATTCTTTGAACCTTAACAGTTATCGAGATAACTACAGGTTGGACATAACTAAAGGAAAAAGAAAAATGTAGGAGGAAGGAAGCTAAAGAGACGACACATTACCCTAGGAGAGAATTAATGAGCCGGAGAGAGAATCTTCGAAACGATCTACAGACATAAATATTGATGGCCCTCGCACGGAGCAACACACGCCTAAAATCACTGGAGCCAAAAAGCCAATGCAAAAAGAATATCACTCTTCATTGAATGCAACGGGATGCTCGTGGCAACCCACCCCTAGACAACTCCAGAACCCACCCTAGACTTTGCAACTTCCCGTGTGGAGAGAGGAACCACCGTCTCTCTAACCAAAAAAACCCCTTCCCACTACGGAGTACAATCATCACAACGCCAGGAGAGATGTGACAATGGTTGTCGCATCAATTAACTGCGACACTGGCCATGAATCTCAACTAGAACCCCACCCCCCCAAGACGCAGAAATGCAAAATTACTCCAAAAATGGAAAACAACAACCCATACTTCCAACCACCACCAAAACCCATGCTTTTTGTCACAAACCCCCTACTGGAGAGCCACGTTCCAGAGTTATCGCTGGAACTAGGCCTCCATGGCCAATAGTTGACACTAAGCTTGGATGTAGGGACACAACCCCTATCAATAACCATCAAGGACCCACACTTCCTGGCATAATTCATACGAGAAGGTATGAACCTAGCCACCTCGGGTTTTGGCCAACAGCTATGGATGCAAATAGTGCTCCTAGCCCACATGTATGGAGACTTGACACAGATGTCGAGTCAAGACCTAAGATCCCTCATGTCTCAAGTATACCAACAAATGCCCTTCTTCCTAGAACCACCGCAGGACCCAACGAGCCTTACCCCCAAATTCATGTAGTGGTTTCTGATGGGGCAAAGCAGCGAGGTAGGAAACCTAGAGGAAGTAACTCTTTCAGCACTAGACACGCTAAGGCAAAACAACAAAGAGTTAGAGGAGTTACTCCAAACCTTAGAAAAGCAAAACACGAAAGTCTACAATCTGGAAAAGATAGTGGTGAAAGAATTCAGCGAGCCATCAAGAGAAGTTGTTTTAATAGTTTGTCCGGGTGGAATGATGAGAGTCACAATGAACTTGAGGAATCAGAAGGAGAACTTGCCGCATGCGGTAGATCTGAACCCTATAAAGGAACCAAAGAAGCCTACCCAACAAGAGAAAGAGAAAGGCAAGGTAGAGTCTCTAAAAACTCAGACCAACCCAATAAATTTCATAATTTAGAATTCTAGAAGGGCAAACAACGCCTCCTTTAGAAGGCAATGCCAAGTTCTGGTCAGGATGCATAAACCTTCTATGATGGTACTTCTGGAAACAAAAATGACTGGTGATCACAGAGGATTTGGGTTTCGACTCACAAATCCAAGCTACAGTAAAGGGGCTTTCAGGTGGAATTATCATCATGTGGAAAGAGAACTCCGTCAAACTGGACAACATCTAAGTCACCCCTAAGGGAATCCATGTCATGGTGAAGGTAATCGACCTCCCAAACTCTTGGCTTTTCTCTGCTATTTATGTTAGAAATACATACTATGATAGAACTGTGTTGTGGGATAGTCTCCGTAGGATATCCCAGACTTACTCTTATGACTGGCTTATCGGAAGAGACTTTAATGAAGTCCTTACTGCCATAGATAAATTTGGAGGGAGAAGTATAAACAACCAACGTGCAAACTCCCTTTGGAAATGCCTGAACCAATGTAACATGATAGATCTAGGGTTTAAAGGCAGCAAGTACACTTGGTCCAATAAGCGGTATAAAAATAGGAAAAGTCTCATCCTTTAAAGGCGTGATAGGTGTATGGCCAATGACACCTGGATCCTTCGTTACTCCGAGTCCAGTGTCACTCATCTAACTAGAACCCACTCTGACCACTCCTCCCTTTTGGTTAAACTTAGTAAGAATAGGCCAAACAACCAGAACATGTCTTTTAGATTTGAGCACATATTGTGCGGACACCCCAGCTAATTCATTATTCAAAAATCTTGGACTATGCCTTTCTTTTCATTGTTATGCTTGAGAACCTTGCCCTTTTATTTTTTTGTGCTTTTACATTTGATAACAGTGGTATTTTGTTTGTATACATATCAGTTTGTGGAACATGAGAAAAAAGTGTGATAGATTTGTGCCCATTGGAACATGAGAAAATGTGTGACAACTTTATGCACATTAATTGCTCAAGTATGCACTGCCCCGTAGTCTTTGTTGCTTGAAATAATGTATTCAAAGGGAACCAAAGTCCTTTCAAAATTTTATCTGAGTTTCAGGGACAATTATTATATGTTGGCTTCACAACATGTTTTGTCGATTGAATTAATCGGATATTGGTGAGGGGGCTGTAGTAGTCACGTTTTATGCTGATTGTATGATTATACTGACGCCAAGCTCTGCTTGAGAAGGGGAGAGGTTGGTCAGGGTGAATAGAGAATTCTAAAGATAGTTCATCTTTTGTTAAATATCCAAAATGAGAAAGAAGAAACCTCGTTTTGTTAGTGGGGGCTATAAGGTTTGGTAGAGCACTCTCAAAAGTGTCCCTTGCTTATATCTTAAAATAACACACCTAATATTTTTTCTTTAAGTTATTAATTGATCAGAACATGATAGAGGGGAAGATGATGAAATATAGCAGGTACTTATGACAGATTTGTGACTAACATTACTAAAAAAATTGGGAATACTGCCCACCAAATTTCCGACCTCCAATGAAAGTCGGTAATTTTTTACCTCCAAAGGTCGGTATTATTAAAATAATTATTTTTAAAATTTTCTTAAGAAAATCGATCACTAGAGGTCAGTATTGTTAGGGAAAAAAGCGGGAAAATCACATACCAACCTCTGGAGGTCGGCAATTTTTCCGGTAAAAATAAATAAAAAATATCGATCTCTTGTAGTCGGTATTGGATTAATAAACAAAGAATAATAATTAATTTTATCTTTATTAAATATAAAAAGCTAAAAAAGAAATATTTAAATAAATTTTAATTAAATCGTCCTCCAGAGAATGATAATTCTTAAAATAAATAAATAAATTATAATACCTACCTCGGGGGGTCGGTAATATTAAATTTTATGTAATTAATTTTATTTTTATTAAAATATTCATATAGTGACCATTGGAGGTTGATATCTTTATTTTTATTTAATTATTGTTATTCAAACCGACCTCTAGTAGTCGGTACTAGATTAAAAAATTAAGAATACAATATAATTTTATCTCAATTAAAAATATAGCGAACTTAAAAAAATTATATTTTCAACTAATTTTAAATAAATCATCCCACGGAAGATGATTTTATGTAAAATAAAAAATAAATACAATATAAAATACCGACTCTCGGAGGTTGGTATTATTTAATTTAATGTGATTAATTTATTTTTATTGAATTTTATGTGATACCAATATCTAGAGGTCGATATTTTTATTTTATTTAATTATTTTTAATAAAATCGACATTCGGATATTAGCTTTTATTTTTTTTAATTAATCATTATTTTTTTATTGTGTATAACATTTATTTTTCATTTTAGGCTTACAATTAATTCCTTTAAAAGTGTAACAACTTTGTACAGCTTTATAAAAAAAATAATAATAATTAGAGCTCGTGAAGTAGAAAGGGAAATACCGATAGTTCATATTCGGAATATGAAATAACATTGATATTGCAAACACTGATATATATATATATATATATATATTCTTAGAGTAATATAACAAATTCTATCAGTCCATTGTCAAATCATGAGCGTATATCTTGTGTAATGATATAGTGGTCTAGAGCAAACCGATAATCTATCTGAGTATGAAATTCAAGGTGATACTCATAGAAATGTCGTAACAAACCAAGTATATATATATATATGATTCGTTGAGCCTTGAATGTCTTATCTTGTTCAATGGTATAGACAACAGAACACCGATAATTCATTGATTCTATGAGGTAATACATATATACTCGTGAACATTGTACAAAGCGAGTTCAATCAATGTATATACATCCAAACTTGAGCGGATGTCTCGTGTAGTAATCATGTCGTAAGCAAAAGATAAACGATAATTCATCAAATTAAAGACGTATATATGAAATAAATTGATTTAAGGAAGTTATATATTCTCATTTAGAAATGCTATATATATATATATATATATATACATACATATGAGACAAAGAGTTCATCAAATCTCGTCTAACAATATTATATTGAAATTTATCTCGTTTGATGATACATACAATGACTCTATGATTAATCATTGATTTAAGGAGATATATATGTATATTGCGAAGTATTATAACAAAGTAAGTTCTATCAAGATTTTTACATATGTACTTGAATGAATGTCTCATGTAGGGATGTTGTAGACAAATGGTAAACTACAATCCATAGAAGATGTGTATATATGGAGTATGTTGATTTCAAGGAGTTATATGTACTCGTCAAGTAATGTAACAAACTAAGTCTTATATATTAATAATTCGGATATAAAATGATTTTTTTAATTAAAGAAACACCGATAAATCCATGTATAAAATACTTTGATATAATTAGGAGGTAATAAATATAAACTACTATAATATCTCTCTCTCTCTCTCTCTCTCTCTCTCTCTCTCTCTCTCTCTCTCTCTCTCTCTCTCTCTCTCTCTCTCTCTCTCTATATATATATATATATATATATATATATATTAGATTAATTAATAAAATTGACCTCAAGAAATAGGTATATTAAATTTATTTTTTATATTTTACAACACTGATCTCTCGTGGTCGATATTCATTAGACATTTTTAAATTAATATTTTATTTAATTATTATAAATAATATCGACTTCTCGATGTCGATATTCATTAAATTTATTTTTAATATTAATTGATAAAATCGATCTCAAGAGGTCGGTAAATTTAATATATATGAATAGTTAACAACTTTGAGGTTCTTTTAATGACATAAATTAGGTTGTACTATTCTTTATTCATGATATACAAAAGACAGCAACACATACAAATAGTAAACACAAAAAATACCCTTTTAAGTAGCTGGTTAATAGGCTCTATCTACTTTTTATTTTTCGATTTAAAAGTCATTTTAGTTTGAATTTTAATTTTTTAACTTAAAAAACTACTCTTTTTTTCCTTTTTTTAAGTCAATCCAAACAGGCTCTAAATATACACTTTTAAGGGACTTTGAATAAAGGGTGACATTAAGCTTTCAAATATAAATGGTGGTGACACAAGTTATTTTAATTGGGTGTAGGTGACAATTATTTAATTAAGGATTTATGAGGCATGTGTGGAAGTTGCCCTCAAGTTTTTAAGTTGACAGTTTGGTCCATTGTATTAAATGAAATAAGGGGTAAAAGGGCAAAAGTGTCACGCCCCGAGCCTACACCCTAGACGTGGACGGCACTTGAGAACCATTGCTGGTCCCCAAGCGAACCCTCATCCTGGTTGACTACAAGAGGAAGACTAACTCAAGCATACACAAGAATCAAACTGAAAGAAATACTAAATCAACAGTGCATTAACTCTCAAAAACTCTCTAAATATATTGAGTATTAAACATGTTTTAAAGAAAACCTCTGAAACTGAAAGACTCTCCAAAGTTGTCTATCTATGAAGCCTCTACTGTATAAAGATAAGTGTCGGGACAAGACCCACGACTCCTCAAGAGAACTACTACTAGCAACTTATGAAACTGGAGTCCGCCGGAACCAAGGAGGCCTTACTCAAAAGCTGACAAGCGGATGAAGTGATCTCAACGGAACTCTTGTTGAGGATCCTAAGTACCTGTATCTGCATCATAAAAGATGCAGGTCGGATGACTTCAGTACATGGAATGTACTAGTATGTAATATAGCTGAATAACAAATAACTGAACTGAAACGTTGACAGTAACTCAACTTAAATATAATAGAACTCATGATGAAAAAATCATTTAAACTATTACCGAAAGAATGCAATAATAGCATATACTGAACTGACCGGACTGAAGGAAATACTCAACTAAGCTCAATGTAAAGCATAAATAGAGATAATATCATTTAAATCATCACAAAGTATAATATAATTACTCAAAGAAAATTGTATGTGAAAATACAATGAAAGTACTCTTTACTCTATTATGGAGTTTCTCTAACTGACAACCATCACTATGAGCTACGTGATGATACAACGTCTCACCCACGTTGCCAAAACTGTCTTATACCTTGCCGGGGTATATAACACCTCAACTAAGTGTATCCACTAAGCAATAAGGATTCATCTAAAAAGTATGATCCTTTACCCATGTTGGCAAACATGGTTTATAAGGATTTTGAGTTGTTTGAACCCATCCCCATATCGGTGCTCAATACTACTCCCAATAATATATATACTCATGCTCAAATGTATAAAACACACTCTTTCTCTGGTTTGAGATAATTGCTCAAACTCCTCTTAAAAGAGGTAACTGCTCTAAAATATCTTTGAACTCATAAACTCATTTAGAAATCAAAGTTTCTTTCTCAATGTAAAAGTAATACATTTGGGAATCAATTAGTTCCCTTAAACTTTACTCAAAAATTCACTTAAAACTCTACTCAAACTCTACTTTACTTTAAAAAAAACAGTTTAAAATAAATGCTTATTATGATCTGATCATTGATGACTCGGGAGGTCATACTGCATAAACATTGATGACATATCCAGATGTCATACTGCTTACATATTGATGGCATACTCGATTGTTATACTCATCATGAATCATAGTTCTCTTCTCGATGTAACAAAATGATACTTTTGGGACTACTTAGTTCCCTTATACTCTTGCTCAACTCTTGGTTAAAACTCTTTCTCAAACTCTTCTTTACTTTCTCAAAACTCAGTTTAAAACAATTGTATTTTGTTTAAAAAGATTCTCTAAATTTATAACTCAAAATAAGGTTCATGCTGAAATATAGACATGAATAACTCAACTCAAGGATTTCAATAACAATATAGAAAAACTTAGTACTCAAAACTCAAGAACTCAACGATACTACTCATCTCAAGAATACTCAATTAATAGGGTTCATGCTGAAATATAGACATGAACGAGTCAACTCAAGAATCTCAATACATAACATATAGCAACTCAACCATTAGGAATAGAACTCAAAACTCAACAACAAACTCATCTCAAGAATTCTCAAATCTAAGGATAGAACCTAGATTTACTCTTTTACTGATTTGAAAGTAGATGTAGGGTGTGAGGACGATCTAGTCCAACACTATGATAGCCTTACATACCTGGAAGAACAAAGTTCTTGAAGAATCTTTAAGATGGACTTGATTGGAGCCTTACATACTTGGAAGACTAAAGTTCTTGAAGAATCTTTAAGATGGACTTGATTGGAAGACTTGAAACCCTAGCTTGAAAAAGAATTATCAAGAAAACCTTTCTTGATATTCTTGAATTTGTTTCTCGATAACTCTATGGCCAAGATTATGATTTTTACTAATGATTCATAATTGTATGAAGGAATTTGAGTTGGAAAGAATGACTTACCTTGAAGAAGACTCTTGAAAAAAATTGAAAGAATCTTGAATGAAAGTCATATGCTTTGATTTTTCCTTAGGGTTTGAGAGAGAAGAGAATAGAGAATTAAGAAATGAAAATCTGATTGTTTTGGGACTTTTATTAGTCAAGAAATTCGTTTAGGGTTTTCTAAGAGGTAAAAAGACAAAAACGACCCTTTTTAATGTTTTTCCGTCAGCTAATTCGTCACTGAGCTGTATCAGGTTACGAAAATGGTCATAACTTTTTACTTGGAACTCAGATTGTTGCGAAATTGGTGGCGTTGGAAATAAATTCAAATACCTTTAATTTGATAGGTTATGGGCCACGTAGATCTTTATATTCTGAGAGATATGATCATTTGAAATTGACCCAAGTAGAATCTTACCTCAAAACTTAATCGGTATGGAAACTTTCAACTCAACTTTGTGCTAGGGGATTCTTGTGACCTTAATTCATCTCCAAATTTATTCTCACACTAAAGAATTAACCTAAAAACCTAAGCATAATTTAAGAATTACCCTACATGACCTTATACGTAAATGAAGAATAGTTCGAGTTTTAACTTAGAAATTTTTGGGGTGTAACAAAAGGACTAAAACCTAATTTAACCAAAAATGGTGGGAAGCCAAAATGGAGGGAAGCCAGCCAAAAAGGGAAATAAAAACTACCAAATCTCCTCCCTCCCCCGCCAATAGCTCTCCTTTTTCTTCTTCTTCTTGTTCATTCTTGCTTTCTTCGACCTGTTCTCTTCATCGTTTTCTTCTTCTTCTTGTTGACCATTGTTGTTTTTGCTAGAAAGATCGTTTTGCTGCTCTGCCATTGTTGTTGTTGGCTACTATTCATTATGTTGCTTCTTCTTCTTCTTTTTATCTTCATCTTCTTGAAGCAGATTTAGCTATTAAGTTGATCACAATTCGTTCTATATCAATTGACATTACTTCATAAGTGATTGTGTTCACACACAAGTATTTGGTAAGTAAAATTAATAGTTCTTTAAATTATTTCTCATCTGGGTATACATGGAGTTTTTCTAATAATTTACATTAGCGTTTCCAACAGATGGTTATATCTGTTGCAACAGGTGACACGTGTTGAATAAGTCAGATATTGCAACAGATGATAGGCTTATGTTGCAACATAATAGTCATATGTTGCAACATATGATCGACATGTTGCAACATATAACTTACATGTTGCAACATATAATTTATTAGTCGCAACATAATAGCCATATGTTGCAACATACGATTTATTAGTCGCAACAGAATAGCCATATGTTGCAACATATAAACTCACACATGTGGCAACATATGATTTATCAGTCGCAACAGAATAGTCATATGCTTCAACTTATAACTTACACATGTTGCAACATATAATTTATCTGTAGCAACATAATAGTTATATGTTGCACATGTTGCAGCATATGATATATATGTAGCAACAGAATTGTCAGATGTTGCAACTTATATAACTTACACATGTTGCAACATATGATTAATCTGTAGCAACATAATAGTTATATGTTGCACATGTTGTAACATATAATTTATTTGTAGCAATAGAATAGATGTTGCACATGTTGCAAAATATGATATATATGTCGCAACAGAATGGTCAGATGTTGCAACATATAAATTACACATGTTGCAACATATAATTTATCTGTAGAAACAGAATAGTTATTTGTTGCAACATATGATATATATATGTAGCAACAGAATGGTCAGAGTTGCAACTTATATAACTTAGTATTTGTAGCAACAGAATAATTATATGTTGCATATGTTGCAACATATAATTTATCTTTAGCAACAAAATGGTCAGATGTTGCAACTTATATAACTTACCCATATTGCAACATATGATTTATTTGTAGCAACAGAATAGTTATATGTTACACATGTTGCAACATATAATTATTTTGTAGCAACATAATGGTTAGATGTTGCAACTTATATAACTTACACATGTTGCAACATATGATTTATGTGTAGCAACATAATAGTTATATGTTGCACCTGTTGCAACATATAATTTATCTGTAGCAACAGAATGGTCAGATGTTGCAACTTATATAACTTACACATGCTGTGACATATGATTTATCTGTAGCAACTTAACTGTTATATGTTGCACATGTTGCAACATATAATTTATCTGTAGCAACAGAATGGTCAGATGTTGCAACATATAATTTATCTGTAGCAACAGAATAGTCATATGTTGCAACATATAACTTACTCATGTTGCAATATATGACATCTGTGTCGCGATAGAATAGTCATATGACTTACATGTTACAACAGAATACTTAATAATGACTTATATGTCGCAACTTAATAGCCATATGTTGCCACATAAGACCCGTATGTTGCAACAGAAGGTGAAGTTGTATTCTAGCATTAGTACTTACTATTTTTTGAATATCTTCAGGTACTATTAATGAAGAATTTATTCATAGGGGTTGATTGTTTTGGGGAATGGATTGAGAAGAAAACTCGATATATTTGGCGTTGGAAGGATGCTATCACTAAACAGTCGGTAGGGATGTTTTTCGAAAAAGATGTTTTGTATGATGATTTTGTGAATTTAATCATCCATACTTGTCGACTTAATTGCCAACCGAAAGATCTTGTCATCAGTTACATTCCTAGCAATTTTCAAAATGAGAAGGTCCTACCTTTTAAAATAATCGATCAATCTAGTTTGATTGTTTATTTGAGAGAAACAGTTAGGCCTATGTTAAGAGCGTACGTGGTTGAAAATCCTAGCGAGGAGAATCACAAGCTAGAAGAAGACCAGCAAGATATGTTAAATGATGAATTTGATGTTGTGAACATGAATAATCATGATGAAATTGGAGAAGATGAAGTGAATTTGAATGTGTCGTACCTTGGGGAGGACCAAACTCCTTCACCTGTTATCGGGAGCAACAATCCAACTCCTTCTCAATCATCACGGGTGAGCAATGTTCAAGATGACGAAACCGATTGTTATAAGGGAATGACATTCAAGAACAAGGAAGAACTAGCAACTTCATTGAAAATTGCTTACTTGAAAAAAGATTTTAGATTGACAAAGGTGATCAATTCTTGTAATGTGTATTCTTTTAAATATTCACATCCGGAGTGCAAATGGTGGTTGAGGGCTATGAAATTTATAAGTAGCGACATGTTTGTCATTAGAATCTATGAAAAGTACCATACATGTGGTTCAGAGCATCTTACGAGCCATAATCAGCATGCCACGGTAAAATTCATAGGTAAATACTTTGAAAATAGGTTTTCTAATGGTAAATGCCCATCTACAAGAGACATGTCAAATCAACTCCGCACAGAGTTAGGCTGTAAGGTAAGTTATTGGAAGATTTATAAGGGCATGGAGCATGCTAAGGCTTCGGTTAGGGGAACACATGAGCACGGGTATGCAGTGCTTGATGCATATCGTTATATGCTTGAAATTTCAAATCCAGGAAGCAAGATGACATTGGCGCTTGATGAAAATGGGAGGTTCAAGTACTTCTTTGTATCATATGCCGCTTGGATTATTGGTTTTCAACAAATGAGAAAAGTAATAGTCGTTGATGGAACATTCCTGAGGAGCAAGTATGAAGGAGTTTTTCTATCGGCGGTGGCACAAGATGCTGAGAATCATATATTTCTAGTGGCTTTTGTGTTGTGGACAAGGAATGTGATGCCTCATATCAATATTTTTTTGAACAGATGAGAACATATGTAGATGATACTGAAGAGTTGTGCATTATTTCTGCTAGACATCCAAGTATTCGAAGATGGTTTCGACTATCTACCCTACAACTCATTATGGTTGTTGCATGAGACACCTTGGAGAAAATATTCGAAATAACTTTCACAATTCAAAGGTAGTATCCCATTTTTATAAAACAACAAAGGCGTACGATTTATGTGAGTTCCATGACCATTTCAATCAAATAAGAGATTTGGTACCAAAGGGAGCTGAAACTCTTGAACGTATTGGATTCGACACATGGAGCATGGCATTCTGCCCGAGAAATAGGTACATTATTGTCTGTTTTATATATTGTAATTTTATTTTTGTTGTGTAGATATAACATTATGACGTCAAATATTGCTGAGTCGGTGAATGCTATGTTTAATGTTGAAAGAGAATTTTCCATTGTCGCTCTATTTGATGAAACAAACAAGAGAATTGCACTTTTATTTCACCAGAGGCGTATGGAGTTGGTGAACTCTGCAAATAGATTTGTTCCTTCAATTGAAAAAGATATATCAAAGTATGTCAACTTGGGCAACAAGTTGTTGGCTCATCAAATTGCTAACTACAAGTTCAGTATCACTGGTCATGGTGATGTTGCTACGGTGGATCTATAAAGAAAAACTTGTACATGTAGAATTTTTTACTTGGACAAAATACCTTGTCCACATGCTATGGCAGCGCTTCGAGCCCAATATAGTGCACAATTTAGAAATCAGATTTATGAGTACTCATCTCTATATTATTCAGTGAAAAAAATACATAATTGCATACTGTGAGGAAATTCATCCTGTGCCACCCGAAGATTCTTGGATTGTCCCTTTGAATATCTTAGAGAGAGAAATACCTCCTCCATATGTTGATCCAAGCAAATTTGAAAGTAGGAGATATAAGAGAAGGCGTGGAGTTGGTGAATCATTTTTAACAAGAAAAAATAAGTGTTCCGTATGTAAGGACATTGACCACAAAAGAACTACATGTCCAAATCGAAATGTTCCATAATTATTGTTGAATTTTAATAAATGTTCTTTTTTATCTGAGGATGTATGTTAATTTGAATGAACTTATGTCAATTGTGTGTTACAACTTACAACATAATTTTGCATGTGTTACGACATATGTCAATTGTGTGTTGGTTCTTACAACATAATTGTGCATCTTTTCCAACATATGTCAATTGTGTGTTAGTTCTTACAAGATAATTGTGCATCTGTTCCAACATATGTCAATTATGTGTTAATACATAATTGAGCATCTGTTACAACATATGTCAATTATGTGTTACAACTTACAATATAATTATGCATCTGTTTCAACATATGTCAATTATGCGTTACAACTTACAACATAATTGTGCATCTGTTCCAACATATGTAAATTGTGTTTTACAACTTACAATATAATTGTGCATTTGTTACAACATATGTGTCATATGTTGCAACATATGTCTATTTTGTAAATATTTTGACTAATTAATTACCTGTTAAGTGTCAACAATCAATCACGTACATTGTCATTGGAGCAACTTTCAAAAAAAGGTTGTCATTAAAGGAACTCTTCATATTCTACCCCTTTTCAAATCTCGAGACTCTATTTTCATTTTCACATTTGAAAACATTTAAAACTCAAAAGTTGCAACTTTTCTTCAAAAGTTGCAACTTCTTCACAATCGTTATAAAAGAAAAGAAGATTTTTTCGCGACTTGAGTCTAAGAGTAAGTAAGAGTAAAAAAATGATGAGGAGGATTAAAAATGAAAATTTTGTAACTACATTGAATCCCTTTCGAGGAGTCTACTTATTGATATCGTTGAAAGAATTCCTTTCAAAAGTTGCAACAGAATACAAATCAGTTGCCACAGAATATAAATCAATTCCATTTCCATGGGGCAGAACCCAACCCATAACTGGCCCAACAATAGTTAAAGGCCCATTCGGTAGGGTTATAAATAGGTTAACCCCAATGTCTATTCATTCATTCTTCATCTCCCTCCTCGCCGCACTCAGCTCTTGTCTTATTTTTCTTTCCTCTCTCCTCCTCTCTCCCTCTCTCACTCTCACTCAATCTCCTTGAGAAGATTTTACCACCTTGGACGAATCTAAGTCTCCGCATACTTCTACTGTGGGTCATCAACGTTGATTATGTTGTTCTTTATGAATGGATTCAACTAACAAGAGTAAGCCTTTCTCTCTCTTATAACATCCTGATAAGTTGTTTCTCAGCTAATATGAATTATTCAGCTGTGTTCTCAGTGCATGGGTGATGCTCGTTGTTTGTTTTTGTCGGATCTTGTCTTATGGAGGGTAGCTTCATCATTTGGTAAGTCTTATTGCTTTATAACATCCCGTCTATCTCGTTGTTTATGTTTTTCTTCCTCATACTGGCTATCGTTGTTTGTTTTTCTGTAAGTGGTCTTGGGACGGAGTGCATGGGTAGCTCTGATCCACCACTCTTCAAGAATGTTGATGCCCCTCCAGGTTTAATTGCTCAATGTTGACTCCAGATCCTCCCATTTTGTAGAGTCCTTTTTTGCTGGCTGACGTAGTATAGGCTAGAGTGTTGTTTCAGATGTTGTTTTGTTGGCGTTTAATGCCTTTGTAAATATGATGCTAACCTAGCCTTCTCTCAAGTATGGGGGCATACTACTTGCATGCCATGTCTCAAGCTATGTACATCGTCTATGCTTAATGTTATATATATATATATATATATATATCTTATTATGTTTGCATGTCTCAATGGCTATGTACATCTGCTAGATAATTTCCCTTACATTTGGGTGCTGGATGTTGTATTGAAAATTACCATACATAGTTGACATCTATTCCAACAGATTAAAAATTGGCATATATTGCAACATGTTGGGTGAGAGAAGTGTGTGTGGCATGCTGTGGAAGAACAATAATAAAGTTAAGAATAAAAAAGGACATGGGCAAGCCCAACCCATAATAGCCCATTACCGGCCCATTATTTCATTAACAATAAATAAAAAAAGTTGTTAGGATTTTCATAAAATTCTCTCTCTTCTCCTCTCATCTTTCTTCTTTTCTTTCTTTTTTTCTTTACTTCTCTCTGTTCTCCTCTTCTCTTCTCCCTCGCCGCTTGCTTTTCTCTTCTCAGTATCAACAAAAACGACGACGTCTGCTCATGATGTGGAAGAACATAAAAGAAAAATAGGTGATGCATGGGTCATATACGCAGCTAAGGCGCGTGAATGTATCATTTAAAAGCTATGTCTGTCATGTACACTCTAATCAACGAAATCATTAAATTTTTGATATAGCCATTGGGTCAGAATTCCTTTAAAAGAGGAGCATTTGTTGTGACAGTACCAGTACTCGAGACCTCTTATGAAGCTATTCTTTTCTCAGAAAAAATATTTTTATAATGTCAAATGCAATCTTGAATCGTATTTGTAATAATGAGAATGATCCGATGCGGGATTTGAAAATATGTTGCAAACATGGAGACGTACTTTCAATGCAAACGTCGTGATCGGAGGACAATCCAGGTCGAAGATTTTGCTCTTGTCCACGCTATCGTGTATGTTTTCTACATAAATTTGCCTGGAGATCTGTTGTTTGCCTTTATTTTGGTTTTTGTTTAATTTCTTTGTGGTGTATTTTAGGAGAATGCATGCAACTTCTTTAGATGGAGGGATCGTGAAAATGTTGATATACGATCCAAGTTCGTAATTCTGAGATTGGCTAAGAGAATTAAGGAGTTGGAATTTGATGAAAGTCATATTGAAAGAAGTAACAAATGGGTGATGAAGGAGAAGAAGAAGAGCAAATGTTGTAACAACTGGAAGTTAACTTTCGCGTTGATTGTTGTGGTCTTTTTTCTATTTTTAAGCATTACCAAGAATGCTGCGAAGGGTTGAAGAATTTCATGTAGTTGTGTGCAACCATTAAAATTGTCATAGTTGTCTAAATAAACATAGTTATGCACTTCTGTGTACTTTTTCTTTACATAACGTAACATATGTTGCAACATATAGGGTTGCGTATCGGTCGGTTTGGTTCTGTTTTGAAGTTTATCGGTTTGACTTATTGGTTATCAGTTTGTAGAGATGCTAAACCGTTAAAGAACCATTAATATATTGGCTTATCGGTTATTGGTTTATTGGTTATTGATCGTTATCGGTTCGGTTATCGGTTTAACCGTTAAGATTTAACACAAAAAAAGGTCATTAAAAATTACTTAGAAACAAGGTGACAAACCAAATGAACCATGCACATGAGTTCACAAATTACATCTTTCTAAAAAGCAAACACTTTTAACATTGTAGAATATTCAAGAGTTTGAGACAGCCAGAAATAAAAGTAGGAAACTAAACTCTAAGTCAAGGACTTTATATACAAAATGATCTAAATATAATTATTTAATTTACTATCGGGTTATCGGTTAACCCATTAAGAAAAAGCCTCAAATCGTTAAGAACCGATAACCCGATAACAAAAAAATCAAAACCGCTAAACCAATAACCCATTACTGATAAACTAATAACTTTTTTTCGATTCGAGTTATCAGTTTCAGTTCGGTTTTGAACAGCCCTAGCAACAGATAAACATAAAACATTGTCTTTAATTACAAACACAACATTGTCTCAAGGCTCCAAGCTCTTACAAACTATCCCAGAAGCCCAAACCCATTTCATCCTTTCAATTGTATTGTCACACAACCCTGTCTCGAGAGGTTTCATAGTAGTGCCGGTTATTAAATGCTCGATAAATGCAAGCGAGTATGACGCGCATGCGGCACCAGTTTCATTTCTGACCATAGGATCCTCTCGACCTTTAAATTCTCATGGTTCATTGAGGAACTTTGCTGGCAAATGGTTCATGATTCCACTTTACCTCAACAATATGGAAAACAACTCGAACACAGGCTGTATGAATGTAAAAAATAAGCTATGTTCAAAAACCATCATGTTGCAGTCATAGACATTCATGCGACCCTCGTGCAATACGATCTCAAGAGTCACAAAATGTTTTTTGTCTATGTTCATGACTGCAATAACCCTTTTTGCGCCAATCCAATCCATGCCTCCAGGATATGGTCTATTGCCCCTAACATAGTTAACGACATCCTCTTCCCATACTAACTCTTCAAGTCACTGCTTTAGGCTTCTGCAACCAGCTGTTGTAGCTTCATCGCTAATATCCTTGAACTTGTTTTTGAAGTAACTATAGAAGTTGAGATCCATGATTCTATCCGTGGAATCATACTGCTCATAGAATCTCAACTGCCTCTCCCGCATGAGGCTAAGAATTTCATCAACATAGTGAAATAACAATTAATATTAAAGAGAGTAATGATTGAAAAGATAAAACAAACAAACATTATAAATTCAAGGTTAGTGTAGTGGAGAAAAATCACCCAGTCATCCCACCAAACGCTCATACTTGTCATGTTCTTGAAATAATTTCCACTAAGATAATGCATGGCGTATAGTTCGCGGTGATCCTTTGTTTCCATCAGTGCCAGCAAAATTTCCTTTTTGGCCGCAGGCACGAACTTGTAAATATTCACCGACTTGAGCTCTATTTTCTCTCCTACAGCATGTGGCAATTCTCCAATAATATTTTTTTTCTAATTGGATATCACCTTGAAAAATGATTTTCTCCTCTTCTTGGCATGTGGAGGATATGGATCCCGAACCTTAAGTGGTGGAATGACACCCCTCTTGTATTTCAATTCATTGATAGCGTCTTTCAATGTTTGAAGATACTTGATAATGTCGTGATCTTCTTTTTTGCACTTCTCACATAGAAGGCTAGAACATCTACTACAAGAGGTACCCCCAACACCACTTTTTTTACAACCAGCATCAACACCAACCCCAACACCAACACCAACACCAACACCAACACCATCACCAACACCAATATTAACACCAGCCCTTACAGCTTCATCAACCATATCATCCTCATTAAAAACATGAAATTCACCATCATCAACTTTTGCCCTTTTGATGGTTGTTGCTCCATCCAATTCCCTTTTAACTCTATCGACTACAGGATCAAATAGAGTTTCAACAATTCCTAGAGTAATCAAGAATGACATTTGCAACTCATTTTTAATTGGGACAAGCCATTGATGAACAACCTATGATAGAAAAATATGAGCCATTTGTAAGAACAGATTATAAATCTGTAGCAACAGATATGACATATTTTGTAACACATGGGTCATCTGTAGCAATAGATAGGACATATATTGTAACACATGGGTCATCTGTAGCAACAGATAGGCCATATGTTGCAACATAAGAATCATATATAGCAACAGATAGGCCATATGTTGCAAAATAAGAATCATATATAGCAACAAATAGTACATATAAAGTAATAGATAGGATATATGTTGCAACAGAGGCTATATATAGGATATATATTGCAACATAAGAATCATATATAGCAACAGATAGGCCATATGTTGCAACATAAGAATCATACATAGCAACAAATAGTACATATGTTGCAACAGAAGAATCATATATAGCAACAGATAGTACATATGTTGCAACAAAAGAATCATATAAAGCAACAGATAGCCCATTTGTTAAAACATAAGAATCAACTTACACCATCATCAAGAGGGTTAAAAAGGTTTGGAGGATTCTTGACATTTTTTAAAGTTAACCATCTCAAGATCCTTGGAGATGAAATCTCTCCTTTGGCCGTTACTTGTTTCCTCAAATGAGGAATGGCTTCAAATGCCCAAGCATATACAAAGGAAAAAGAAGTCAAATGTTGAATTATTCAATAAAATATTAAATATATTAAGAAAAAAATTTATGTTTACCATGAAAGCCCATGGAAAGCTAAATAAGTTATTGGTCTTTGTAGATTATGATTTCAAAAAGTATTTGACAGCCAATTCGTAGCTCTCATGATCCAAGGATAGTCGTTGAAAGCCTCAATATCCTCTGAGAACTTCACCCAATTAACGGGTATATTGTTGTTGACATCTTTGGCCATAAGTACATTATGTACAAACCAAAGTAAGCACAATGATTGCTTGTGCTTCTTTGAAACCTCCTTGTCATTCAACAAAGTTATCAATTTGGGATTTTTGAAGCTTGGGCCAACAAGGGACACCAAGTCCTGCTCCTCAATTGACTGTTCATTACTTGTTTGCTTATCTTCTCCTTTCTTTCTTCTACGGGGTTGTTTTTTAGTCTGGGCTGGGCAGGAGAATGGCATTTTAGACCTGTAACTATGGCAAACTCCTTTTTGCCAAAGAAAAGTGGCATGCCACAATAATTAATCAAAGCCTCATCTTTCTTTTCATTATTCTGAAACATGAACCTTCTTTTCAGAAGTTCATAGACCATGCTCATTTGAAAAAGTGGATTACTATTCAGGAGCAAATCAAGAAATTGCCCAAAACAACTATTCTTAAAAAATTGTTCCAAATCATTCGCCCGGAGTATTTCCCTGAAGGACTCGAAAGATTTTCCCATGACTAACCTGTTAATGCTATCACCATTAGCATTAGGCTGTAAATGCACAGGAAAAATGTGTGCATTGATAGATTTGACGACATCTTCTTCCTCAACTTTATTTTTTTCTTCTTCTTCTTTCTCAACTTCAATTTTTTCTAGTCTGTGTTGCTCATCCTCACTTTTTTCTCCTCTTTCTTCCCCAGGTTCATTTTTATCTTGACTTTCTTCATCATCCTAAATTTTTTCTTGTCCTTTTTCCTCAGCTTTATTTTTATTTTGTCAGTCTTCCTCATCCTCAATTTTATCTTATATTTCTTCATTATCCTCAATTTTTTCTTCTCCCTCATGGAGAATATCAGGTTCTTCTTCAGAAACTCCTACTTCTATTTCGGAAGAAACTCCTGCTTCTACTTGAGAATGAATTGCTTCGGATGCAGACTCTTCTAAAAGATAGGAACTGGAATTTTCCTTCTTCTTCCTACCAGTTGTTTTACTCCTAGCTTTCTTCTTGATCTTGGTCTGAGTTTCACTTGTTTCATTTGTTAATACATTTTTTCTTTTGACAGGAGGCAATATATTTGTATCTACAAAAATGGATAGAAGAAAATTATCTTAAAAATTTGTAAACAATGAACCAGATCAACAAGAAAAATAAAATATTTCTTAACAAAAATAACAACAACAACAACACAACACCCCTCACAAAACAAAACCTAACCCCAAATACGATTCAATACGAATCAACAAGATCAACTACAAAATCAAATATTTCTTAACAAAAATAACAACAACACAACAACATACACATCACCCCTCACAAAACAAAACTTCAAATACGATTCAATACCAACCAACCACAACCATCTAGAGCTATCAAAATGGGCTTGCCCAACCCAACCCAACCCAACCTTAACGGGCTAGAGAGTTAAATGGGTTAGGACGGACTGCCCCTTTTAATTAAAGAGACAATAAAATAGCAGCCCAACCCAGCCCTAAGCGGGCCACGGGTTGGGATGGGTTAGCCCTTCAAGTAAAAAATGGACAATATTGATCTCTCAGAAAGAGTATCGAACGTTGATGTTTGATGAACACGACATCAATACATATAGAAATTCATTCATGAATTACACACACTTTAGTGAATACTTACAAAACAACATAATAGCCAAGATACAATATTCATAAGATTCATTCGAGCAAAACACATTACATGATCACTTTTTCCATAAACAAGACAACAAAGGCGAAATGAAAAATTAGGCATTCAAACAAAAGTAGAAGAGGTCAAAATTTCATAGTTATAATAACTACAATGATATATATATACATATATATATATTGAATATTTTAAAAATTCACAGCCCACGGGCTGGCCTTTGAAGCTCGCGGATTGGGCCTAAGAGGCTAGCTGGCCAAATGAGGCTGGGCCAAAAAGCCTCATTCCTAAATGGGCTGAAAAAATTAAGCCCAACCCTACTTAATTTAAGGGTTGGGTTGGGCCGGCCTAACAGGCCAAGCCCATTTTGATAGCTCTACCGCCATCCCTAAACCCTAACCACTACAAATTAGAGCTTTTTGAAACCAGATAACAACCAACCAAACACTAACTAACCAGCCTACAAACAAACACAAACAAGTGATTAACCACTAAAAACGTCCTGATTTAATACCAGTAAATATTTCAAAACCCTGAATTAATTTTACCTGAGAAGATATCGACGATAAATTAGGAATGAGCGGCAACGACAACATGAAACTATTGTAGAGAAAGAGGAGAAACAACAACAAATTACAATTATGTTGCATAAATTATCGCAACAACAAGTGGATTTGTAGAGAAATAATGGAGAAACAACAGAGAGAAGAGAGAGAAGGAGACAAAGAAATACAAGAAACAAAAAGTAAATTAAATTTCGAATACGAAACGTCCTTTTATAGAGGAGAGAGATAAAAATAAAAATGTTTGTTGTTTCATCTTTTTAATTTTTTTTTTGAATTTTGATGTCAATTCCATTTCTGCCAACACAAGTAACAAATGTTACCACATATCACCTTTCTGTTGAGGCATATGCAGATAATTGTGTGATTTTTTAACAACAGAGGCTATATATGTTGGCACAAATACCACACAACATAATTGACATTTGTTCCAACAAAAATAATACAATAATAACCATTAATATATCAGTCAAAAGGAACACTTCACCAATTGTTTTTTACAACTAATCAACAAAAAGGTAATTCAAAATGGTATACTTAACCATGAAAACTAAATCTAATCAATGTTGGTAACCAAACATCATCTGGAGATATGATTTTAGATTTTTTAGTTCTGGACCTTCGTGGGTTTTCATTATTGCTAGCATAGCCACTCCGAGCCTTTATAATCCCATAATTCCATAGGAGTGAAGCATATCTCATGAGAAGGGATTTAACAACCATTCCAGAAGATGGTACTTGTATTTCATCACTCAAATACTCCGCGTACGCATCAACAAATAGTCCACAGTCTCTGAAAGTTGTATCATCTATTAAGAAACTAATAAACTAATAACATCACATTATTAAATGGTAAAAAAAAAATGATACGTACAGACTATTGCTTGCTTGTTTGGCAATATCAGCAATGTATTCAACTTCGAATGACTGAGATTTGTTCTTGTCCTTGTAAGATTCAACCATTGACCAGTCGATTCGCTCTTTTTGCTAAAAATACCCACTATATTCAAGGTACTTTGGCAACATTGTAGACAACTTTTGGATCTCACTGGATAATTTTATGTTTTTCCTCGATGAGGACATCGAATCACACACCCTTATGCATCGTTGCTTCAATACAATGACAGCCAGAACCCAATGAAACTCTCCATTACAATTTACAGGGACATAAACCTCATCTGTGAGGTGCCAAGGCAGTCCAACTGATATACTAAAACCTTTGATAATGTTAACGATTTTATCTTCATATTCAGGAATAACATTGGCATGTTCGATGTATGTTTTGAAAAAACAATTAGTAGTTGTGTATCGATATTTTGAATTACTCTGTTGTTGCTTCGACTTCTTCTGCAGATAGTAAAAAATGACATCCACATGCTGCACAGATGCATCAACAACAATTTATGTATGAATTAATTTGTATGTATGTATCGGTAGGTGTTAATCAAAAGATAAGATAAGTGAGGATGGTTATACCTCATCAGTCCAACACTTGTTGGGTTGGGACATTACGTAGAACCAATTCTCGTCGTCGAGAATGCAACAACAAAATCAAGTTGTTTGAATCCAAGTTTCGAGCAATTAACTAAGTAGTGCCCATCCCATTAGTGTATAAACATTAAAAATAATTATTTAGTGGACATCAAGAAATATTAATGATAGTTGACTAACTTTACTTTTTTGCATGATGCTTGTAAAGACCCTCGTTTATCCATGGCGAGAAGGATGACATTATTTGAGTTGGATCCTCACCGGAAATGTTAAAACCTTCAAACGGATATTGTTGCCGCACATTACAACTGACGACTTTCTCCTTGTTTTTTGCGGTTGAGCAAGATTGTGGAGCAGTAGTCATTGATTTTTTTCTTTTACTAATTATAGAGAGTGATTTGGAAATTGATTTTTTCAACCTCCAAACCTTCAAAGGCTGTGAAATCTTCTTGGATGTGTGGAGATTAGTATTAGATGCCAACTCATTAATAGTATTAGTCAATTCTTTAATACGACTAAGAAAATAATTATAATACTGCTCATATCCTTTACATCTACAGGAAGAGCATTTGATGTTAGAAGAGGATGTAGCAGCAGCAAAAGATTGAGTTGTTGCCACAGATGAACCTTCTTGTGACATTTTATCTACAAGATAAACAAAAAAGGTTAAGAGAGAGGTTATAAAAAAATAAGGGGTATCAATTTATGCTTATGTTGCCACAGATGAACCTTATGTTGCAATACATGAGTAACCTGTTATTATAGATGACCATTCTGTTGGTGTAATATATAGGTGTTTTGTTGCAACATATAACAACTATGTTGCAATTTGTACCAACAAATCACTCGTATGTTGCAACATATGACATTTCTTTCAACAAATTAGTTTTATGTTGGACAACTGAACATACTATATTTCTACCAAAATATCAACAAAATGTTCACAAAAAGAAGAACAAAACCAACAAAAAACGACTTTTCACTGAACAACAACAACATATTACATTTTCTAAAAGTTAGGGTTTTTTGGGTTTCTCCGTTTGTGATTCATAAACAAGAAATAACAGGTCCATTATTCAATTTTCAGATTTATAGAATGATTTCTTGTTCATTTCTAAAAGATTTAAAAAAAAAACGACTTACCCATTTTAAGAAAAGTCACAGTCGAAGACGACGTTAAGCTTGAAAAAGATTGACGACCGGAGATGAGGAGGAAGAGAATGAGAAGCTTAAGCTGTTGATGGTCGAATTTTCCAAGGGGAAGAAGAGGAAGGACAGAACATCGAAGAGAAGAGAGAAGTTTGAATCTTTTTTTTTAAATGGTTAGATTAGATTTGAAATAGTCAAACAATGGATATTTTTTGTATTTTATAAAAGATTAAGAAGTTTTGAAAATATTAATTTGGTCCAAATTAACTTGATTACATTTTAAAATGAGTTTGACCCTTTCTTGGTCAGAGTGTCACCAAAAATAAAACCAACACTTATTTGACACCTTTAATTCCATTTTTTCCACTTTTAAAAGCATAAATGTACGGGCAGCAATGCAAACACTAAAATAAATCCCCTAAAATACCCCCAACTCAAGGTAGGCAAACACGTCAACTGCTCCACAATTGAAGCCTCCGTTCAGTCATCGACCCTCCGTCGCTGCTCCACAGTAGAAGACCTCCGTTGCTGCTCCACAGGTAGGTGGTAATCTGTCAAATTTGTTTTTGTTTCATTTGGAGTGTGTTTGATTTTTGTACATTTAGTTGGTTTTATGATAATGTGCTGGTAAAAATAAGTTTTGCTGTTGCATTCTGGTAGCTATCTCTAGAAATGTGTTAGTTGAATAGGGATCGATGTGTTGCTCTCGTTATCCGATTGCTTTATTGACCTTCTCTAGTTACATGTTGCATCTTTTTGCCTTATTTTTAAATTTTTGTTTTGCCCTTTGATGGATTGCTCTATCAGACTTGTTTTAGTTGGCTGTGAAAGGCTGTGGAAGGCATGTAGATTGTTCTATCAGACTTATTTTTGTTGGGCTGGCTGGCTATGGAAGGTCTTTGCAACTAAACATTACATTGTGTTTATGATAAAGCCTACTGGTTAGACAGTCTTTAAGAACAAGACAATCATTTCCTTGAAACTACAGTGGAAATGCCTCTTTAGGATTACACGACACACAAGAAGACTCCTAACCTTAGGTGTGGGATGAGTTAAATCATTTGGTGAGTGCAAGTGAAGAACACAAGCACTCATGATTAATTGGAGCGCATATAACATAACATGAGGTCTGACATTAAGAAAGGGAATGAGTCTAACTTTGATACCATGAAGATAAGTGAATTCTAAATATAACTCAACGTCAAAAGTTAGCTTACGAGACTTATCCAATAAAAATAGAAATTAAATATACGATCAAATTTTGAATTTGTCCAATAAATTGATTGAATAGTGATAGCCACAAGTAAGTTCATCAAGAGAATTATAACTACCATTAATCAAGGATTAATGAACGCTTATTCATTATACCAATTGAAATCAATATTCACTAATCGCTTTTCTACTTTTCCAATCTTGAGTAACCTAACAATCTTAATAGTTTGCCCACATGTAAGTAAGCTCTCCCCATTTGTTTTTAATTATTAATTAATTAAAGAGAACAAAGGAAAAAATATAGCACAAAGTACAAACAATATTGACAAATATCCTTTATAAAAAATGAAAAAGTCATTTATCTTAAAAAGGACTACAATTTTTTGTTGACAGTTGCAGTGACAAACATGTGATGTCCTAATTTTCTTTTAAAAAAAATAGAGGAGTCAAAATTTAAAATATAGTATATACTACTATAAAAGAAATTAAGATGGTCAACTATGGACAACAATGGATGTTGTTTAAGGTAGAAGATTATTTAATAAAGGAGATGGCAAAAGGTTGGAATTTATTTTATTTTTGCTAATAATAAATACAATATTTATCTTTTTGCCGTAGAGCTAGGTATTAGGTTTTCTGTAACAGTTAAAAGTTTCCAAGAGTTTACTTTTAATTTATTTATGATGCACATCTTGCTCTCTATATGGACTGTCTTCTTTTTGTCTGTCATTCTTGAATCTTTATGCAAAATTTCACCTTTTATTGTTGCTTTTGGCTCCTTAAGATTCAATTTTGGACTTCAAATTTTATCATTATACTTGCTTAAATTTCATGTGCGGTGAACAAGTTGTAAGTGCAGGGATACAGTTCAATTGAAGGTTCCAATATCCGACATCATCGAACCCACTGCTGCCAAACCTTTCCATCTCTAGCCTTAATTAAAAAAACTCGAGGTATTATTTCCTAGAAAATTGTAATTATTGTATTCTAGACTATCTTTTTGATTCAATACACTTGCATTTTGCTTAGAGCTTGTTTTATTTTTTATAGTGTGCTTTAGTGATAATGTGTTTGTTTAGCATAAGTGTTAACACTAGTTGATCCTATTGATAACAAAGTTGATTTTCTTGCAAGATCGATTTGTGTCCACCTAGTGTTGATACTTAGCTTTAATTTGGTGATAATGTGTTTGTGTAGCACAAGTGACAACACTAGTTGATCCTATTGATGACAAAATTGATTTTCTTGCAAGATCAATTTGTGTCTACCTAGTGTTGAAACTTAGCTCTAATTTGGTGATAGGAGTTTGTTTAGCATAAGTACCAACACTAGTTGATCCTATTGATGACAAAATTGATTTTCTTTCAAGATCGATTTGTGTCCACCTAGTGTTGACACTTAGCTTTAATTTGGTGATAATGTGTGTTTGTTAAGCATAAGTACCAACACTAGTTGATCCTATTGATGACAAAATTGATTTTCTTGTAAGATCGATTTGTGTCCATCTAGTGTTGACACTTAGCTTTTAGTTCATGTGGTTTAATTGTTAAAATAAGTTGAAATAAAGTTTAATTAACCCCTAGTTTAATTTATTATTTGAAATAATGTTGTTTATGGTAGATTTAGTTGTTGAAATCAGTTCAAATGTAGCTTAATTAACCCATAGTTTGATTTATTATTTGAAATAATGTGGTTTAGTTGGTGGATTTAGTTGTTGGAATTAGTTTAAAACTAGTTAGAGTTCATGTGGTTTAGTTGTCAAAATAAGTTGAAATAAAGTTTAATTAACCCCTAGTTTGATTTATTATTTGAAATATTGTGATTTAGTTGATGGATTTAGTTGTTGGAATTAGTTCAAATGTATCTTAATTAACCCCTAGTTTGATTTATTATTTGAAATAATGTGGTTTAGTTGGTGGATTTAGTTGTTGGAATTAGTTTAAAACTAATTAGAGTTAATGTGGTTTAGTTGTTGAAATAAGTTGAAATAAAGTTTAATTAACTCCTAGTTTGATTTATTATTTGGAATAATGTGGTTTAATTGGTGGATTTAGTTGCTGAAATTAGTTCAAATGTAGTTTAATTAACCCCTAACTTGATTTATTATTTGAAATAATGTGGTTTAGTTGGTGGATTTAGTTGTTGAAATTAATTCAATACTAGTTAGAGTTAATGTGGTTTAGTTGTTGAAATAAGTTCAAATAAAGTTTAATTAACCCCTAGTTTGATTTAGTTGTTGGAATTAATTTAAGACTAATTTAGAGTGATGTGGTTTAGCTGTTAGAAAATGAGAACGTTGATTATTTTGGCGTCCTACTAGAAATATTAGAGTTGGAGTATTGTGGTTGGCCAATCAAAAGAATAGTATTGTTTCAATGCAAGATCCAACCACAAACAGAGGTACGAGGGAGCTTAAGCAACACAATATCATTGAAGTCAAGCACACTAGAATGTATCAGGCTTATGATCCTTTTATTATTGCACAAAATGTTAAGCAAGTGTACGATGCTCCTTATCCATTGCGTAGGGATAAGTTTGATTGGTGGGTTGTAATCAAAACTAAGCCTATGGGGCGAGTGGAAGTTGAGAATGTATTGAATATTGCATATCAAAATAAAATATCAAGTGTTCATCAAGTACTGGATACTGAGTTAGAAATCAATTTGGAGCATCCTAATCACCTTTTAGAAGAAGTTAGTAGAGAAGAGTTAGATATGCTAACAAATGTGGTGGAGCATGAGGAGGAAACTTTCAAAGAGGATGAGTGGATAGATGAGGAGGAAACTTCCGAAGAGAATGAATGGATAGATGATGAGAAAACTTCCGAAGAAGATGAATAACAATTTGTATGTTGTGTTCATTATTTTTAATTAGTGATATTTGTATACTTTATATTAATGTACAGTCATGTTGTGTATAAAGTCTCCCCTTGTTTTGAATATCTGTCTTTGGTGCCGAAGCAGTTTTAACGTTTGCTTGTTTCATAAAGTTCTGTTGATTGAAAGTGGGTCTTATGTTATGATTGCAATGTTAGGTCTGCTTATACTAGAATATCTATGTAGGTTTCTCATAGCTTGTAAAGCCTTATGTTATGAAAAATTTGTTTAATGTATTTGTTCGACATTGTGACAGACTATTTGGCTAGTTAAGTTATGTACATGATAGAAGTCCTCTTGAATGGGAATTTGCATGTTAATAGTTGTATAATGCAAAATTCACATTATGAACTTGGCATTCTACTGGCAGACATGAAATTATTTCTAAAGAATTCCTTTTTTGTTTCAATTCAATCAGCACAAAAATCTTAAATTAAAAAGCTTGTTACTGTAAATCAACTTAGCAATTTTGGCAAGAGAGTGCAGGTGAACCAGTTAGAGGTTCAGTCTACGGTTTAACAGAAAAGGCCTATCATCTTCAGAAGAAGTCTTCGCTGGTGTGGATAGAGAGGCAGTGTCTGCAATGGAGAGTAAGATCTAAGTTGCTCGGACTTGGGTGCGGGTGTTCGACACGGGTGCGGATCTCCATGTCGGATCCTTCATGATCTAATTTTTAAGATTCGGGGATATGGATCTAGATACGGATACGGGTGCGGGGACTCGACAAAAAAAATAATCTAGAAATATAGTAATATGCATAAATATGAGACATTATGAAAAACTTACATGTAACTTTGTAGAGTACTAGAGTGTAGAAACAAGCAATTGAAGCTTGTATACTCAATAATAAATATATAGGCAGGCCGCAAGCATGTTAAGCTCTCCAAAAGGGCATGATTCATCCATTTTCCTGCAACTCACACAACAAAGTATTAAAATTTATAAATTTTTCAAAATGACAAATAAAAGTTAAAAAAATTTGAAAAGAGATAAGAGTCAACATATAAACCAAATGAAACATACCTTTAGAGTTTAGACTTTAGTCTTTACTTTTTAGAGCTTAGAAGTTACCCAAGTTTAAATCAAATAGACTAACAAAAAGTTAAGAGAGTTATGAGTCACAAATTTTATATAATTAGCTATTCAAATTAAGATAGCTGAATTATCACAAAAAATTATACATAAACTCTATGTTCACATGTTCATAGACCAAAAAAGAGTACATAATATTCAACCATGCATATTTAAACTAAGTTATACTTGAAGCATCTACATGAGTACATTCAATGATTCAATTCAAAGGTCATCTTCCACCATTTCTTCCATGTTATCTTCTTCCAAATCTTCAACTTCATTTTCAAAGAAGACTCCTTCAAGTTGAGGTTCGTCAATTGACAATTCAACTAAATCATTGATGCTTTCATCAATATTGAAATGATCTCCGCCTAAAATAATACCAAATGAAATTAGAATATTGTGAAAGAAACTTAACATATTAAAAAAAATTACTTAAAAAATATCCAAAAAATTACCTAAATCCCAATATTTGCTTGGCCCACTTGTGTATTTTTCTTTTCTTCGAGAGAGCAAGCGAAGATTATAATGCACAAAAACTAAATCTTCGGCCCTTGAAGTAGCCAACTTGTTTCTTTTGATGCTATGAATTAATGAAAAAGTGCTCCAATTCCTTTCACAACAAGATGAGGAAGCCGGTTGGGAAAGCAATTTGTAAGCCAAACTTTGTAAAAGTGGAGCATTTACACCATGGTTAGCCCACCAAGATAGAGGCTCTTCATACCCCATAGCATCAATCACATGAGGCTCACTAAAGTGACCATTCCCACTACAAAATGCCCCGTACTCCAAAGAAACTTGCTTTAAATCATTTGAATCTTTGAAATATCTTTGAAAGCATTTAATTCTATTTAAGGAAATCTCACTATCTTCATTAGGAGCAAGTCTTCTTATCCCATTACTTCCACCTTGAAGCCACGATTCATGGTAGTATTTGGGAACCAAGGAATGTGCCATATAATGTAAAGGAGTATTACTCTTATTCCATCTAGCCACGAGAATTTCTTGAATTTTATCAAAAAAATTCGATTGGCAGGTAATAAGATCTTTCCCCTCATGCTCAAACACAATCACCTTCACTTTTTCAATCATCATATCCCACATGTCATAAATAAGGTGCAATTGTGGAAAATCAAGGTCGGCTCTTCTAAGCATAGATACTATCGGTTCCGTACACTTTAAAAAGTATTCAACTTTATCCCACCATTCATCATCCATCACAAGAGATTTTATTTCACGTGCCCTTGCTTCAAGTACTTTATCTCCCTTGTAATTCTTCCATTCGTCGTCCATCACCATTTTTTCCAATGACGATTTTACTTTATGAATACGAGAAGTCATAACAATATGAGAAGCAAATCTTGTCTCGGTAACTTTTAACAAAGATAGTTCCAAGTGTTTTTGAAAAATGGCATGAGCCATGTCATGATTCACCACAAAAATTTTTAAGCTACTCACTTCACCAATCAATTTTAATATCCATTCACAACTTGCGAAGTGAGGTGCTTTTTCGGATGGTTGACACATGCTTTTCAAAGCAAGATTTAGACAATGCACGACACATGGTGTCCAAAATATATGTGGAAAAGTTTTTTCAACAATAGTTCCGGCAAGCTTCATATTTCCGGCATTATCGGTGATAACTTGAACTACATTTTTTGGACCAACATCTTCTATAGCTTTAATAAACAACCTAGCAATATACTCACCATCTTTAACAACTCCACTCGAATTAATCGATTTTAAGAATATTGGTCCACCACTAGATGCTCCCATTATATTTATTAATGGTCGCCTCTTAATGTCGGACCATCCATCCGAACAAATCTATAATCCTTTTCTTTTCCATGTATCTCTAATAGGTTGAAGTTTTCTATCTATATTGGCCTTTTCTTGAGCCAAAAGAGTAGTTCTTAACCTATTATACGCTGGTGGAACATAACCGGGTATATGATTAGATGCCAAAAATTTTGAATATTTTTTAAAGTAAGGAGAAATTGCAAGATTGAATGATAAACCTGACGCGTAAAACATACGAGCTGCCAACTTGTCGGCTGTGTTTCTATTAGCAATTCCAAAAGATTTCTCCAATACTCCACCGGCTGAACCTTTTCGCTTTTTTGGTTGTGATAAATCCGAGCCTTCCGGTAGAGATACATAATCAACCTTTTTTCTTGCTTCTAATTGTGCCACTAATTTTTTCTTTTCAGCTTCTTCATTCTCCTTCTTCAATGTTTCACATACCTCATGACTAATTTCTTTACATGCTGCAACTCCTTGACCAGAAATCTTTAGGAGATGTGCTTTCACTTTAGAGTAAGAACCCGTAACTCTTTTATTGCAAAAGTTACAAGACCATACTCTATTTCCGCCATCATTAGGAGCAACCATTAGAACCTTAACATGATTCCACAATGATTTACCATCAAAATCAGATCCAACACTTTTTGTTGGTCTTAAAATACTCTTGCCTTTTTGTTTTTCAGCCATTATTGATGCCATGGAAGAACAAAGAGCTTTGGGTTTTCTTTTTTTATCTATGGAGGAAGACACAAGTTAAAGAATTTTTCTTGTCTTTTGATAAATTTTAGTTGTAGAGAAAGTTGGTAAGAAAAGATTGATTTTGACCATTTTTACAAAAATCAAAAATCAAAATAATAGTACTATAGTATGCTACATCTATAGCATCAAAAGAGCACTTGGCGTTTTTTTGGGTTTGAAATGGTACCAACTCATTTAATGCTATAGTACTCTTTTTTAAGGCCATTTTAATTTAATACTTCTTTTCATATTAATAAAAATATTTTCTATATTTTAATTTATGTGACACAATATTAATTTTGAGAGTCAAATAATTTAATTTTGAACGTAAATTTAAGCATGAAACTCAAACTTTAAAAATCATATGACCTTAACCTTTATTTAATTTCATATGATATATATATATATATATATATATATATATATCTTGTTATCAGTTAAAGTAGTTAGAACAAAGTCGATCTTTAATTTTAATTAAATATATAATTACATACGAAGTTTTTTGATAGTTGTTACTTATATTGATAGCAAGAATCAAACAATCTAACAAGATGTAATCCCTAACAAAGTCAAATCATTACTTCTAATCTAAATAAAATTATATGTCAAATATTTTGATTGTTTAAAACTTACACTGACAAGAAGAACCAAACGATATATCAAGATGTGATCTCTAATATGATATCTTGTTATCAATTAAATAAGTGTAATAAAGTCAATTGTTACTTCTAATGTAATATATACTTGCGTTTCAAGTATTTTGATTGTTTAAAACTTACACTGACAAGAAGAACCAAACGATATAACAAGATGTGATCTCTAATATGATATCTTGTTATCAATTAAATAAGTGTAATAAAGTCAATTGTTACTTCTAATCTAATCTATACTTGCGTTTCAAGTATTTTGATAGTTTAGAACTTACACAAACAAGAAGAATCAAACGATACAACAAGATGTGGTCCTTAATATGATATCTTATTATCAATAAAGTTAATCAGATAAAGTCAAATTGTTACTACTAATCTAATATAAAATTGCATTTCAAATATTTTGATAGTTCAAAACTTATTCTGACAAGAACCATTAAACAATCTAATAAAATGTGATTCCTAATATGATAGTGTGTATATCTTATTCTCGATTAAATTAGTCAAATAAAGTCAATCGTTATGTCTAATATAATATATAATGGAATTTCAAGTATTTTGATAAATCAAATAATCAGCTTATAATAGTATTTTTTTCATTGAACGTAAACATTTAAATAGAAATGTGGAACGTGACATTCAAATTATTCTCAAACTATGATATTGAGTTCTCTTTAAAAGTTAGTTCCAGGAGGATCAATTATGTTTATAGATTTTTATGACTTTTAAAAGATGAATTATTTCATAAAAAATTATTTTATTTAAACATAATTTATTTTAATTATAGCTTTAAAGAAATACTAGATTAGATATATTAGAATATAATATTTGGATCAATGTAATTAAATAATGGGCCTTCAAAGCATATGGGCCTTCAAATCATTAATATACCTATATATTAATCTTTAATTTATAATTAAATTAATTATAATGTTTATCCTCATTTATAAATTTTATTAACTTTAATTTATAATTATAATGTTTATCCTTATTTATAAATTTTAATTAACTTTAATTTATAATTCTAATGTTTATCCTTATTTATAAATTTTAATTAACTTTAATTGAATTTTTCTTTGTCACTTCTAAACTCAGGCTGAAGCTGTAATTTTTTTGGCTTTTTTAGTGATGGACACGTGAGATCTTGAAATAGTTTTTCCTAATAGATTTGCTTTCAATTATAAATATAATAAAAAAGATTAGATTAAAATTTTTACATGTGAAACAATTTTGAATGACTAAATTTAACTCAGGGATTTCTTTGAAAAGAGTAGTTACCTTTAAAAAGTTCCAACTCGTTTACTTTTAATTATCATTTAATATCTTATGTAATTAAAAAATATAGAAGAAGTAGTACTAAAAATTACAATAATTAATAATCTAAAATATTAATTCTCGAAATTTTACCTATGCCATAGGACAGATAAATGACATATATTATTTAAAAATTATGTAAAAGATATTATAAATCACAATAATGAATAACTTAAAATACTTTTAAAAACATACTAAAATTTGGTTGACTCTCAAAATTTCACATGTGTCACATAAATTGAAAGACAGAGAGTAACAAATATTAGTGCAAAATTACGTTAAATTTACTATAAATCACAATAATTAAGAATTTAAAACATTTTAAAATCATAGAAAAATTTTGTTGATTCTCTTAATTTTATTTGTGCCACATAAATTGAGAAAGAAAAAATAATAAATATTAAGTCCTTGCTTATATATATAAGGTTACGAGTTTTGCGATATTCCTAATACTATTTCAAAAAACCATTAAAAACCTCCCACGTGTTTATACATATATGCAAATTAAGCTACATGAATTCTAAAGGCCTTTTGCTTATCAAAGAGCATATATATATACATATATATATAACGTGGCAGCTAAAGACTAAAATTCAAAACGTGGCAGCTAAAGACAAAAAATTCAAAACGTGGCACCTAAAGACAAAACATCAATTTAAGATATATATATATATATATATGAAAGAGGCAGCTAAAACTCCTAAAATTCAATTAAAGAATAAATTAGCCTCCTCGTCTTCAACCCGCTTCGTCTTCTCTGTCTTCTCACCTCCATCTTCTTCGTCTTCTCTCCATCTTTTTCCTAAATAAACTTCAATATCTGTGTTTTTCCCAGTAAAATACAGCTCAATACTCACGTAGTAGTCCACCACGGCATCACCGATTCTTGGCTTCTCTATTCCAAAATAGAAATCGTAGACCTGCAACAGCCACATGAACAAGAAGATTTACCAAGAAAAAAGCTTCAAAGGAGACAAAAGGATTAGTGTAAATTACTATATAGCAGCAGAATTGAAGGTATTTTGGTTCCGATCTACTCAAATCTTTACTTTGAGTTATCGAAATTACAATTTTTTCTCCAAAGTATTGGTCAACACATCCGATCTCTTACTGTAAGATATCTTTGCTCAATGCCGAGCTTGCTGCAGTAGCTGAAAGAGAGAGGAAGAGAGGCGAGGAGATTGCAGCAGCAAAGGAGGTAGAGAACAAGAGGTATGTGGCGCTTCAGGCCCAACTAAATTCTCTTTTTCATTCAGGAATTATTATTCCTCGATGTCCCAGTGATGCACGTCATGGTCTAGAGGATGGGCCCCAATAAGGAGAATGAGGGTGATGATGAGCGTAATGAGTCTGAGGGTGAGGGTGATGATGAGAGTAATGAGTCCGATATGGAGAGTGAGGGTGATAAGGAGTAGTTGTATCTATTTGACATTTCAGACTTTGTATGTATAGTTTGTATATTTTTGGAATTGTTTGATCGTATTTTAGTTTAATTTGAATCAGATCAAGTATATTTTGAAGTAGTTTCATGTAAATGCTGAAAACTATCATTTGAAGCGTAGTTTGCCTCCTGGCGCAGCCAAGAATAGCTGTGCTGAGCTTCTAGGATACATATCTGAGTGATTACCCAATCAAAGCTTGCTGATTCCTGTTCTATCTATTAATAGTTTTATATTACAAAGAATATCAATAAGTACTAAGAATACTATGCTTTGCATCAAGCCATCCAAGGATGAACTGCCTGTAGATGCAGGGACTGAATTCATTATAATCACTACGTTTTCTTTCTCTTTTTTGTAGTTGGTAGTAAATTTACTCTATTATATCTGAGTTCTTACTCTGAAATCATCCTCTCTTTGGTCTTTATGTTACTTTTGCAGCTAGCATTGATGAGTTTGATGACTGATGAGATACACCAAAGTCGAGAACTGATTCTCAATAATTTTTTCCCACATCTTTGAACCACATAACTACTTGAGCAAAAGCTGCAACAAATATTGAAAACCAGTGTGGTGTTAAACTTTGGGTGGATTGCTTATCTTTCTTTTTCCATGGTCAACCTGATTCGCGCAAATGTGGACAATGAAATGGTCAAAGCTGTTGCTGCAGTTGTCTTCAAGGGGCACTGGGACAATCTTTTGAAGCCTAAGATCGGTTCATTTGTGACTTCCACCACTATTAGTCAAGCTCTTCTTCATATATCGCAATATTATTTCTCCCTCACATGGTCATTCTTTCAGTGGGCTGAATCAGTTCCCAATTACAAGCATTCGTTGCAATCCTCTTGGACTATGATTTACATACTCACCAAACAAAAACACTTCAAAACTGCACAAGACATGCTTCAGAAGGTGGCGGTCAAAGACTTTTTATCATCACCGACAGTTCTGAATGCGCTTGTGAGATCTAATCTGAATAATGATGTGAACTCACATCTTTTAAGTTGGTTGGTGATATTCTATGCTAATTCAAAACTACCCCATGATGCAATTCAAGTTTTTGAGCATATGAGGGTTTGTAAGCTTATGCCCCATACACATGCTTGTACTACCCTTCTGAATTCATTGGTCAAGGATGGGTTGACTGATACTTTGTGGAAAATTTACAAAAAGATGCAAAAAATAGGGATCGTTCCGAATATCTATATCTATAACGTGCTTATGCATGCCTGTTGTAAGTCTGGTGATGTAGAGCAGGCTGATGATTTATTGAGAGAAATGGAGTTTAAAGCTACACTCCCTGACCTTTACACTTATAACACATTGATATCATTGTACTGCAAGAAAGGCATGCATTATGAAGCTTTGTGCGTGCAGGATAGGATGGAAAGAGCAGGAGTATGTCCTGATATTGTAACCTATAATTCCTTAATTTACAGTTACTGCAGGGAAGGGAGGATGAGGGAGGCTATGAGACTTTTCAAGGAAATTAAAGATGCTACCACTAACCTGGTTACTTACACCACATTGATAGATGGATATTGCAGAGCCAACAATGTTGCTGAAGCCTTAAGATTGAAAGACGCAATGGAGGCAAAGGGTTTGTATCCCGGGGTTGTTACTTACAACTCAATTCTTCGGAAATTGTGTGAACAAGGCCAGCTGAAGGAAGCAAATATACTATTAAATGAAATGAATGAGAAGAAAGTCATACCTGATAATGTGACTTGCAACACTTTGATTAATGGTTACTGCAAGATCGGGGATATGAAATCTGCTCTTAAGGTGAAAAATAAGATGTTGGAAGGTGGACTAAAACCTGACTGCTTCACATACAATGCTATGATTCATGGATTTTGTAAAGTAAAGGATACAGATGGGGCCAAAGAAGTATTATTTGACATGGTTAGGATTGGACTTTCTCCTAGTTACTGCTCATATTCATGGCTTGTGGATGCTTACTGCCATCTGAATAATGAGGTAGCAGTTGTCTCATTGCCAGATGAGTTTGTGAGAAGAGGTTATCTTGTTGATGTTTCCTTTTATAGGGCAATCATAAGGAGGTTGTGCAGGAGAGGAAAAATTGATGGTGCTGAAAAAGTTTTCCACATTATGCAAACAAAGGGAGTGCTTGGAGATAGTCTAATATATGCTACTCTTGCATATGCGTACTTTAAGGTAGGAAAGGTTGATGCTGCATCATATTTGTTAGACGACATGTACAAAAGAAGGCTAATGATAACCCTAAAAATGTACAAAAGTTTTAATGCTTCTTACTCTGATGAGAATACCCTTTTAGATATGTTTTGGAGTAACGTGGTGCAAAGAGGTCTGATTTCCAGAACTGTTTACGATGAAATTCAGCAATTGAAGATACTAAATTAGAAACAAATTGGCTTCTGAATCCTTTGATTCTTGATATATGGATATCATGGCTGAAGTAGTGTGCTATAAGCATGAGCAGCAATAAAATTACTGTAAAAAAGGAGAGAAAATCAGAGACACAAATGTCATCAACAATAACAAGAAGACCCAAATGGCACACCCAACACCACCACCACCACCAAGCCCAAAAATCCTCCATTTTCCCGTAGAACTCGCTGCAAAAATCCCAGAAATATGAAAAAGAAACAGCTTTACCCATTGAACAAATAGGACTATTACAAAGGGAGGCTAGAAAGTCTGTTTGATCAAGAAAGACACTTTCATAGAAGTTCTTCCTCTGTTAATCCCATTGTTCTTCTCAACACTTCAACATCTTCTTCTTCGGCTTCTACTTCAGCTCAGAGGAGAGAGAGTTGAAGAACAAGAAGACGACGGTTTGGCGATGGAGAGAGATGCCGGAGAGAGGTTTGTTAAATCAATTTTTTTTATGAACCAAGTTTGATAGTGTAGCTTAAAGTTACGGAGGATCTTAGCAGCTCAGTTGGTTGGTTACATGAATTTTCACCGTATTGGTGAGGGTTCGATTCTCCACCACCTTGTACCATATTCCCTTCCCCTACCCCCAATTTTAAGAAAAAAAATGTAGCTTAAAGGTAAGATTTTTACAGTTTCCTAAAAAATCGGACTGAATTTTTTTGTTTGAATTAACTTTAAATTTGTTTTTTAAGAAAACCCTTTATTCTCCTGGAAATATTACAATTTTTATAAACCAAGATTGATATTGTTACATAAAGTTATGATTTTTACAGTTTCCTTAAAAGTGTGGCTGACAAATCTTTCTTGAATTAATGCAAATTTATTTTTTTAATTAAGAAAAGTACCCTTCTAAATGTGAAAAATTGATTCTTGATATAGAAATATTGTTGTTTATGTTTTGTGGTGGCAGGGTGGATGAGAAGTGGAGGTTTCAGGCAGATATGTCTATGGCAGAGTAATTTCTTAAGGATGGAAAGATAATTTGCTTTGAAGAAATTGGAAAGGAATAGACTTCAGATGGAGAAGACTCTTAGACCAGCTGTTCACACTCTCATTTCTGTGAGTATCAACGCTGTTTCCGTAGTTTCTTGTTCTTCGAATTCGGTTATCACCTGTGTTTTTTGTGCTTCGATTATCTCATTATTTTACTGTCATTACTGTTCTTTCTTATGTATGTTGTGTATTGTTCCCCATTTCACATTATTTCGTTGTTGTTACTGCTCTCATTTTTGTATTCCATTTTTCAAACTGGTTGGAAATGCTTTAAGATTAAGCTGAGTATTTATTGGAAACAACCTTTCTATCTCTACGAGGTAGAGATAAGGTGTGTACACTCTACCATTCCCAAATCCCACTTGTGAGATTACACTCGGTATGTTATTATTGTTGTTGAAAAATAAGTACCAAATAGAGTAACTGTTTACCTTATATATGCAATAGTATGGTAAAATTAATTATTTATAGTTCTTTTATACTATTAATGTATAAAACTTAAATGTCTTTTTTTTTTTTTAATCAAAATTTTGACCCATTGGGTCAGGTTTATTATTTATATGAAATCAAAAAACAACATAAACAAATAAAGTTGTTTGGCTAGTCCAAAGGACCAAACCAAGATCCAAAATGTAAAGGACAAGAAAATGCTAAAATTTGAAATTGGAAATAAGATACAAGATGTTGTCGGCTCTTCCACTTCCACTCTGAACTGAATGGGTTTTCTCCACTTTCTTGATTGTTCCTCCATGGAATCTTTCTTTTGAGCTGCGCCGATGTGTTATTGTTGAGGATCTTTGTTCCGGTGGTCACTTGAAGGTGGTCTTCTCCGATTTTCCGATATGCTTTCCGCCTCTTCTCCAATGCTTGATGTTCCAATGTAGTAAGTATTATGAGCCTTTTCTTTGTCTCCCACAAATTTGTTCTTTCCCAATTTTCTTTCTGTGAACTCATCTTCATTCTGCTGCTTCTGTGATGTCATGAATAATAGGCCCGTTTTGGACATTTCTCCCTTTTCTTCAGGTGTTTTTGACTTTTCTTTGATATTGTGGCTTTTGTAGTAGCTAGATTTTGAAACAGTTGCTTGGTACATTCGTGTGAAATATTGTTAAAAGAAAATGACGTATTTGCCTACCATAATTATTATTTCCTTGCATGATCTATATGATGTTGTATCCTTTTTTTTTTTGATAACAAGGGAAACCCATAGCTGCTACCCTTTGGGTGCGCATAGGGTAAAACCCCCGCTCCTATGCAATAGCTCGCAAACCACATAGGAGAGGTAACCCGCACTAGGCAAGCCCGGTGCGATGAGCTCGACCCAGAAGTCAAACCCCTTGCTTTCACTGGCAAGGGGTTTCGAACTTGAGACCTCCAACATGGAGGTCCCAAGCCCAAACCACTGGGCCACCCCGAAGGGTATGATGTTGTATCCTTCTACTCTTGATTCTGATGTAGGGTGTCTCTGATTTATCTGAGTTGATTGTATCGACTGGAAATTCGGAAAGTGTATTATATCTTCTTGCTCAAAAGCTAGATTTGTAACAAAATCTGCTAGCTTATTTGTCAAATGTAGAAAGAAAAGAAAAACAGGTTTTCAGATTTTTCATTCAAGGTCTGTCCAGCAAATGCACCACTGTTCAAATTTTCTCTTTATACATATGAAAGAGTAATTTTTTCTTATTGTTCTTTGCTTTTTACTCTATTCTTTAACTTGAAAAATAGTAGAATTATTAAATGGAAGAGGGTCAGTAATGGGGTTATAGTTTCCCAAATGTTCTATTTCATTGAACAGAAAAGAATATTAAAAGTGAAATTAGATTTTTTATTTATTTTTTTCGTACTTTTGAGGAAGTTCATTGTCAATTTAGTTCAGAACCTTAAATTTATTTATTTTTTTAAAAAAATCTTATTAGAAAAAGGCGAAGTTAAAACTTTTCTTACTTAGTTTGCAGGGTAAAAAGAAGACAGAATGCGAATGCAGTATTGGAAGAAGAGGTTGAAGATTTGACAGAGTTAAAGAAAAGTTCTAAACATAAAGATGTTGAAGTGAGACATTGTAGTAATGTTGATAAAAAAGTATGTCATTTACAGAAATGGTCTGAGTCAAATCCAAATCCCACGAATTTGTTAGAGGATGAAGAAGGGATTATTATTAACCCATTGTTGTTATCTTCTGAAGGAACAACAAAAACTATTTCTTTATTGTTATTGCATTTGCTTCTGTTGGAACAAAATTTGTTTTTGGGAAGATGAAGAGCTTCTTTCACTTTTCACTAAAGAAAAAGAAACCCATTGTTGTTTTGACAGTTTTGGGAGTGACCCTTTTCTCTGTTCAGCTCGTGTTGATGTTGTTGAATGGATTCTGAAAGTGAATGCTCATTATTATTTCTCTGCCTTGACTGCCATTTTAGCCATTAATTACCTTGACAGGTTTCTTTCAAGCCTTCAGTTTCAGAAAGACAAACCATGGATGATTCAGCTTGCTGCTGTCACTTGTCTTTCTTTAGCTGCTAAAGTTGAAGAAACCCAAGTTCACCTTCTTCTTGACTTCCAAGTACCAATTTTTTCTTTCTCTTTTCTTGATTTACAAATTTCTTGATTTACCAATTTCTTGGGATTTTTTTGATTGATTATTTAATTTTTTAGGTGGAGGATGCAAAATATGTGTTTGAGGCAAAGGTACAAAGAATGGAGCTTCTGGTGCTGTCATCACTGAAATGGAGGATGAATCCAGTGACCCCACTTTCATTTCTTGATCATATTATAAGAAGGCTTGGGCTAAAGAACATCATGTTCACTGGGAATTTCTCAGAAGATGTGAAAGTCTTCTTCTATCTGTCATGACTCGTAATTATTGAACTCATCAGTTTCTTTTTGTTATTGTTGTTATAGAATCTTGTTTTTGACTAAAGATTAGATTTTTCGATGATAACAAGAAAAAACAAAGTAACAGAATTTTATTTTATTTTTGTCTAATAATACAGATTGTAGATTCGTACGTTATATGCCTTCTGTATTGGCTACTGCAATTATGCTTCATGTTATTCATTAAGTTGAGCCTTGTAATGCTGTTGAATACCAATATCAACTTCTTGGTGTTCTCAAAATTAGCAAGGTTAGTTCAAATCAATTTTGTCTTTGCCATTTTCTTCATAAAAACAGTAGTATTTTGTATTTACTGCTGCTGTTTTTGTGTAAACAGAATGTGAATAATTGCTTTGAACTCATATCTGAAGTGTCATCTAAGCCTATTATATCACACAAGCGCAAATATGATGAAAATCCCAGTAGCCCAAGTGGTGTAATTGATCGAATTTACACTTCAGAAAGTTCAAATGATTCATGGGATTTGGATTTGCCTTTGTTCAGAAATGTCATTAATAGGCTTTTCATAACTAGGTTTTATAGTTAGTAGTAAATGGTCTGAGTCAACAAGACCTCAACTAGATCCATCCACCATACAAGAACAACCACCTTCTTGTTTAACAAATAGTTTTGGATTTAATTTGCATACAATTGACATTTTAATTTTTTTAAATACTATATGTGTATATCAACATGTTGTAGCAAATACTTGCCCTATTTTCTAGGTTACTAATTACTATCCCTATTATCATGGGCAATTACAATTGTATTTATCTTCTAATATACTATTAGTGTATAAAAGTTACCCCTGTAATTTTTCATATGTATTACCCTTATTTATAAGCCAACAACACCTAGGCCGAACGCAGCAATTGAGTTTTGTACACAAAGTTATCTGTGTGGTACTTTTAATGTGTATCTATTTGTTTAAAACATGTGTATATGCTTCTTTTTCCCTGCAAGTGACGCGTATGCCAAAACACTTCTTTCACTTTTCTATTTCGCTCTTTCACTTGAGTATTCTACATCTTCTTCCCGGAATTTTGGTTAAACTTTGTTGCTGGGATCTAATGGACGCCGTAAGCTTTCGTTTTTTGTTTTTCTTTGTATTTTGTGTCCTGGTTTGTTGATTTTTATGTTCGATTGTTTTGATATTGCTTCCAATTTTTGCTGCTCTGTTGGTATGTGGTTGTAGGTATGTTGTATGGATAGAATTCCTATGTTGAATCCACTTCTTCTTCATCTCATATGCACAAGAGTGTAGACCCATCTCAATTTTGCAGTGACTTCTATCACATACCAGAAAAGACATCAAAATTCAACTGGGTATGATGTAAATTCCTTCGTATACACGAACAAAGAAGATACAAGAGTAAACCCTAAATGTTAACTAAACAAAATGGGAATTTTTTTCAACAATGGTTACTCATCATTGGCATGGCAAATGGTGGTAAGTCTAATGAGAAGATTTACTCAAAGAACAGAATGAAGAATTCTGGGAGTGAAGAACTGGAAGAGCCTACTGCTGTAAAAAAGTCAATTTTTAATTTTTTATGGCTTCATTCTTCTCTATATTGAGAGATCAAAGGTAAATACTTGTACCAAAAGTAATGTAAGTTATATTTTATTTGGGTCCATTTCATTAAACAAGTACTACTTGATAATTTCAAATATTCTTAAGGCATTTGCAAAATACTCTTGGTTCTGTATTCTAGAGAGTAATATAATTTCTTTGTTCTTATATGTTATTAGAGAATGTTGAAACATCGATTTAGATTTCGAGCACCAATTTTGTTACTTATATAAGTTCTTTGTTCTTATATGTGATTTTGTGACATTGCAGATATATAGATGAGAGAACACACACATCTAGGTGTTGTAAGGTGGAGCTTTGTTGATTTGATCTAAACTAATAGAAAAAAGGGATCCTACAAGAGCAACCATGGTAAGGATCGTTGCTATTACTGCTACTTCAGGAGGAGTCATATGTTCTCAATTTGTTTAGTAGTGCAAAAATTGATAAGTTGCTTGAGCTACTGTTATATTGTCGCAATAACATTACATTTATCTTTTTGTTTCATTTGAATTTCATATTTGTCCTTTGCCAATTATCGAGGCGTTGTTCTGTTAGTAAAACTACTAATAAAGAACCCTTTTACTTAATAGAAAATATTTTGCTGCCATTGAAACTGGATTGAGTTGGAAACCAGTGTTAACAAATTAGTAATATGTTTTCTATCTTTCTGTGGTTAGTTGTCATAGCGTTGGACATTAACAATTCTGAAATTTAAACTTTAAAGACAGTGAAACTAACAAACACACGCTTCTGCTCAGGTAAAAGTATATGTTAGTTTTCTGGCATTGTTGTTTTAGAACTTTTTTCTACTTTGTGTGTGATATTTTAAAACTGATTCAGCCTATACTTCAAAATTTTTTGTACTTTGGTCTCAATATTGCATCTTCCAAGTTTCTACTGTAGATTAGAACAATGCTTGTAGAATTTATAGATTTTTTTCTACAATATAGTCATTCATGTAAATTAATAATTAGTTTTCTGGCATTGTTGTTTTAGAACTTTTTTCTACTTTATGTGTGATATTTTAAAACTGATTCAGCCTATACTTCAAAATTTTGTGTACTTTGGTCTCAATATTGCATCATCCAAGTTTCTACTGTAGTTTAGAACAATGCTTGTAGAATTTATAGATTTTTTTCTACAATATAGTCATTCATGTAAATTAATAATTTAGAATGTGTTGATTGCTCCTGCAGTATCATTATTCATGTAAATGCTTTGTACTTCTTGCTTTGGTGATTCCTCCCTGTTCCTTCAAAAAGAGAGCTTTTAGAAGAAAAGCAACTCTTCAGTCAAGATTATCAAAAGAACTACGAGGAGTGCATCCACAAATTCATGACACAAGAGCATTGTGGAAGTTCACAACTTTGCTGCTCTGTATGTCTGTAGTGACATGGATGAACATGATTCTCCCTTTGTCTGCGAGTCTCTACAACTCACAAGAAAATTATGGTTAATTTTTAATCTATATGCAAGAACTACTTTAGTCAGAATGACCTGAGAGACCCTTATACTTGGCTCGAATTGTAAACTGGACCCTTCTACTCACGAGTTTGCCAACTAAACATTTAAACTCTGTAAAACTCAACCTTTTAAACCCTTTCAACTCATTGTGAATCTCAATCGCCTTGATGTCACACTCCATGTCAGATAAAGTTTGCCATTTTTTATTCTTATAATAATTTCTTTTTTGACAAAAAAAATTCCCCACAATTTTCATCCTTTTCACCCTCCAACACCACCACACCACCATAATACCTTTGGTCACCTTTCCTCCTCCAGTCACATCCTCCCATTAGAACTCCATTACAGTCGAATAACCACAATAACTTGCCAATATGAAAAACTCATTTCTTTTCTTACCTCTAGAAACAAAGATTAAAAAGAAGATTTGTGAATTAATAAAACCACAGTTTTAGGAGGAATTGTAAATGGTAGATTAAGAAATTGAAATTGTAGTCACTTCAAAATCCAAAAAATTTCATCAATCAAGCAATTGATTTACAAAGGAAGAATAAATATCATTTATTAGTCAAAGATATTTTGGTAATAACCCAATTTAGAATTTTCTTTACAATAAATTTGAAATAGCTATAAAAAGTGGAGAATTTTTCGTAGGTTTAAAAAATTGAAGTGGAATAAAATAAAGTCTTGTTTTAATGGCATGTTTCTTCCTCTTAAGTTTTCCGATGGCAGTGTGTTTGTGTAATGTCCTTTTGCTTTGGAAAAGGGTCAATAAGAGGGAATCGAAAGAGGACCTAAATAACGATTTCTTGATAATTTCAGAAGAAATGATGGTGGTAACGACGAAGAAGAAGAGTGGCAGTAGCCACATGGCAGGGAGATGGTGCTCTTGGAGAAGAAATGAGTCTTTTTCTTTTTCTTTTTCCTTTTTTTGGGACTTTTTCCTTCTATTTATATTTATTTTTTCTGATTTTAGTCCTTATAAATCATAATTCATCCATTCACTCTCCTTATATGCGTGAAACTCACGCACTTTTTCCATCTCAACCGTCAAGTTGCCACACAAGCTCAGTCAACGGTCAGAGGGGTTTAAAAGATTGAGTTTCATAAAGTTTAAGTGTTCAATTGGCAAAATCGTGAGTAAAAGGGCTCAGTTTATAATCCGAACCAAGTATAAGGGCCTCCTAGGTCATTCCGCCATTTTTTTTATCTAAACCTTTCACGAAAGATAATTCAATTTCTCACTTGCTGATTTTTCCTTCTGGTTCATTTGGATTCTTAGGCGTCGAATGAAAACATATCTCTATTTGACAGAGGCAATCAAGTTGTGGGACTATACTGGGCATGTTGTTGTTGACAGAGGTGATCAAGTTGAAAAGAGAAATATTGGTAGAGTTTTTTCTAAAATAATAGATGTAAGCTTTCCCCCAACAATTTTTTTTTTTTTGTTCCTTTGTTGTTAGATTTGTGTTGTTTATCGAAATACATAAAATTTGCTTGATTATACTCATTTTTTTGGATCAGGTGCTTGTACTTTGTTCATTAGAAATTACAGGTGTCAACTCATCTGGTGCTAAAAAAAAGTTTTGCCTCTCAAGTGTGGTTGCACTTCTATCTACATGTAAGTGCGGTCTCATCAGTTATCTAGAAATTTGACTTGCACAGACAAATTATTGGTATTACTACTTTATGATTGATTTGGTTGTTGCTTATGATGGTAATATTTACATGTATTGCTATATTCATTAAATCTTTATGTCTAGAAATAGTGGCGGACGAAGCATAAGCTTGATAGGTTCAATTGTGTCGATTATCTTCGACACGATACATGACCCATATGTAATTCTAAAGTATAATGTTTTCAGTAGTAAGAACCTAAAGGTTGAAATCGTGAAATTTAAATATTGAATCCTCCTCTTCGGCTAGAATGTGAAGGCAATCTTAACCAATACTTTTCAGTGCATAGTGGAGATTACTCCTTACTAGGTTAGGTGGTTGCCATTAATTTTGGTAGGCCTTTTTCTGAAATATTAGTGTCGTATATATATGAGATGCTAGAGTGAACCTTCAAAACTTCATATTTGAAATTCATTGTTTTTCCAAGTGTGATTCCATCTATTCTAGAAGTTAGCAGACAATTACAAAATGAAAAAGAAGAGGGTTACCATCAAAGTACTTCATAATTTTTTTGTATATACCTTAAAACTGCTGAAAATTTGAGTAAACATTCAATTGTTAGTACTCTGTCGTGTTGTTAAATGGCTTAACTTCTCCTTTGGATTACTAATGTAGTAGTTCCGACTTCTAAGCTTGAATTGGGTTGTCCCTTTAATCGAGATTGTAGTTTTACATGGGCATCTTCACTTTTTTGTATTCATTTTTGTTTGGATGGTGTCTGATCTTCTTAAGCCCCCGACTTTTATTCCAGATGATTTCCCACAGGTGATGTTGAAAAACGATGGTGCTTGAGGACTATTTGTGCATATTGCATGTAGGGAGTTTCTAGAAGTGTGTTAATGGAGCCATGAGCCGTCCTTTTAATCTTCTTATTTTTTCATTTTCTAGGGAGGTATGCTTCAATACGTTGAGGATTCGGTCTCTAAAACTTCAGGAAATTTGATCTACCTATCCAAATTATGAAAACAATAGTTCTGTAATTTCCCATTGTAGCATGATTACTTTACAACGATTGATCTCAACTCCATCGCTGGCTTATGAATTGCAAGGGAGGATAATTTTACAAGTTGTATATAAGATCCTTTACGATCAGATGAACAATTTTATTAGTCATTGTTTAGGTTATTTTGTTCCAATATTGAAGGCTTTCTTAAGGGTAAGCTTTTACTCTGTACTTATTTAGCATCTTTAAATGCTTATAGTTGTGTTGTAACTGCATCAAGCTTTCGTAATATTAGCTCTATGTTTTGCATGTGCTACTTTTTCATATTTCTTTTAATTGAACTCGTATCTTGCGCCGTAAAGATCCACCATTAGTAATACAACAAGACAAAAAGGGATTGGTCAGATGGTAAACGCCCTTCACCTTCAACCCTAAGATTGTGTGTTTGAGTTGCCAAAGGAGCAAAAAAGATGAAAGCTCTAATTATGGTGCGGTAAAAATTCCTCCGGACCCTATAAGAACTAGTATTACCTTTACCCTATGCTCTCATTAATTATAATAAGTAGATATTAGAAAGGATTAAAAATGTGAGATATCATTTAAAGCCTAGGAAGAAGCCAACTTATTTTGCTACAACCTATATTACAACCTATATTACTCTCATCTAATTTTTTTTATATATATGCTAAGAATGACAAAAGTAAGTAGGTAATAATAATTATGACGGGTTAAATTATGTACCAAAAGCATGAGGATCAGTAATGAAGTCTAAGTGCATTTGGTTTGTGTTTGCTGCAACAAAAACATGGCTGCGCCTATTCACTGTTGAGACCATTAAGCATCTCAACTAGTTGTGGATTGAACAATACTATATAGACTTTGTTGAGAAAAAAACAAGATGGTTGGTTTTACTTTTGAATGTTGAGAAAAGACGCTGCACCACTCAATCAGGTTCCTTGTTGAGTATGAGCTATGTTGTTCTATGTATGGCTTTTGCTTTGTGAATAAATTTGATTGTCAAAATTAGTTTGTTTCTTGTCAATGTGTCTAATGTATAAGAGAGACAAAACAATCTAGTAGCAACCTCTGCTGCCATGCCCACCTACCACTGCAGTTTCTACTGTTTTACAGCTGCACTCCATTGACTTGTCTTGTACACTGCAGCTCGAAGGATCAGGTCCCTTTACCAGATTTTATTTCTTTATAGTTTGTTAAATCATCAAAACACCAAAATATAACAGTTTGAAATGCAACTTAAAGACTGTTAATCAATAGATTCTGGATTTAGATGCTTTACTCTGCTGTAGAAATGTTTGCTATCCTTGTTTACATGTTTTAGGCCGCATATGATTAATCTCTAATATTGTCAATATTTGTAACAATTCTTTTGCTTACATCTAATTTAGAATCTTGTACTACTGGCATACTTCTAAACTTTTGTAAATTTTCCAATAATTCAAATAACACATACATTTGAAGACATACTATTCGAAGAAAAGATGCAGGAATACAAGTTATGAGAATGATCAACTCAATAACACTTACATTTGACACAATATCCATCTTATTTTCAAAGAAGGAAAGAACTAAAAAGATCTTTTAAGACACATGAACTAACTACTACATCAAACAAATAACATTTATAGTGGAAATCTAAACAAATTGAGAGTAGAATTTATTAAGCTTTGGAATCCATGACCAAAATGGTGCTAAGGTTCATTGGGTGCATGTAGTCAGTTGTTCCAGTCAAGATTTGTTCAACAATGATTCTGTTAGCCTTCTCTGTGGGGTGAAATGGATCCCAAAATGCATATTCATCTCTGTTTGAGCACAAGTTGGATAAAGGTGTGCACAACCCTATCCCATTGTATGGTCCTTGTCCACAACATGCCACCTTTGATGTCACAAATCCTGTCCCATATTTCATTTACCTTCAATGTTAGTAAACCAACTATATATATGTAACTAATATGTGTATATTAACATGTTGTAGCTAGCAAATACTTGCCCTATTTTCTAGGTTTATTACTATCCCTCTTATCATGGACAATTACTTGTACTTATCTTTTAGGTGAAGCCTGATAATAATGTAAAACTTCTAATATATTACTAATATATTACTAGTGTACAAAAGTTACACCCTGTAATTCTTCATATATATAATACAAGAAGACAAAAAGGAGTTGCTCAGGTAGTAAATGCCCTTCACCTCTGACTCTAAGATCGTGTGTTTGAGTTACCAAAGAAGCAAAAGGTGAAAGCTCTAATTAGGAGGCGGTAAAAATAATATAGTAAGAAATTCTGGACCCTATAAGAACTATTATTACCTTTACCCTATGCTCTCATTAATGTGAGATATATATCATTTAAAGCCTAGGAAGAAGCCAACTTGTTTTGCTACAATCTATATTACTCTCATCTAATTATTGTTTTATATATGCTAAGAATGACAAAAGTAAGTAGGTAATAATAATTATGAAGGGTTAAATTATGTACCAAAAGCTTGAGGATCAGTAATGAAGTCCAAATGCATTTGATTTGTGTTTGCTGCAACAAAAACATGGCTACCTATTTCACTATTGAGGCCATTAAGCATCTCAACTAGTTGTGGATTGAACAATACTGCTGCTTGCTGCAAATCATCAGCGCAGCTGCCATCCCGGCTTCGTTGGGCTAATTCCGCTGGCACGCAACCTAGTGGCCCTGTCCCGGTCACAATAACTCTACGAGCACCTAAGTTGTAGAGCTTCTGCATCGTAAAATTACACTGTCAGTATATATAATTTAAATTAATTCGTAAATTATTAGAGATTTATGTTGCTTTATGATAGATCTTCAAATTCAATAATGAAAAATGCTGTACGTCTTTATGATGTGCTACATAAAATGACTTGAATTATAATGACACAACTAAGAATTGTACAATAATTAATCACATGCATGATTTATTTTCCCCTCTAAAGTAGGTCTGCATTGGTTCAACGTCTACTGAATCCTCTATCCTTCAAGGTTTGAATTAGGAAAGTACTATAAATTGCAATTTTTTTCCTATCAACATGATGAAAAAATACATTTTAAAATTTTATTCAAAATTCATATCGTTCGACTCTAAAAAGAAAATTGTGACAACTAAAAAGAAACAAAGGGATATGAAATAAGTTATATTTTGTTTCTCTTTATAGATAGTGTTCTTGATAGGACATACTTCCTCTGTTTACTTTTACTTGTCCACTATTTGAAAAGTAGATTTTCATTATTAATTACTTGTTACTGTTAACATATCAAGAAAACAACAATTACTTTTCTACGTGTCTTATCCTTAACATTAACTATTTATTCTCCAAATTACTTTCTAAGACGTAATACCAAACACGAATTTACAGGGGTAATATGGTAAAATACTCATGTCATTATTGTGTTCTTAATCGACATGTCAAGTCTAAATATGACAAGTAAAAGTGATCTGGCCTACGTCATGTTTTTTTATTTTATTTTGTTGTCCCCATAGTGACAAAAAATGATATATATGTAGTAATTTAGAGGAAGAAGGGAGTATTAATTGTTACCTTAAGAACATTTTTGTACTCAGAGATGACATAGGAGACATAATCTGGAAGCATATATTGACGAGATCTAACAGAAAAAGGGACTAAATAATAGTTATTGACAAAATCATTGCCACCAAGTGTAATTAGAACAAGACCCTCTTTCACCAATTGCTTTGCCTTTTCACTTCCTATCAAAGCTCCAACTCTCTTTTGGTATTCTGCAAAGTACTGTAGTTGTTGCCCAATCCTTATAATGTTTACCTGAAAAAGGCTCTTCATATTAGAAATCTATCTAGTGTACAAGAAAATCGAGATCTAGAGTCAAATTTCTTAATTTTGATTATAAAAAGTATTATAAGTTAAAATTATTAAACTATAAATAAAAATAGGCTAAAATGTTGCTTCTTTACTCCCAATTTATGTGATATCAGAATACTCAAACTTCTTAAATTTGACCATGAAGTTGAACATTGAATCTTTAATTTTTAATTTCTTTGGATAAAATTTATATATTTAAAAACTACGTAAAAGTTATATGATATTATTGTAGTATTTATTTAACTCTCAAAATTTGAATGATGCCACAAAATCAATTACTATTGCAAATTCAATAATGGAAATTTAAAATCACTAACTAAAAAATTGGATTTAGCGACGAACAAATTTTGTAGCTAAACAACAAAATTCGTCGCTAATCCTACTTAGTGACGAATTAGCTACAAATTTTTGTTAGCTATGAGCAAAACAACGACAGACCAACCACGAAGTTGATTGATTTTTAGTAGTGAATAGAAATAAAGCTTACAAATTGAATTCCAGTGTCATTAAGTACGCCAACCCCAGCAGAAGCAAAGTTGGCACCAACAAGAAGTTTTTTCCCTTGAAGCTCAGGACTCAAGTATGGCAATGTAGGCTCTATTCCAAGTTTTTCACCTAATAATTACATTAACAAGGACAAAACAAATTTTAATAAATAATCATATATAATAAGGTAAAAAAAAGAAGACAAAATGGATAATCATAGCAATGCACCGAGTAAAACTTTTGTAAGTAAAAGTGAAAGTGAAATTTCTCTCGATCTGGATCAATTTTTGAAACTTGAATTATTTTTGAAGACAATTTTAAAATATGATAGATTTTAAAAAAACCTATTATTAAACACTAGCTAATTTTTTCATGTATTCTTTATTTTCGTGATATATAGTCCCCCTTTTTTTTTTTTTTGCAATTAATATAGGAATTAAAAAAGAAAACAATTGTGACTATTGAATGTTTGTCCCATGGACCACGTACGTGTGCTTGATAGAGAATAATGCTGCATGCATGCATGCACACAGCAACACCAAATGTGAAAATGGTTTGCCAGAACTAGTAAAATGAAGAAAGAGGAAAATATTTAATTTGAAGGTTGTAAAACTTCAACTCCTATTAAAGAAAATATAGAAACTAAAAATAAGTTGGACTTAATGTAAATGTGTTAAGAATTCCCACATCAGAAAAGGGATAGACTCTGATACCATATAAAATAATAGATCTTGAACCTAACTCATTCTCCAAACAAGGTAAAGATGGTTTAAGTCCATATGAGCAGATCAATTATTCATCCCTTTTCCAACGTGGAACTTGTTAACATAATGATGTGTATTTTGGAATGGAATGAAAATCACAAAGTAGAGAAAGGTCATATATTAAGTCTTGTTTGGCCATATATGTCATCAAACTTATAATAATCACTAAAAAAAAACTGAATTCATGGACAAATTTAGTAGCTAAACAACACTTAGCGACATATTCTCATTAGCTATGAAGCAAAATAGCGATGGATGTGTATGAAAATAAAGAAGAGAGGAATAATATAATTAACTGATGATGTCAGGAATGTTAAGGCCATTAGAGAATCGTCCAGTGGGACGATGAGTTGGATAATCAATGCCATAAGGTGGTGAATCTGCACGAGCACTTGTAGCCAAATAATTGTTATTTCCATTATCAACTAATGAATCTCCAAACACAAAAAATGCTCTTTCAACACCCTCTACTATTGTTAATACCATAATCATCATCAAAATAATAATCACAACAATATTAGAAGCCATTGAACAAATGTGATAGAGAGAGAGAAAGAACAAATGTGGTATTTGCTTTCCTTTTAGAAAGAAACTAAATTAATGAAGTGTATATGTTTTGGTGTGATAATTGGAAAGAAGATAGTTGCCTTTATATATACAAATTATTGAGGAGGTATATTATAAACTAATAAATGCATTTGGATGTTTGGTGTTATAATATAAAAACTAACTAGTTAAGAAAAGGATCGCAACAACTTTCAATTGAGATAATCAATGTAGACAGTTGTTTAGCTGGGGTGATTAAATGCATTTTCAATCATTTCATCTCAAAGAGTTTTATTTTCTTTTCCTTTTTTAAGTAGTTCAACTTCTTACACTTATGTATGGTCTACAATATACTCTATAATTTACACAATCAACTAAAATAATACTTCCTCCGTTCAATAATATATAGTTGTCCACTATTACTTGACACATGGATTAAGAAGCAGTAAATGATAGGTGCTATAATTTTACCAGATTATCCTTATTAAATATTAGTTATCTAAACATTGAGAAATGAACAATATTCAATAGCAAAGTAGGATAAACACAAAATGATAAATTGTTTATTGATTTTATAAACTAGACAAGTATTGTTGGACATTTCAAAACAATATAATCGACAAGTAAAGATGAACGGAGGGAGTACATGTTATCATTCATAAAATGTGAGATTGTAACAATAACCTATTGAACAAAGAATGAATCTGCTATAACAAATTGAATATATTGATAACGTAAAATCTATATACACATGCAATGGCTATATTTTAAGTTAAATCAATAATTTCCTGGTATCATGGATTGTGTCATATTTTCACTTTTCCCATATCTTGGTTAGTCAAATGTAGGAAGTGGGTAAGAGTATGACTATATATGTGAATCCATTACTAATTTGTTATTTTAAATTGACTAATTCTGCCGTTTGCATTATGTTGTTGTTAAGTTGAACTTCAACTTATTACTTACCATTCTAAAAGTTCTATGAATTCCTTAAAAAAGTTTTTTTTATCATCCAGTGTCCGAAGCTCACATTGGAGCCCTAACTAAATCCAAATCGTGCACTGCAGGGCCCATTCAGGGTGACACTCCCAACATAATTTTTTTCATAGCCAGGACTCGAAGTCGAGACATCTGGTTAAGGGTGAAGCGTGCAGTTCCACTACTACACCACAACCCATGTTGGTTGTGGTTGTTAAAAAAGTTGTTAAAAAGGCATCAAAATAGCTAGTATATATGCATCGACGTATAAAATTGTATCACCTGACTTAGCTTGTGAAATTTAACTTGACTAAGTTGAAGTCACCATCATATGTTAATGTAGAAAATCCTATAGAAGATATATAAGTAATTCCTTTGTTGAAGGAAAATTGACTAAATGAGATTTCTTGGCTATTTTGTGTTACGTGTAAAAATGAAGATGTCTTACAAACCCTGATACTTAGTATTAGGACTTAGAAAATGATTTGAAAAAAAATCATCTTTTATTGATACACTAAAAATGACAAGTAAAAATAAAAAATTATTTTTAAAATAATAGACAAGTAAAAGTGAAAGAAGGGAGTAATAAGTTTCGAACCATCTTAAAAACAAAAATATTTGGAGAAACCAATTGTGTTTTTACTACCAATTGCATGTAAAAGGTTTTTGGAAAGTAAATTTATTGTTATTTTTTTATATTTATATTATTAGAAGAAGACGAAGATGATGTAAGAAGCTAAGACAGTTAGAGTGTATTAAATTATTGCTAATATAATTTTTGAGTAATTGGAAGTTAGTGACTATTTTCAAAGGTGCATTAAATTAATAGCTTCAAAAAACAGCTAATAATTTTATTTTTATCTTCACCGAACACCGCTTTCTTTTAATTCCTATGTTCTTTTCTCTACCTTTAATCTTTTTCACTCTTCAACAACCACGAAGTTTAGTTCAGATCGGACGCTCCCTAACAAAGGCGATTTCATATTCAAAGCCAGGGAGATTCGAATTCAAGACCTTTGGTTAATAATGAAGGAGTACTTACTATTCTACCACAACCTTTGTTGGTTAGAATTGTAATTGACTCAACTTTTTGGTCCACAGTATAATGTATTTTCTCCGTTTATTTTTAGTTGTTTACTGTTTGAAAAATAGATTTGCATTTTTACCTATTACTTTTAACATATCAAGAAAAAAAATAATTTTTTTTCTATTTTACCCTCAAAATTAATTACTTATTTCTCAGGACCTAAAACTATTCATCAATTAATATACTATTATGATAAAGTACCCATACTAATCATAATTTTTTAAAAGGGCGTGTAGAATTCAAAATGGATTAGTAATAATGAACGGATAAATTACTTCTTCCAAATGATTAAAGAGTTATTCATTCTTCCATTGAGGTTGGAACTTACTTAAGGGAGGGAATATAATTAAATTCAAGGATGAATTCCACTAAACAACTCTACAATTTACCCTAAATTCTTTTGACATAAAATGGATGAATAGTATTTTTGGAATTATATTGAAAGAGGAAATACTTATCAGTATTGTTATCTGATATACATGGTGAGAAATATTTTTATTGAAAAACACGTAAATTAATTAAGTGCTTATAAGATAAAATCATCAAAAATATTATAAGTTAGTCATTTTCAATTTATTACTTCTCAGTTTATAATTAAATATTCTTATTTGACTATGTATTTTATTAAATATATTATCCTTAATATTTTAATTTCGAAATATATTTTCCAAAACAAAACTCCTAATAACATTTTCAAAGCAAGAATTTCTTTACAAGTGATGTCACCAAGAATTGGACTTGATAATATTGCATGCCCACGTTATCTATTTCCGTTTTACTTCATTGAAAAAGTTATCATCATAATTCAGAAGTTCAATTAATAATTCAAAGCGTTTAGTTGAAAAATAATTCCTATAGTTAATGTGCGACTTAACTTATGATACTATCTTTGATCTCAAATATTAATCGTTTTGATTATTAAATTTATTTCATATCATTTGCGTTCTAAACAAATACCTACCCCCACCCCGTCACCCCCCAAAGAAAAAAAAAAGTGAGACACGAAGTCCAAAGTTTGAATATCCAATATTTTATCTAATATAAATGGCTAAATTTTAAAAATATTATAGACGTTGATTAATTTTTAAACAGAACCTAGAAGTAGCTATTTGTGTACTTGTGCCTTTTATTAACAGCTTTCAATATATATACATACACTATTATAATAGTTATTATTGAGTTAATTAAATCCAGCTTTTAAATTTAATGTAGCAAATGAAGGAGCCAAGATTATTAACCTATGTCAGTTATAATAAGCTATTTTAGGGACACTTTTCTGGACCCAAAGGGGGAAAACTCAAAGAAAGTATAATAAATGTTGTTTCCCTTTGTTCCTACTAAGAAGAAAACATGATTTGGCTAGTTCTAATTTAACAGCTATTGCTTCTATAATATTACTTCTGATTAATATTTGAAGAGGAACTTTCAGAAATGACTATAGTTTGGGCTTAATTAGAGATCTATGGCTATAGTTTGCTTGATTACGAAAAATAACAACATGTTTGGAAGAGGAGAGAGGCGAGCTAGACTAGGAGATATCAGAGGAGAGAGGCGAGCGAGATCTAGGGGAGAGAGGAGAAAGGCGAGAGAGAGATTGAATACATGTTTGTATTTGTTGTATCAGGTTGTATCACGAATACAATTAATACAACTGATTTGTATCAATGAATACAATTGTATCAACAACTATTGTATTTAGCTACATATTAGGAGGAGAGAGGCGAGCGAGATTGAGAGAGGTACACGAGATCGAGAGAGGGAAGAGAGAGACAAACTAGATCGAGAGAGGGATGAGAGAGAGGATGAATACATGTTGTATTCGTTGTATCAAATTGTATCACGAATATAATTGATACAGAATACAAATACAGTTTATACAAACAAAAATAGTTGTCTATATTCGTTGACATACAATTGATACATAATACATTTGACAGAGAGGATGAATGCATATTGTATTGGTTGTATCAAGTTTTATCACAATTACAATTGATTTGTATCATATATCGAATATAATTGTGTATCGACGAATACAATTGACAAAATATAAATTCTCATTATAAAATTGATACAGAATACAAATACAATTGATACATAATACAAATATAGTTAATATGAAATATAAATACATATTATACATAATACAAATATCATATATGTGAAATGTTTTTTGGATTGCAACGTTGTTTGGGATGGAGAGAGAGATAGGTGTCGCATCGTTCATCATATTAAAATTGGGTGCGATGGCCAGTATGTCTCATCCCCTAATTCCCCCGAATACTTTGGACAAATTTCTAAGATCAATTCTAGTAAAACGTATATAACTTTTCATACATGGCTCATATTGATAAATGGTTTGGAACTTTGGAATATACACATGAATAAGTTTAAATATGATATATCATTTGTCACAACACTCACAATTTCAATGGTTTGGGTATATCCACACTTACAAAAAGAGTTCAAATCCTAACCCAAATTTAAGGAGTGTTATAATTGATCAATCATGACCTCACACATTCAAAGTATGAATATAATAGAAATAAGGATGCTTCAATAGATGTGTGTATATAGTAGAAGAGACAAGATTAAGAATGAATATATATTAAATAAGGTGAGATTAGCATGCGTGATGTACAAGATATGAGAAACGAGACCGAGATGGTTCACGCATGTGAAGAGGAGGAGCACAAATACCAAGTGAGGAGGTGCGAGAGGTCGATGATAGGTTTGATGAGAGGTAGATGTAAATCGAAATAGAATTAAAAGAGAGGTTATAATAAGAACAAGACATAACACGTCTTCAGCTTACCGAGGACACGACACTAGATAGGAAAGCGTGAATGCTAAGGATCAGGATAGACAATTAGTAGGTAGTCAAATATTTTTTCTCTTCCAGTGGTAGAGTAGGGTTTTGATATGAATTAAGCACATACTTGTTCCCTTACTAATATTATTATTGTTATGTTATCATTATCTTATTCTTTGATTTTATTATTACTGTTATGTTTTTCACTTTGGTAATCTCTAATATTTTTATTGTCACTTTTTTCTATCTTCCATATTTTCATCATAACATTTCTTTCAAATAACATTATGAAAAAAGAGGGTCGATCAAAAATAGTCTGTCTAGCTCACAAAGATAGGAGGTAAGGTATGTGTACACCCTATCCTTCTTAGATCCCACTTATGGCTATTTATGTAATTAACCAACCAATGTTGTTGTTGGTTAATTACATAAATAGCCACTTACCTAAAATAGGGGTTAATTTGAAAGATATAATTAGAGGAAATTTCATAAATAACTAAGAGATGAAACTTAATAACCCTCCTTAGCTATAGTTTGCCTAATTACGCTCCATAACTATAGTTCCATTTGCCATGCTAATTTTCATTTGTATATTTTGTTTTTTTAAAAAAATAAATTATACAAATTGGGTTTATACAAGTAACATATATATATTATATACAATTATTTGTATCGTGCACAAACTATTAATATAGATAAATAAGTAATTGTATATAATTGTTAAAATAATTATGCAATTGATTCTTATAAAGTATTGTGTGTATATATTAGAAAAAAAAATATACAACCAAAAATGAAAAAATATATAGAACCAAACACCATAAATAGAAGTTTCTATATATACAAATACGTATAGATATATACAATATAATAACAAAATTATTAATAGGTACACAAATACAAAAATATATACAAATTAATATATACAAATAGGGTTTATACAAATACCAACGAATCTTCATAGAAAATTACATTAAACTGTAGCCGCGATTCATAATTATATGAAACTATAACTGTTAAATAATACGTTAGTAATATTTTCCTATTCGCATAATTTTTTTACTATCTCCTTGATTATGTGAAACATCACTTATTTTATACCAAAATAAAAAGATAAAATACCGCTTCATATGATTTAGAGGAGTAAATTGTTCTCATTAACTATGCTTTAAAAATCTAAATTTAATTAGTATTTCAATAAATTTTAAAAATGTTATTTAAGGATAAGGGTAGCAATTGAAAAAATAATTAATTCACTCTTAATTTATTAAAAAAGACAAGTAGATAAAAAAATCTATTTTAATATAAAGGACAAGTAAAAAGAAAATGAGGGGGTAGAACTTTTGAAGTAAAGGAATACAATATATGTCTACTCCCTCAATTTTATTTTATTTGTCTATTTTAGTAAATTAATAGAGTTTTGTTACTCTTTCGACATATTATCTTTAGTATTAAATAACTCTATAAAGTAGAAACAATCCAATTTAGAGTTTCAAGATATCATTAATAAGGTTAATTTAGTAAAATGCATCTCAAATAAGTTTTCTTATGAATTGTGCCAAGTCAACATGAACCAGATAATGTAAAACAGAGAGAAATTGACAAGAATTTAAGTATGGCTAAAAAAACCATATATGACTAACTAAATATATTGTTCGAAAAATAATTTTCATGCAAAATTAGTACTGCCTTTTCGCCAAAGAAGGGTCAATATAGCACACAAACTAATCTAGCTAGTGTTGAATTCTTTGGCTATATACCCAACATAATGTATTAGGTGAATAACCATGTGACTGTAATTAATGGTTGATCAACTTATAACTGCAATACCATGCAATTAACCTGCATTGACAGCTAAGATTGATTGATTTCTATGAATAAACCAATGTGTAGAGTCACAAGAAGTAGAAATATTTGAATTCTTGATTGAAAGGAGTAATTTCATTTTGCTGTACAAGCTGGAAAAATTAGGTTCACATTATAGTTTCTATGTCTAAAAGTGTTTGTGCATGATTAACGTACTTCTTCGTTCACTTTTACTTGTCAAATATTTCATAATTTGAACTATTTTTACTTGTTATTTTTGATAAATCAATAAAGTACAACTTTTTTCTTCCTAATATATCTTCAATTTATTTTCATTGAGTTAATGTCTTTGAAAAAATGTAATGAGTAAATATGTTTGTGACCCTGTCGATTAATAGAGATAAAATAGTAAACTCACTATATTAATTATTATTTTCTTAATAGGTATGTCGAGTCAAAATTTGACAAGTAAATCCGAACGAAAGGGAGTACTATTGTGTTGTTAAATTTGTTGGACCAAAATTTCCAGCCTATGTGCACTACAAGGTGCTTAGAATTAGGAAGAAATTTTAACTTACGCAGAACCTAGGAGTGGACCTCTGTTTATGAACTTGTTTTTTTTTCCCCAACTCCTTTTTACTTATTCATTTGATATTAAATGCCATTTTAGGGTACTGACCACACACCAGCTTTAGTCTTTATATCTACTACTTGTATGAGTAGGAGGAGTTAGTAGCACGCATGCAGATTTGGCTAAATCCATTAGATTTTGCTTAAATAATGTATTTTTATTAATAAATTTATTAAATATTTAAAATATTAAATTTAGAACCTAATTACAATTATTATCACTTAAAGTCATCTTTGTAAAATTTAAAACTCATAAAGTTAAATCCTAGCTTTGCTTTTGAATTTTATCTCATGCGATGCACAAACAATATTAATAAAGAATATTATTTTTATTTATTTTAAACTGCAGTGTCTTACTTGAACGAGTGGGTAGTTTATGCCACGGCAGAGGCATAGGTGAGTCCAATTACTAATATATGACATAGATGAGTCTTTTCTCAAACATCAATGACATATTTAAGATTTTTCTGTTCTATAAACATAATTCATTGATTCCTTGTAATGGCCGGTTGATCATTTTTGAATTTTTTTTGTAAAATTACTATTTTACCCCTTCCGATATTGACCCCTAGTCATTTCTGAATGAATTTTGAAATTGATTTCTATCACGACCCAATTTAGGAACATGACCAGCGCTAAGGGGGAGAATCCCAAAGCAAGCCTTATCAGAATTCTACAGAAAACCAGACAGAGTTTTCTCTGTTTTTGGTCCTATCCAGTTTTTTCCTGTCTCAAATTCAGCAATACCACTAATAAGATCTCCAATACAATACACAATATACATTAACCATCTATTCACCATGCAATAATACTACTTCATCTCCGAAAGCGAAAAAAAAAAGGATTCAATACAAGTCAAACGTCTACATAAGAATGAAAGAATACTCGTGACTCATGTAAAGAAGTGACTATGGAGCGACTCTAAGAGTTCAAAGGAAGTTCCATAACAATAGATAAGCTTACTACCCGCATGAACAAGTACGGGCTCACCATGGAATGCCAACTTGCTAGCTCTAGTTAATATAGTCCTCGCCAACGTCACCTGTGTTCTCTGTAAAAATTTAGCGGGGAGTGAGACGCTAGCTCATTGAATAATAATACTTAACCACAATCATTTTAATGAGGGACAAATAAAAAAACATGCTAGTATGGTATTCAAAATGATGAAATCAATGGCCTTTCAGAAACGGTAACAATATTCAATCTTATTTGTTTCATGTAAGCAAAATCAATGTGAACTTTTAGAAATAAACTCAGAAAAATATTTTCATATCAATCTTATATCTGGGAGGTTTCCAAGGATGAATCATGTAATCAGTGTGGCCTTCTCTTTAAGAAGTAACCAATAACGGGTGAACTCCTCATAAAAGAGTTAAATATTCATATCGGTAGATCCCTACTCGAGGGATATCGGTAACGGTATGCTAGTTCTACCTTCCCACTAGCAAGGGCTTTATCGGTAATCTGTAAATACAAGGTGCACCAGGTCTAACGAGCCTGCTGTTAGCCACGGGATCCATCAAGGTCTACTCCCATTTATACTTTTTCTTTATGAACAATATGTACTTGTAGGGAAGCATTTTCAAAATCGAACAGAGCATTTAAATCTTATCAAATCATATTATTTCAAAGTTTAACAATCACATGTCAAAATATCATTTCTTAAATAAGTGTAAAACCCTTTCAATAACGGTAATCATATTTAATAAAAATGGGATCATCTCAAATAATCTTTTCGGTATCATATCAAGTAAAAGACTTGTCCCACATGCAAGTTCAAAACATTCGGTAATACATTTACTTTATAAACCATGTACAAATCATGAAATTTGTGAAATACAAATTGTGGTAAGATTACTACTCAAAGTACTTGTGTTGAAATACCAAGCTCGTCGCTCGAGTGATCCGTATGAAATCCTTTGGCAATCTATAATCATAGTCATATCAATTGTGTTAACTTCTTCATTTACGGTAATTCATACTATATTAAAACACCCGACCCTAGAGGCTCCATGGATGACTCAAAATCTGCCCACTCACCTAATTGGTGCTTTGATCACAAAAAATAGCCTCATATTGATCAATTTCATATTGTAATAACCCAACATAACCTTACTACCCATATACGTTTGCTTTATATATGCCGAATTATCAAAGTTTACCGTTGCACCCCTTTAGTTCATGAGAATCTGACAATTTCCTCTATTTCTTTAACCCATGATTTCTTAAATTCTCAACCCCAATTCTATAGTCATGGAATATACAAATCAAATCTATAAACTAAGTTCAGAAACTTACCTTCCTCTTCCCTTCTCTCTTTAGTTTAAGAATCAAAGTTTTCAATTTTTTTCTTCCTTGTTTCTTCGCTGGAAAAATATTACCCAGCAGCTTTAGTTATTTTTTTTTCCTTTCTAATTCAATGTGGCTGAAGGAATATGGAAAGGGTAAGCCCTTCCCCTATACGTATAATGGGCTAAAGCCCACATTATTTTTCTTTAAAAAATAAGGAAAAATTACCTATATATACATCTTTATTTACCATATTTTCTATTATTCCCTACTATTCTAAAATATTATAAAAATCCCTTCTTTTCCCCAAAATCCCAACTCGTCCGGATACATTACTACAACTTTACAAACTCAAGTTTCCCCACTCCTAATTTCACTCCTTCAATCTCTCCCTTATTTCACTCTCATAATCTAATCAGTTACATCCTTCATCCCAATTTGAATTTTAAATGGTTTCTTCTCTCTCCTGTTAATCAATTTCAAATCACTGAATAGGTAGTTTTCATCTTCTCTATTCTACTGTTCTTCAATTTTTTTTATTTTTCATCAATTTCATCAATTTCCTGGCGATCCTAAATGGGCTGAAACCAGATCTAACATTTTCATCATCTATTAGCAATGACGAATCCAAGTTGTTCTTCATCTTCTAAAGCGCATGTGGTAGTGTAGACTATGGTGAAGTCCCCGGTGTGACTGGTCCAAGGGGTTCTGCACACACTGGTGAAGTTCCTGCACCACCACTAGGACTAGGGGACGGTCCAGATGGTCCGGTTGATGGTGATGGACTTGGCGTTGGCGTTGGCATTGGGGTTGGTGCACGAATACAGTTTGGGATGGGTGAAGGATCAGGGGATGGGCAGGGCTAGGAGTAGTAGTGGAAGATGTTGTTACATTGATAGCTAGTCCCTTTTTTGTATTAGAAAAAGTTGAACAACATAATATCGAATTCGAACCTAAAATGTATCATTCTTCGATTTCGAATCACAAACACGAGGGAGGAGATCTTTTGTTTGTAATGTATTTAGTTGATTTTGATTCATAAATTTATGTATAATGCATTCGTTTCAACTTTATGATACATTCAATTAGCCTTTGTTTGTGTTATCACAGATCCGATACATCACTGCTACATTGCTTTCGTTGTTTTTTTTTTTTCTTAAGTTTAAAGGTGGGCAAAAGATGCCCATTTATTAAAAGAAAAAAAAGTTATATACATGGGTAAGGCCCAAAAGTGGCCCTGTCCAAAAATAAAACAAAAAAAATAAAAATAAAAAAACATAAAATAAAGGAAAGTCACAAATAGGAAAGGAAAGAAAATGACAACAGAACATCAAAAGCCATTAGAGATGCCTGGAAGCTCATCGACTCTTTTCGTGCAAGCCGTCTTGTTGATCATTCCTCTTCATACACAAAGTAACTTCTGGGTAAGAATCTACTGGTTTTGAATATTGATTTTTGTGGATTAATTTCAACTCATCCTTTTGCACCTTATTTCAAATGGCTTAATGATTTTCTCGTATCTGTAAATCCTCCCCTTTATTCTAAGTAACGATGGGTTGAATCCCATCGAAATTGATACCACCATCAGTTCCATCGTTTAAAGTGAAAGAATTATTGATATAGAGATGATTTCTCCTTTGAACATCTATTTTGCAGGTTCGATAATTGCCCAGGACAAACATGTCAACAATGGCGATAAAAGGCGTCCTACTAGTCTTGACTTGGTATCGGAGGAACACCTTAGGTCTCACATGTGCGGATACTCAAATCAATTGAAAATACTTCAGACTGTAGTATGTCTCTATTTAAAGCAGCATTATAATGTTATTGGTGGACACACAAGCTAAGTTAGCCTACATCAAGATGTTAACAAGTTAAACCAATTTATCTGAAGCCTAGGTCATGATTCTCCTTAGATTTGGAATGCCCATTTTGTCTAAATGTAACAGCTTCCTTCTTGCACTAGGAATTTGTTGTAAATGATCAAATAAATAATCACTTGCAAAAGAAAATACAAGGTTAGCAAAGAAATTTGCAAGGGTATTTCCCTCCCTAAGGGAGTGTTGTACCCTTACTGTTATGGGCCTCATGATCGACTTGATACACCTAATCTCCATTGAAATAGACCATGGGATCTCCCAAACTCCATTAAGCATTTGCACTAGAGCCAATGAATCAGATTCTATAATTACATTGATAATCCCTTTATCTCTACAAAAAAATCAAACCCTCTCTAATTCCCCTTGCCTCAGCAACCAGGTTAATGTTGTCCTTAATTTTAACTCATTTGGCAAACATAAAATCTCCATTTGAATCTCTAATAAAAAATACAGCTAAGCTAGGTCTCGGATTACCCCTGAGGGCCCTATCAGTGTTACACTTAACCCAAAGTATAGGAAGGGGCATCCACTTAACAGTCTTAAAGCTAACTGATTGTCTAAAGTCATCTAATAACTCAACCAGATCATGCCAGGTCTTGCCCTCACAAGAGACTTTAAATATGAGAAACATAAACTTATAGAATCAGTCACCTCCCAAATTAATTTTCCCTTAGAAAAAGTTCCTCCATGAAGAATGGTGTTCCTCCACTTCCAAAGAAACCATAGAATAAAAATAGGAACCACCTGATAGACTACCTTCTTCCTAGGATTGCCATCCAAGTTCCACCACTTTCTTATGTTTTGCTTGAGATAAGGCAAAGAAGCAATACCAGCAGCATCAGAAAGATATCTTCAAACACATTGAGCAGTATCTCTCATTTTAAACAAATGCTCTATAGATTCCACCACTGGAGAGGTACAACAACCACATAGATCTGAGATAGCTGGGTTTCAAGTGTGCATAAGAGCAGCAACTGGAACTTGTCCTTTCCAGATTCTCCAAGCTAGAAACAAGAGTTTGAATGGAAGACCCTTACACCACAATTGACTGAGGTCTGGACACAAATCATTTTTAATTCTCAACAGATCCCAGGCACTTTTCAAAGAAAATTGGCCAGTGCTATTAGCTGTCCACCAAGGTTTGTCACCTTGAAATGATTGCTTGATCATAATCATGTTATTCCTGACATGCGAAACCACATATTCAGGGATGTAATTTTCCATCTTTGCGAAGTCCCATCCCTGCTCATTAAGAAAAATATCAATATCTTTCATGCTATGACAAGAGTGCACATCTGTTTGGTGTTGAAAAAAAGGACCAAGATTAGTCCAATTTCAAACCAAACACTATAAGTGCCCCCCTAGGCTCCCACCATATGAACTGCTCCAGCTTCTCTCTATTCTCCAACATAAATTTCCACATTTGAGATCCCCCTCTCCATTGCACCAATGAAGGAATTTGTTTCTTACAATATTTTTTCCATAAGAAATTGGACCACATATTATTTTCGGTTATGAATCTCCACCAAAGTTTAGCGTATAGAGCCTGAGATACGTCAAATAGGGATCTAAAACCAAGACCCCCTTCAGACTTAGGCAAACAAACCTTATTCCAAGTTGTCCAATGCTTACTCCTTCCTGATTCCTTATTACTCCAGAAGAATTTAGCAAAAATTCTATGGATCTCTTTTATGACGCAAGCTGAAGGGACAATAGCAGAAAGTATATATATAGGGGTACTTTGCAAAACACTTGTGATGATGACTTCCTTTCCTCCATAAGACAACAACTTTCCTTTCCATTCTTGGAGTTTTCCTTTGATCTTCTCAATTAGTTCAGCATATTGCTCCTTCCTTTTCCTAGAATGGGTAATTGGACAACCTAGATATTTCATAGGAAAGGACCCCCTATTCATACCAAGGCACTGTTCCACAATATCTACATTATTCCTTGCAGCATTAAGATGCATATAGAAGAAACTCTTCTGCTTGTTCACCAACTGGCCTGATTGTTCCTCATACTCATGTAAAGTATTCATTATCAGCTTCAATGAATACTCATTAGAAGAAGTAAAAATGATGGTATCATCAGCATATGCTAAATGATTTAAATTAGTGCTCCATTTAGGCATCCCATACCCTATAAATTGATTGGCATTGTACAAAGAGTTAAGTGCTCTAGAGAGTACTTTTGCAGCTATAATGAAAAGAGCAGGGGAAAGAGGATCACCTTGCTTTACTCCCCTAGTGGAGTGGAAAAACCCATGAGACTGTCCATTGATAAGAACTGAATAATGATTGTTAACCACCAATCTCCATATCAAGTCAACAAAAGTATTAGAAAATCCCATTTTCCTTAACACTTTCATAAAAAAGATCCAAGACACCCTATCATATGCCTTCGCCATGTCTAGCTTGATAACTACATTGTCAGGTTTTCCTCTTTTACCAATATCAGTAACAACCTCCTGAGTAAGTAGTACATTTTCGATAATACTTCTTCCCTTAACAAAACCTGATTGATTAGCAGAGATAATTTTTGGAAGCAACCTTTCCAATCTGTCATGCACAATTCTGGAAAAGATTTTGTTAACAAAATTACTCAAACTAATAGGTCTTAAATCTGAGAAAGTTTGAACTAGAGCTTTCTCAGGTATGAGAACCAGATTAGTGTGAGTAATTGATCTGGGAAGAGTATTTCCTGCAAAGAAGTCACTAACCATTCTGCAAATATCAAGCCCCACTATATCCCAACATACTTGAAAGAATTTACCTGATAAACCATCAGGTCCACATGAGCTATCTCCATTGAGATTAAAAACTACCCTTTTCACCTCATCTTGGTCTGGAATCTTTTCCAAATCTGCATTTTCCTCAGAGACTATTAATTTTGGAATATGATCTAAGAGTGTAAATTCTGTAGCATCTCTCTGTTGTGAAACTTGATCTTGATAAAAATCTACAGCAACATACGCTATGTCTCCTTGATCTTCTAACCATCTACCTTGAGAGTCTTGTATTTTCTTCACTTGAAGTCTTAGTCTTCTACCCTTAACCACACTATGAAAGAATCTTGAGTTCCTATCACCATTTTCAAACCAATTGTAACCAACCTTCTGTTGCCAGAATGATTCCTCCAAAGCTAAATATTTGGTGTATTCACTTTAGCCCTCTACATCACAGTTCTATTCTCAACTGATGGATCTTCTTCAAACAACTTTTCTTTTAACTTAGCAATCTCTTCCCTGATGATTAATTGTTTTAAAATATCTCCAAATGCTTCTCTACTCTACAAAGTTAAGGCTTTCTTGATCCTCTTAGTCTTTCTTTTAAAATCCAAGAAAGGATTATAAGAAAATTCAGAATTCCAATTCATTCTAACCGCTTCCTTAAATGATTCATGAGAAGTCCATAAATTAAGAAACCTAAAAGGCCTGCTGAAATTCTGAACCACATTCTAGCAAGATAATAGGAGAGGGGCATGGTCAGACCCATTTCTGGGGAGATGATCAATATCTGATTGTGAGTACAGTCCCTGGAAATTTGAATTGAAAACTACTCCGTCCAGCCTTTCAAAAATACAATCATCACCAGCTCTACCATTCTACTATGTGAAAGTGGTACCAGAGAAATTTATCTGATCAAGTTCACAGGACTCTAAGAAAGTCCTGAAGTCATCTGTATCACTGTGAGAGATTGGTATACCTCCAATCTTCTCTTTTGCATTAAGAATCACATTGAAATTCCCACCAATCAACCAAGGATGGTTCATTCCATTATTTATTCCATATAGATCATCCCACAACTCCAATCTAAGCTATATATCACATTTGGCATACACAATAGTTGAATAAAAAATGTCATTAGTGCCTTGCTCTTATAACCTTATTGTAATTTGTCGTTCTGAATTGCTTGTAACAGTAGCATCAAAACATGGTTAATAAAAACCCAAATTTGGTTATTACTGTTATGAAAAGCATATTGCATCCGTAATCTTGTTTTGTATTTGTTGATACATCTAAAGTGCTAAAAAGGTTCTAATAGTGCCGCAAAAGCAAATTTATGAAACTTGTGTAACATCTGTACTCTCTGAAATGCTTTCTGGGTTCTAACCGACCTTATATTCCAAATTAATGCTTTCATCAATTATGATTTTGTTGGGTCACCACATTCCTCTTTGGTTGAATTCTAATGGGAAGGGAATTTTCACCATTGCCTGTTTATTCCTTTTTCTGGCATATTTTAATACTTTAACAACTCTTGTTCTTCACTGCCTTGGTCATTCATATCACCTTCAGTTTTTGCTTCATGTTCAATAGGATTCTCCACCCTGTGTGTGTTTATTTCATGTAGAATCTTATTAGGAGATTCAATAGCGCCCATTATAAGCAAGGAATCATCATCTTCTACTACTACTGGGACCTCCATAAGTGCCAGGGATTGCTGCCTCTCCAAATCTACTGTGTGCTCTATGCCACAAGTATTATATGTGATCTTTCCATTGTCTTGTTCTAGTACTAAGATCTTCCTATTCCTGCATGCCTTAACAATATCTTTACCTTCTGAGTCCCCTTGCTTATTTTTGAACATTGATGTTGTTTCTATTTCCCCTCTATTTGGAACAGTAGTGCTTGGATCAATAACATGTGTACTCTCTTCTGCTTCATAGATGGTATTACTGGTCGCTATATCCTTCACTTTCTCCATTGAGAATGACTGAGAAATCCACTCCTTAGTGGTCATTGAGGTTTTATCGAGGAGGGCTTCTTTATTTGTGGATGTTAGACTTTGATTAGTTCCTTCTTCTTCACTTGTAATATTTATATTCTTTTCCTTGTGTTTCTTGTCAGCTATTGTTTGCATGATCTCCCCTGTGGTACTTTCAGATAGAATATCAAATGAGTTACTGGTAGCAACATTCTTTCCTGGGGATATAGCCTTATCACTGAGAATTTGGTCAGGAATTCTTACAAATCTCCTTGTTGTAGGATTCCATTGTTTGTGGATTTTGTTCCTACCCTTTTGCACGTCTGCACCATCATTTGCCGTTACTGCATTTTCACTTGGCCCATTCTTCTCATTTTCCTCTTTCTTCAACTATGGGTGCAGAACTTTGCATTCTACCTCATTGTGACCTTGCATCTTGAATTTATGACAGTATTTAGGCATAAAGTCATACTGAATTTTCACCCGTTCCACCCTTGACTTCTTTAAACTTGAAGTCACAATTTCCATTTCAACATACTCAGGAAATTTAGATAATAGATCCACTCGTACTTTGACCCTAGCACAACTAGGTCTAGTTTTGTTTATAGTTGCTACATCCAAGTGAAGGGGTTTACCTATTGCCGAGGCAAGAGAGAAAATGGATTCCTTCACAAAAAAGGTTGGATTAAGATTAGGGAATGAAATCCAAGCAATTGCTTGTGTAGTCTCTGAATCCACCTTGAAGCGAGCATCATAAATTAAGAGTCTCATAGGATAGGAATATCCCTCTTTGTCAGTGATGTAATATACATTTTTAGACATTATGTTCACAAAATCCTCCTCCAAGTCAAACCGAATAAGAATATGTCGACTTCTCAATAGTTCTATCTTGCAATGTCCTTTCAGTTCACATTGTGCAGGAATTGCTTTTCGGAGTTCTTATAACCCAGGCCAACCATTGGTAAACTTTCCAATCACTGGATATTGAAGATTTTCAATAGTGTTCATTCTTGAAACCTCCTCTTCCGTCCACATAATTCGAGGCACTCCATTACAATACTCTATTATCTTCATAGGAATAGATTCAACTTCAGGCTTATTCTGTGGAATGACTGGTTGTTTAAGAGATTAGCAAATTGAGTCTTTGGTTGATGAACATTTACAGGATTTACTACAGATAAATCTATTGGGGTAGGGGTAGGGTTATAGTTGTTGGAATTATTAGGGTTCGTGCGAATAGGCAAAGGAGGGAAATTAGAGGAGGAGGGACTGATCTGGTCAGTCATGGATGATTGACCAGTGGTCTAACCGGCCATGGCCGGAAAAACAAGGAAGAAGGACGACGGTAAGTGGATTGCCTAGAGAGAAAAATCGCCTAACTATGTTATCTCATCATTAAAGCTACTCTCGCTTTCGTTGTTATGCAATGTATCATGTTCATATTTACGGTATTGATACATATCCCTATAATATACTTTTATGTATCAATGTAGTGTAATTTATGTATAATATACTTAAATTAGATGTTTACAAGTCTGTTATATTTTTGTTCTTTATATTTTGAATATTTTTATGAATGTATCAAGTTACAAAGTTCATATTTGTTGAATGGGTTGTTATATTCATAATTTTGTATCATAGACAATATAGTTTGTTCATGATACACAGTCAAGACATTCTATAGTTGATCTAGAGATTTTTGTTCATGTATCATATACAATGTGTATCAAAATCTTGGCACATTTACATAATTTATATAATTTAAATGTTTATCAGATACATTTTATATAATTATGCATCAAATAAACAGTTAAGATACATTGTAGAGTAACTTATGCCTAATATACTTAAATTAGTTGTTTACCATTCTATTCTATATTTGTTCTGTATTTTACGAATAGTTCTTATGAATGTATCAAGTTATAAAGTTCATATATGTTGAATGGTTTGTTATATTCATAATATTGTATCATATACAATATAGTATGGTCATGATACACGATCAAGACATCTATAGTTGATTAGGTGTATTTTATTCATGTATCATATACAATGTAGTTTGTTCATGGTTCAAATTTGTTCTATTATGTATTATAGAATTAAAGTTTTATTCCTCTGGTGTATTATTCCAGCATGTATCTTTGGTCATGATACATTCATAAAAATTAACACTACATGTATGTGATACGTAATAACTATCGCACAGTAATATATCGATCTAAAATCAAGCACCTTACGAGCAAACTTTACTACTTTAATGTATCATGTAGGATTACAGTACTTAACAATTTACTAAATATTTTAAAAATAACAATGTATCATAAATAATACATCCATCTTGAGATCACAAATCAAAACAATGTATCTCTCCGGCCTTTTTGTCTGTTGTATCAATGCATAGTGGATACATTGCAGATCCATGCTCATGTTTCTTGCTCATGTTTCTTCACCTCGTACAGTTTTTCTCCATGTCATTCCTAATAATCATTGGTGATGCAACAACCTGTCAACATTAAAAAAGTTAGTGATACATTCCATAAAACAATTACTTCTATGTATCAATCACAAACAATTAGACAATTAACTTATACTTAATATCATATACAAAATATAAATATAATTTGATACATACCCTCATTCTCGAACATTTTGATGTGTTTACAACAAATTACATGTATAATGTATCATCTATAAAATACAGCATTTCACAAACACAACAAGATACACAAATAGTAATGTATCATGCTAAACATTTTGGTCATGATACAATAATTCAATAACTATCACACAGTAATGTGTTGAACTCTAAGTAAACACTGCAACATTTACTTATTTAATGTATCTAATAGGAATACAATACTTATCAATTTATACAAGATACATAAATACTAATGTATCACGATTAGTCTAGCCATCTCGAAAAACATAAATAAAAAAATTGAATTAACAACACAATATTTGTAATTTCATGCCTCTTATTGTCAGATCTTTTACTCTGAAATTAAAGCTCTGATCTATTTTATAGATTGCAAATTCAGGCTCATATTTTTTCCAGATTCTTGAATGTTTCAGCAAAATCGAAATATTCATGATGTATCAGCAGAAGATTTGTTAGCATCAGCAGAAAAGATTGATCCATTATTTAACGAGAAGGAGGTTGAACGTCGACTTTGTCGGAGAGGACCGACAGGGCTTGTAGCCACCGACGGCGATGTCAATCAAGCCAATTTATATTTTTGACTTTTTTTAATCTATTACGATTCGGGTGAGAATTGAAAGAAGAAAATTTGGATCGTTTGACAGTGTAAAATAAAACGCCTAAGAATTCTAAAAAAATGTTCTAATCTCTGCAGAATTCAATATTTACCTCATCTTCAGCAACACAATGATAATGATAAGCAATCTTCAAAAAGTGTAACCGCCTGCAAAGTTCATCAACTACTTCACCACTACCACTATCCAATGCTTTAACTGCGACACATCAAATTTGAGCAAGCTCAATTTCAACAGCTTTATGAGAAAGAACGGAAAACAGAATCGGCGATTCAACCAATAGTTTCACAAAATCATCAATAACAGAAGCAGAACAAGATGACAAAGTCTGGGCGGATTGGGGAGAGAATTGAGAGAAGAAAATTTGAATTTTGAATTGATTGAAGTTGTTACGATTTGGGAGAAATTGACATCAACTTGATTAGCGTGATTTGGGGAACTCACATTCAATTTCACGATTCCTTTCCTTTTAAATCGCAACTGAATTTGCTTTAATATATCATATTAATGTATCCTGCTTGTTTGCTATGTATCCGGATATCACTGATTTTAAGAGATTTTTGTAAAATAGGAAAATGTAGGGATAGAATGTAATTTAGGTCTTACACTATGGGATTTATGTAAGTTATGTAATCCCCTTACCTCTTTCTTTTCAAACAAAGGACATAAATGTCCTTATTTATTTAGGGTGTTACAGTTTCGAGTTTGAGAGAAAAGTTATGAATTATGGAAATTTTGGAAGTTTGAAAGGGTAAAGTTGTCAAAAAATGGTTTTCGATGTCTTTTGGAGTTTCAAGTCTCAGAATGGAATTCCATCGATTTCATTAGTCCCAAAATGTGAAAATTGGTCTAGGAAAGTTGTCGGTATAAGATTCGGAGTCTTTTCGTGGACCTGAGGTCCTAAGTTGGAAATTGGTAAGATTTTAGCCTTTTGATTCACTTTGGTCAACATTCGGGGTTTGGATGCTCGGATCAGAATTTCGACAATTCCGTTGAATTTGGGGGATGACTTTAGGCCTGAGGAAGGTCTTATTCGAATTTTCAGAGGTTCCAAACTTGATTTGACCTTTTTAGGCGTTATGTTCGTTTCATATGACTTTCACGGATTTGAGGTTAAGGAGACCTCAAATTCGTATTTCGATGGTTCCATTGAGTCTGGAACGTCGAGTTTAGTCAAGTTGCATATTTGGCTTGTGTAAAGGGGATTTCGAACGAATCCCGAAGGTCCTTTCGGAATGTTAATATGTTGCTGGGTTTTTGCTAGTGTCTGATGACTGCCGCGTTTGCGGGGAGTCAAAGGACAGACCTCCGCATTCACGAAAAAGCTCTCACATTCGCGAAGGGTTGGACCATCAGGCCTCCGCGTTCGCGAAGATGCTCCCGCGTTCGTGGATTGTTATCTAGGTCGAGGTCCGCATTTGCGATAGGGGTTCGCATTCGCGGTGGACCCCTGGTAGTGTATTAATTCCAAAAATCAGGGTTCTTCCCTATTATCTCCCATTTTGAGTTTTAAAAAACTCTTGGAGGCGATTTTAAAGAGTTTTCTTATGCTAAATCATTTGGGTAAGTCTTTGAGACCCTAAAACTTCATTTCCCTTTGATCATTTGTGGATTCTAACATAAACAATTTAGGTTTTTGATTGATAATTGGCAAGGTTCTCAAGAACTTGAGTTCTAAAGTAAAATGGTGATTCTGAACCGATTTTAACTCCTTTTTCAAAATGGATTTCACCAATGAGTTTCAAATGCCTTGGGTAATGTATTCAAGTAAAGAGTTTCGAATTCAAATCTCCTTTTTGAAATTAGATTTTTGAGCCGTTTTTGCCCATTTTGTCAAAGTGTTTAATATGGGTGTTGTTAGATTCAAAATCTCATTGTAATTAATTGTTTGATTAGATTGTGTGACTTTGGACATTGTTCGGAAAGGAAAAGCTCAAGGCTTGAATTGACTTTCTATTGAATTAAGGCAAGTGAACTTCTAAACCACGTAAAACTTGTAGAATCTTGTATTTCCCTTCATAGATGTGTTGGGGAGAAATGACAATGAGGTGATGGGTTCAATTACTCCAGTTGATTGATCTTGATGAATTAAAAGGGGATTAAATGAAAAAGGCAACACGTTGATAGTTGTGTTTTGTGAATTACCTTGATGTTGATCCTAATTTGTTGATTGATGAAGTGCTTTGATGGCATTATTGTGGACTTGAATTGCTTGAGTTTATTGTCTCTTCCTTATGGTATAAAATTTCCTATTTGTATTAATTTTTGTACTCTTTAATGAGACATGTGGTGATATTGTGCCGATGGGAAATGATTTCGGCGAGTAATATTGTGCAGATGAAAAATCGTTCCAGTGAGTGATATTGTGCCGATAAGAAATGATTTCGGCGAGTGATATTGTGCTGATGAGAAATGATTCTGGCGAGTGGCATTGTGCCGATGGGAAATGGTTCTGGCAAGTATTTGACTACTTGTGATTGAGATACTTGATACTCGTGATTGATTAACTTGATACTTGTTGATTGTTGAAGTGTGACTGTTGGAATGTGATTGTTAAGTCTTGTGAACTGTGTATTATAAAACTGTTAGGTTAGACTGATTTCTGTGCAGGTTGTAATTTTGGTGGTTCGATCGGGATGAAAGGAGTACTTGAATTCTGGACTAGTTTTACTTTGTTTAGCGGGTTGGTTGCTGAATAACGTGTTGTTTGGTATTGACTCCTTGCTTCTACACTTGTGTAGGTTTTGAGCCCGGGCCAGTGTGATCATTCTCTTTATCTTTCTCCGATACTTTCAAAGGATACATTGAGAGGTAGTTATTGCTTGTCATCCCGATGGGCCCTCTTGTTCCTTATTTTATGCTTTGTTCTATTCGAGAAACCAATATATTGAGACTTGTATTTGTCTTTCAATAATTTTTTTTATACATTAGAGGTCTGTGCACGTGACAACCAGATTTTGGTGGTGTTTATTAAATTGGCTAAGTTTTCTGCACTTAAGTTATTGTTGTTTTACTTTCCGCATTTCTTTCGTATTGTTGGATTTTAGGCTGACTTGTCTCCATGGGTTTAGACGAGTGCCATCACATCTATTTTTGGATCATGACACCAAAGTTCCATTTTAACATTATGTTGCTTCAAACCTTCATCTTAGTATCTCCAAATCAAACATACAATATCGTTTATAAATTACTATGTGTGATACACTTCATTACATGTTTATATTTATAAGATAAAAAGTATATGTATCTAATTAATCATATTGACCTCGACAAACAAGTCACCATATGACAATTCAAAATAAAATTATACATATCATGTATATTTATTAACTCAACTATTTTTAATAATATTAATATTATATTTAAAAAATCATATACTTTGTCGCTCAATATACAACGCAACCACATGTCGTGCAACACACATGTCGTAAAACTAGTACTGTATATAAATACACAAGGTAGATCCCACTGAAAATCTACCATCAATATTAAGCGTCCAGATAACTATGCTTTTCTCCTGGTTATTCAGGGTGCGGTGCAAATGCATGTTGTTGTTCTTGATCAGGCTGTATTCGAGGGTTGAGTTTCAAGTTTATTCCGCTCCTAGTTCTCATTCATCAGGTCATATTCCATTCCTCAAAATGTAGTAACAATAAGCTGGGAGTGCTTGATAGGCAAGTGAATATTGATATCGATACATTACATAATTGTTTATATAATATCGATACACAATTATATATCATTTATACAATGTCGATACATTACATACCTATTTATACAATATCAATATATTACATATACAATACATAATTATTTATACATTATATATACATGTTTATACACTATTTATACAATAACGATACACGTTTATGCACTATTTATACAATACCGATATATTACATATAAACTACATAACTACTTATAAAATATTGATACATTATATATACACTACATAATTATTTGTACATTATATATACTTGTTTTTACACCATTTATCCAATATTGATGCATGAAAAAAGTTTTGAAAAAAAGTTGTATTTTAAAAATTTTAAAAATGCAGCAAAAGAACAAACAAAATAAGTTTTTTTTAAAAAAAATATTTAACGCTGGAAAAAACAAGGAAGCAACAATGGACTAATATTAGACTTCGGGCCGAGCTCTTTTGAGCCCATGAATCTTTTGGGCTATTTTTTCTATAAGAAGAAAATGTGCTACTTTTTGATAAACTTTTTATTTTTCTGTATATAAATGAATTTTTCCCTTATTATTAATATCTACTATAAAGATTACTCAAATTTTCTATTCAATTACAACTTTAGCTTACTGTCAATCTACTGTGAAACAAGAGGTTAGTAAAATCTGGCAAAAATTAAGTATAAGTAGATTAAACTTTAATTGTTTTTTCCACAATCTCCCCCTCACTTTAATTACATAATTATCTTAACAAGCTCTTCAATTGAAAACACAACTATATAAAGCGATCAAATTAGAAAATAAAAACATTTGATCATTCAAAATGGCACTCTCATATAGCTCTGTCCCATTTCTGATAGTTTCTCTACTATTCATCTCTCCTTCACATTAACAAGCGTGAAAGCTGATCTGATATACGATGTCTGCTCAAGAGCACAAAAATATAATGAATTCTTATCCTAATTAACTTATAACAAAAGAGCACACAATCCAGGCTTAGTCTTGTTGTAGAGTTATTTGACAAGGAGACAGATAAGACGCGATATTCGTTGTGTTGGGAAAATTATAATGACGCTATTGATAATACTGGATACTTGCCAGTCTTATTGGATTCTAAAGATTATGTAGGTTTGGATACTCATGCTTCCGCGGCTCGAAGTGATTCTTCTAAGTGTGATAATAATTACAATTCTAATGGTAATTACATAATGTATACATAAAAAAGATCAATATAGTATATGTATACATAAAATTTTATTAAATTTAGTTGACTGTAGTATGTATACATAAACTTTATTTTGTTTATATACATAAGAGTATTAACAACATGAATTATAGTTTTAACTATATAATGTATACATAAAGAGATTAATATATCTTATATGTGTATATTGTTACTACATTGATCCGTATTTATCTTCGTAACCATTGGTTCGTCAACAAATTCGTATACATTTGTTCAAATTGAGATTTGTATGTATTTATCAAAATTATCATTTCAATTTATGAGAACCTTTTTTACTCATGAAATTTAAAACAAAAATCTCAAACATTGTGATTTGAATTTTCACAATGTGAACAAATCACAAAATCCCACAATTTATTAGCCAAGAAACACTAGAAGATTATATACGAAAGAAATTTTTTAGGAGAATCAATAGATAAACATAAGATTATATCTGATTTGCTTAAACAAACTGAATTAAGGAGAAAAAAAGAAAATTTGAGAGATAAACAAATATACGTATGAAAGGTATTTTAGAAAGAGAAAAAAGAGACAAAAGGAGTGAATAGCCTGAATTTTTGCCAAAAAAAAAAAGTTGAAAAAACTAGAATTTCACAAATCCCATGATTAATATGGGCAAGAAAATGCTACAACATATGAAAGAGGATTAATGGAATGAAAAGAATTTTAGAAAGAGAAAAAAAGCCGAAAGAATAAATTGAATTTTCGCCATAAAAGTTGAAAAAACTTCAATCCCACTAAAAACAAAATCCCACAATTAATAGGGAAACTAGTCTACTTGTGGATTTTAGAAAGAGAATGTATACAAATGTAGACTAGTTTCTGTAGAAGTTACAAACAATCTACAAATATTAACAGAAACTAGTCTACTTTTGGATTAACTGTATTTATATCTTCTAAATTATAAAGAGTTCTACAACCTCTGTTCTATTATTGGACCACTTCAACAGATATAGATATTAAAAAAGATAGATACATTATCAAATAAAAATGGCAGCAAGGTTTTGGTCAGTTTTGATCACTTGTTAGTGTAGTTTTCCTCCTTATTTTTATTTAATAAAAAAATAAAATGAAAGTTTTCCTTAATATAGAAGATAATTACAATTTGAGTTTATAAGGATTTTCTAATTTCACTCAAAATATATTCTCTCTTTAAATACAAGACTCATTTTATAATTTTAATATATACCAAAAAAATGTTTCTTTTCCCAAATATATAATTAGTATGAATTGCTTTATAAATAAAAGAATACAAAAAAGTAAATAAATACTTATGTGGGGAGGGTAAATGCGGAGCGGATTAAAACTACAACAAAATGATATGCGGGGCGGAGTGGGGTGGGTTAAATTTTTTGCGTTTAAGTCAAACCCGCACCGCACCCGCCCCATTTCCATCCCTACCTTCTTCCATTAGTTTTTGTCAAGAAATTAACGGCTACGGTCAACATATGTGAGAAACATGGGACTTATCCTGGAAATCTCTCTATTTTGTTTTTTTGGACATCTTTTACTATACATTTTGAGCTATTCAACGCCTTCACTAACTCAGGACAATCTCAACAAGTTTGGGGGGCCTAAAGCCGAATTTCATGGAGAGGCCTTTTCTTAGTTGTCGCCTTGTCGGTAGGATTGTACGTATACTTTATGAAGTAAGAATATAAATAATGAAAAGTTTCAATGAAAAAATATAATATAAAGTTATAGAATAATAAAACCTGGCTCAAATTTAAAAAGTTTGTATAATGATATTGAAATAGTTGCGTTGAATTTAATAAGTTGATGTAATGATACTCATTAAAATAGTATTGATTTGTTGCAGTACTTGAAATTTAAATAATACACAAAAAAATAAATTTAAGTTTCTTATAAACACACAACAATATATTTTGCATAGTGCAAAAGGTTTGAACTTTTGATAGACTTTAGAATATTCAATTATAAGAGAATAAAAAAAAAAAATTGAAAAGGTGAATGTAAGAATAATAATGTGGGATCCTAATAATCGTCAAGATATAAATAAGTCAACAAAATAGGTAGTCATGTAAGAAACTAAAGGATGATACAATTAACTAAACCCTATTCCATTTCTCAATTATTACAACGACCTCCGCATTAAATATTGTAAACAATTACTACTATATTTTATACCTATTTTTTAAAAAAAATTACCAATACATATACATGATATAGGAATAATTGGGGGCCCTAAAAATTTTGGGGCCCCAAACGATTGCTTTAGTGGCATTATGGTCAAGACCAGTGTTTTAAAGAACGTTTTTGGGGCGAGTTTCGGGGCTAGGCGTACCAAAAACTCTCTGGGGCATAAATTGAAGGCGTAGATTCATAGGACGTAAGTCCAAGAATTTGGGGCGTAAGCCTTGAGCATGAAAATGTAAGTCCTGGCCATAAAAACATAGGTCCTTGGCGTTAATTTTTTATTAAAAAAAAATTATTTTTGCTTTAAATCATATTTTCTTATTAATAGTGTAATGATATTCATATATTATGTTATACTTTTCTTTTTCATATTGTAGTGATTTTTTTCTAAATGTATAAATAAACTTTCATAGAAAATGACATTTCTATAAATAATTTTTTTAAATAATTGTGTTTGAAATTAATAAGATAGAGCTTTCATAGCACTATGTGTAATCATTTAAAATTTATTAAATATAATTTTTTAAAATGATTCGAAATGTATTAACTTCGTGAATATATTAGTCCAAATAAATATTATGGATTAATATAATTGGGTTAATTATTTAAGTCCAATAAATATGGATTTAATTAAGGGAATTTTACACAAATCTAATAGTATTAACAACTAATTACATCATACCCCTACTCTTTTTGAAATTACAATAATCCCTTAAATTTGGTGGAATCCGGATACATCCCAAAATGTCCCGATACATTGCGTCGCGGTTTTGGATACATCGCTCAACATTCCGATACATCACGTCTCGATTTTGGATACATCACTCAACGTCTCGATACATCACTCAACATCTCGATACATCATGTACGTCCCGCTACATCGCGTAAAGTGATTTATCCAACCGATACATCGCATAAAGTGATGTATCCAAAAATAGGAGAGAGTAAGGATTTTTAAAAAAATTTCAAATGATAGGAAATTTTAGAGAATGTGGTCAAATAAGTTGTGTATTTAGGTAATTTTTTATTTAATTAAAGTGCAAATTAATTGATTTGGGCTACTATAGATGAGTCTAGTCTGTTAAGCCCAATGTCATTTCATCCTAGAGGCCTAGTTTAGTGCCACATGTCAAATGATGTGGCATGCCAAGTCAAATAAAGAAGCGAATAGGATCACACCATATGTCTAAATGACAAGCTCACTTCGGAAAGCTCAATGTGTCATATCGCTTCAATCTGATTAGCCGAAGGGAAACCTGTTCCTATCACAACTCATTTATTCACAAACTATAAATAAGGTCCTCATAATTCAGAAAAGAGACCAGAATTCTAACAAGAAGCAGAGAGAGCTCGCGGATCAAAAGCCGCAGATTTCTCTACAAGCTACAAGTTCAAGAGTTCAAGCATTCAAGTTCAAGAACGATCAAGATCAAGACCACCAGATTCAAAAACAAGCTCCAAACCCTTGAATTCAACTAAGAGTCAAGATCAAGATAAAGTTCAAGTTCAAGTTCATCAAAGATTCAAGAGCAAGCTCCAAAGCCCTTGAATCCAGGATCAAGTTCAAGAACAAATTCAATATCAAGCTCAAGAGCTCTTGAATTTATATCTGAAAAGATGAATGAGAGAAATATCAAGTACATACTTACGTTGACTTAGTTCAATGCCTGCTGGTGACCTTGCCACTTCAATGCCAAGAAAATAGTTGAGCTTTCCAAGATCCTTGATATGAAATTTTGCATTTAAATGCTCTTTCAGCTTTGATATGCAATCAGAATCATTTCCCGTGATGATGAGATCATCCACATATATAAGAACGGCTACAAAGGAACCTCCATGATGGGACAATGTAAACAAGAGATAGTCTGCATTTGATTGTTGGTAACCAAGAGAAAGTAAAGAAGAAGTGAATTTATTATACCAATTTCGAAATGCTTGACGAAGGTCATACAACAATTTTTGTAATCGACAAACTCTTTTCTCCCCCTGTTTGGTATAACTTTGTGAAATTTTCATATAAACTTCTCCATACGAGTCTCCATGTAGAAAAGCATTGTTGAGGTCTAATTGATGAAGTTCCCCATTTTGAACCGCATCAACCGCTAATAGACAACGAACAGTTACAAGTTTTGCAACAGGTGCAAATGTTTCATGAAAATCAACCCCTTTAATCTGAGTGTAGCCTTCTCTACCAAGCGCGCCTTGCAGCATTTAATACTTCCATCAGGTTTGTACTTGACTTTATAGACCCATTTCGAATCTATAGCCCATTTACTTGGAGGTAAAATCTGTAAAGTTTAGGTTGGCTTCCAAAGCTGAAATTTCCTTTGTCATGGCTTCTTTCCAATGTGTGTGCTTAACTGCTTGAGTAAAGGATTTTGGCTAATAAACAGACGGGATGTTGTGACTGGATGATAATTTAGAATATGAAATAGAGTGAGATAGAGGATGTACCGTTGAGTTGGCTGATGGAGTGAGAGAGTGCGACTGATCATTTAACTGAGCAAGAGAAGGGGGCAAAACATAATCATACCCTGACAACTTACGTGAGACTTGTCGTGAGTGTTTACCAGGTGCAAGGCCAGTAGAATCAATGCTATCAGATGCTGTAGATGGATTGATAGCAGAAAAATCATGAGAAGAAGATGCATAAGGGCTTGGTGAAGTCACCGGGAGGGGAGAAGTGCTTGTAGATACAACTCTAATACCATGTTGAAGTGTGTGACCATCTCATCTAAAAGCTTAAGCTTTTAGAGATGGCACACTTTTATTAGTTAATTATATTCTCAACACGCCCCCTCACGTGCGAGCCTGATTCTTTTTTCATGGACCAAGCACGTGAAATATTTTTTGATAGATGATAGTGAGATTCGATCACATGACCTTTTCCTGCTTTGATACCATGTTAAATAAGATTACCCGAGTGAACTACTTTCATTGATAATACATCTCAATGTTATATACAAGTTGTACGAGCTCTATAACTAAAGAAACATATGTTTACATTTAATTACAAATATTCTTATTTATATATCTAAGGAAACAAATCCCTCTGATTGTGCAATCTCATAAGATCTTCCAATACAATATGAATAGCTAAATTCTCGATTGAGGTTGTGACAGCCAATGAGATTGTAGAGTTTATTAGGTTATTCATGTCATTGCATGTTAACTAGGATTATAAGATATCGAACTTCTTTTCGCTCATAATTAAAAATCTTAGTGAGTGCAAACATTAATCTATACAATAATATTTTAATCTTTTGACTCGGGAGAGCGGGTTAAGATTTGGTAAAAAAAATATTTGCATGAACTCTAACCCTTATTTGATAAATTCATGTTAGGAATAATAGGATTTACTTTGCATATTCAGTCCTTCTTATGTCAATAACTCATATAGTTGTGGAAGCATAATATGTAGGTAAATCGTTCAACATACTCAAGAGAGATTGAATGATAGTGCAGAAAACTACGTGCATATCTGTAACTCAAAGTATCTGTAATTGCATGATATCTAACGAACAAAGAAATCCATTATGGGAACACAATCTTAGTGTTTTAATATTATAAGTTTACAATCTTATTTACTTTCAATAATCTCTAGTATAAAATACAACCAAATTCTGCTTTTTACGAAATTGAAATGGCTACAAAAAAATCTGTTTTTTGTTCTAATAGTATAACATGTTCACACCATATTCTCAATGGTATTCAACCCCAATCTAGATTGAATTATATTATTTTTAGACGATCACGTTATATCATCTGATGGTGTAGCTTAAGTGTCAACAAAAAATCATGTCGTTGTCACTGCAGAGGTGGAGCAAGGTGGGGGTTCATGGGTTCAGACGAACCCAGTAGCTTTTCCGTAAATCCTGTATTTGTACTAGAAGTGGAAATACTTTTCACGCCAGAGTTGTGGATTCAAACCCCATCTCTTTTTTCAAAAGGAAAAATTTAGAACCCCCAAACTCTTAAAAAGGAAATGTAGAACCCCCAAACTCTTACTCCTGGCTCCGCCTCTAGTTGTCAGAAAATACATTGTTACAAACCTTGCTATTGATCTAACCTATTACACATTTTATTGTTTTTTTCTTTAAAATAGGCTCATCATGGCACAAATAACAACCCACCAAGTGGAACCTGCATAGGCTAATCAATTGACCTCTAATATGGTGTCACGACCCATTCTCTAAACAAAGCTCTAACTAGTAGAAGTGTAAACGATCGTCGCAAGATATAAAATATTATGCTTCATTTAGTATACTTCTCATTATTATCTAATTTATCATTGTTTAAAATTTACAATTGTTCGTTTTCACATGACGCGTTGTTTAGATCCCAACAATGTATAACTGATAAAATACATAAATAAAACTAATGTTATAGAGATAAATATTTAAAACTAAACTAGAGAAATGAACATAATGTACTGTTGTGGGCTCAACTCCACAATGCTCAACTAGAAACTCATTCTGCTTCATGGCTTGTACCTATCACTCATTGAGGTTTAAGTAGCTGAGATTGATATTCTCCTAGAGCCCAAATTGGGAAGATGTTCTTATATGCAGAATACGATGTCATGCAATTCTTGTTGAAGACTCCGATTATCTCCTGGAAAATTCAAGATTTGGCAAACATAATATAAGTTCTTGTTTTTTTTAGAACAAACAAACATAATATAAGTTAAGGTACATAATTTGAATTTTTGGTATGATTCTCGAAGAAAAGTAAGTAAATAAGATACCATTACAACTAAATATGGGTGTGACATTTTTCTTTGATACATCGCATGCATTACCTTTAATGACCAGTATGTCTTAAGCTACAAGTTTTAGTGACTGCAGAATTACCTGCTGAGGAAAATCTCCATTTTCAAGCTGAGAATTTATCAATACCTTTGCTGCACGGTGTAATGGAGTTGGATCCCTCTCTCCCTGCACAACAAAATATATTACTTTTTAGTGGTTATCACAAAACAAAAGACTTCATTGATTTTATATAAATGCAGCTAAGAGAGATGTAATAATCATATTGTAGAGAATCCAGGTATAATTAACCATTCCCTCAACATTACCAGTAATACTTTGAAATTTTCATCAATGAGAATCCAGGATGTACATCTATCATCATTGATGCATGAATAAATATATCGATTAGTGATTGAATTCCTTCGATGATTCAACTATCATGAAATCTATATCTGACTCCAGGAAATTGTGTAGTACGATAAACTTACAAGTAATAAACTAATCTTTCAAATAATGGAAAAACATCAATTAATTAGCTTTGGAAGATACTTTTTGGTTCAGAAAAAATCAGATCATAATTTATTTAATGGCTAATTGGTCCTCGAAGCTCTGACAAGACAAGTTGGCTTATCAAAAGCTCCTCGAAATGAGCTATGTTTGTGGTGGAAAGCTATTTGTACCTGTCCAGCCTCAATAAGAGCCAACATAGCCCATGCAGTACAAACAATGTGAGATCTGTTACCCTCAAGATTTGTATACACCTATAACAGAGAAAAAAAATGAACCTTACAATGCAGAGAGGCAAAAATAACTCCAGTAATTGCAAATAAGTTAGAGGTATGTACAACAGTTGAGCTGAAATTAAGCAGTTGATAGCCCCGACATAGTTATCAATTTGATTGTAACATTTTTCTATTTGTCTATCAAACACGATTACCAAATTAGTTGATTATATGTGTAACTCAGTGGTTCCTTAATGATTTCTGTGATATTTCTAACCTACAAGTTCTAAATCAAAGAGTTCTTTTGTGTTCAAGTATAGTAGATATTAAATTAAGGACTTCATCTCTCATTTTATCCAGACGAAGAAAATGAGGTACGTGGTATTACAAAACAAGAAGCAAGTTTGAAGAATGTTATCTTTCTAGTATGTTTACTTAAGACTCACAGGTTTGTTTGTAGAGAACAGCCGTATACATGTTTTGATGTTAAAAATTTACATGCATAGAAATAGTACAAGGTATGGGAATAACCATGTTAAGGTATGGGAATAACCATGTTAAGGTAGAAGGTATGAATGACTTTTACCTTGTTTTGACAAGACAGATAACTCTCTCCCCAGCCACCAGACACTACTTGTTTTGACAACAGAAAATCACAGGCCTTACGGATGCTAGAAGAATTGTTGAAGCTCCTCCCAGCAGCCAGCAGGCCCTTCACCCCGAACCATGTTCCATACGTAAAGCAAACTCCCCAACATCCATACCTAACCATAAACCTCAATATTAAGTGAAAAATTCTAATGGTTTTACTAGCCAAAATGGGAAAAAGAGAAGATAAAAAGGAAACAGGCTTAAATAAGAACTAACCAGGAGCCATCTGCTGCTTGTATCTTTTCAACGAAGGCGGCACCTTTTTCAATACAACGCTCCACTTCTTCTTTCCGATACTCAGGGTATAATTTCTTAAATGCTGCCAAAGCTTGAATTATAGCTGAGGTACACTCTACGTAACTGCAAATATTTTTAAGTTTAATGCTAAGTTCTAGACTTTTTAGCAGACACATCAAGTAGTCTAATAGATGAAACAAGATACAGGTGTAGATGCCTTACGGATAATCAATAACAATATCACCGAAAGTCTCAGCAGGGTTGATTATCTGAAGGAGGAAAATACAATGCAATATTAACAAAAGGACTTGCATAATTGGAATCTAAGCAGAAGAATCAAAAAACATGCAAGTAGTGTCTTATTTATACTCGTCATCATAAAAGGTAGTATCTTACCTATATTATGAGAACGCGAGCGGATTTGGTGCTGAGAACTCATGTTTTCACTTGCATTTAATTCACTCACATATAGCTTTTATTGATCTGGAAAAGGCATACAACAAAGTCCCAGGGGAGGTTCTACGGAGATGCTTGGAGTCTAGAGGCATACCTATGACGTACATTAGAGCGATTAAGGACATGTGTGATGGAGCCAAGACCCAAATAAGAATTGTGGGAGGAGACTCAGAAAACCTCCAAGTAGAGATGGAGTTGCATCAAGGATCAGCTCTTAGCCCGTTTTTATTCGCTTTGGTGATACACGAATTGATATTGTATATTCGAGAGGAAGTACCATGGTATATGTTATTTGCAGATGACATAGTATTGGTTGACGAGATACGCGAAAAAGTTAACGCTATAGGCTGGAGGTTTGGAGACAAGACCCTAGAGTCTAAAGGTTTCAGGTTGACCAGGATTAAAACAAAGCACTTGGAGTGCAAGTTCAGTGAAGCAACACATGAGGCCGATATGGAAGTGAGGATTAATGAAACACAAGTCATCCCCTAGAGAGGAACTTTCAAGTATCTTGGGTCAATGACCCAAGGAAGTGGGGAGATAGATGATGATGTTGGAAGCTCGCACCTGGTGTCCTATGTGATAAGAATGTGTCAACAAAACTTAAAGGCAAATTCTACAGAGTAGTTGTATAGTCAAGAACTCACACATCAGAAGATGAAAGTAATAGAAATAAGGATGCTTAGATGGATGTGTGGCCGTACTTGGAAAGAAGATATACAAGGTCAAGGTGAGAGTAGCCTCTGTTGTGGACAAGACAAGGAAAGCGGTGTTGAGATGGTTCGAGTATGTAAAGAGGAGGAGCATAGACGCCCTAGTAAGGAGGTGCGAGAGGTTGGTGGTGATAGGCTTTAGGAGAGGTAGAGGTAGACCGAAAAAGAGTTGGGCGGAGGTGATTAGATAGGAGATGGTACATCTCCAGCCCATCGAGGACATGACCCTAGATAGTAGAGCATGGAGCTCGAAGATTAAGGTAGAAGGTTAGTAGGTAGTTGGGCGACTTCTGTGGGAGGGCATAGTTCTAGCTTGGAGTTTCTTATTTTCTCCCACTACTTCTTTTGAGTATTATCATTGTTATCTTTTTCTTCAATTTTATCACTATTGATGTTCTTTTGTTTTGTTTAGCTTACCAATTTTGCTGTCAATATTTCTTTTTTCTTAGTATTTTCATCAGAGCTTCTTCACCTTGTATTTTTCATATCTATTTTGAAATGTTTTTCTCGAGCCGAAGGTCTATCAGAAACAGTCTCTCTACCTCACAAGTTAGGGGTAAAGTCTGCGTACACTCTACCCTCTCCATACCACACTTGTTAGATCACACTTGGTGTGTTATTGTTGTTACTGTATTAATCATTTCTTATATTTTCGATGAGAATTATATTAATTGTATAGTTTTAGTAGACAAATAAACTAATTACTAAATCTTTAAGTAATTGAGTGAACTACAGAGTCTCTCAATTACATGTATTATAGTGAGTTGGATATTTTATTCATATGAGTTGGCTGAGTGAATATAAGCTAGGAACAATGACTCTTTTTAACTCAAACCATAAAACATGAAACTATTTTCCCTCCCACTAGAATAAAGGAATAAAAAGGATAATCAATTGCCACTTCTCTTACAAAACTATTTTCCCTCCCACTGAAACAGGAATATTATTTGAAACTTCAAATGCTAAAAAGGCAAATTGGTGTACAGAAAACCAAAAAGTAGGGTTGGTGCAAATTGATTACATGATTGAACAACTAAAACAATCTAAGTAGATTATAGATATCAATATGTTCTTTGATGTAAAAGCAAAAAATCATTGACATGGAACCAATGTTATTTGCCAAACTGAATACCTCCAACCATGGATATGACCTTCACAGTTCATATGTCCCAATGCCACCGTCAGGATTCTGCAGATTACATCATATAAAAGACTTCATTAATAATTCAATGGAATGTGCAGTTTCATGAGAATTAGAAAAACCAAATGCAACTGATGTAACTATCAAGAATCCAATTTCACAGTTGATATTTTTATAACTTCGGCTCTTCAGTTCGGTGTTTAGTTTCAAGGGTACGTGCGGTTTCTCAACTAACCAAAGAACGAAAGTTTTTAAAAAAGACTTTACGCCCCTCAGTCCCTTACCCAGTTACTCATAGTAGGATTGTGTAGAAGATGACACTAGGAAAAGTTGCTTGCATGAACACTTATGTAGTTCCTCTGATTTCTTATTCATGCATTATTATGTTCAATCATTTTCCTCTGCTTACATTTTAGCTTATACAATCATGAAAGTGGTTCCATTTCAGTTACCAAAAAGCTGAATGGAACTTTTGCGAAACCAAACCAAGCCGACTGACGCCAACCCCTAATCAAAAGGTTGATCTCAGAGGCGGAGCTAGGTGGGGGTTCTTGGGTTCAGACGAACCCAGTAGCTTTTCCGTAGACCCTGTATTTGTATTAGAAAACTAAATAAATATATATGTATGTGCACCGTGGACTCTAGAGTTGTGGGTTGGAACCCCTCTCTTTTTTTAAAAAGGAAATTAGAACCCCCACACTCTTAATCCTGGCTTCGCCTCTGGTTGATCTAATGAGAAAAAAAACACATTTCTGATTACGAGAAAAAATGCTTTTACCTGTAATGACAGCATAACACTTACAGCATCATACATGCGCTTTGCCTTCAATGGTTCACCAACGATTTCCAAAGGTAGTTTAGAAAGTAAAAGACATGCCTGATAGACATGGCACAGAGAAATTAGATTACTACAAATGAAAATGTCTCAACGAGTCACGAAGGTTTAACAAATGTGCCTACTTTAAGTCCCTCCGCAGTACAATCTGAAATAGACCAACCATGATCTGCAGTAGAGAAAGGCCAAGCCCCTTTTGAAACATGACGATACCAGAAATCAAGATTGCCTGAGCAATCATCTAACACCTTTATGGAAAAGAAAGAATCTAGCAATTAAAACCAACACCAGAGATGAAAATGAAGATAAATAAGGAAAAAGTGCTACATATATGCTAAAGAACAAAGGCATTGTGAAACGACCCCAAAAATGCACGAAAATGTGCTTCGGAAACACCTATAATTGTAATTTCCATATATCTCAAAATCTGTGCATGATTTCGGAAATTCAACTTCATATTCTTATTTGTGGGGTCAAATTGAGTGGGAAATGGGTCTAACCCGAATTTTAGAGCAACCGTATCAAAATTCGAAAATCGCAAAAATTGCGATTTGGAGGGTCAACTTTAAAGGGGCATATCTCTTAGCACACAAGGAACTGGAAGGGCTGCAACTATCAAATTAAAGCTCTTTGAGTTAGCTTTCCAACGCACTTGGTTTCACCTTATTCCGCGTTAGGATGAGGGAGTTATGACCATTTTCGTAAAACCTGTCTGTGCAGAATTTCCAATTCCAGTGAGCGAATTTTCTAGGCGGGTTGGAGTCATTTTTTATAAAAAGGGGATATGTCCCATATTTAGTCATTTTCTAAACTCCAAAAACACTCTCTAAGCCCTCTCCAAAAATTCCACCAAGATCTTCAACCAAATTCAAACATCTCAAGCTCTAATTCCGGATTCAAGACTCAATCTCAAGCTTCGATTCTCCATTCCAATCTTCATCAAGGATTCTCCAAAGTTGAGGTATGTGGGTTTGATTGTGGAAACCTTCCTTTCCACAAGTCCAACCATTTATCCTCTATTTCTACTTCAAGTTTATGGGTCCTTATGATTATTTATGAACTCTTGAATTATGGAATTACTACTACACACCCTATTATGGTCCTTTTTGCATATTATCATGAAATGGAATTTTTATGTGATGTTTATGGTTTACATGCTTCCATGATCAATTATGAAGGTTGATATATATATGTATGTTGTTGGTGGGCTGATTTATATGGATTTTGGAATTGGTTGGATTAGTATTCTTGAAATACATGATTTCATTTACATGAACAATTGCCCACCATGTGTTTGATAAAATGCCCATTTATAGAATTCTTAGGAAAGGGAAGGTCCAAGGTACGTCCTATGAGACGGATGGTTATGTAATTACTGAAATGATGATGAAATGGACACATGTATATGATTTTCCCTAAATAAGTGAGGGTAGACCAGCCTAGTACGGGGGGGTAGGCCCGTGTAACCTATTGAGGGGTTTGTACCTCTTTCGCCTCTCCAAGGGGGTGGTAGGCCTTGGAAATACTATATTGATGGTCACTCGCCACACATGTACTACGTCCCACTAAATATGATTTTTATGTAAGCATCATTATACATACTATTTTATTAATATGCTATCTATTGGGTATGATTACGCATTTTTCCTATGATGTCCATCTAATGTAGCCTTGCATTGCATCCCATATACTTAGTACATTCAAATGTACTAACGCATACTCTATGCCTACATGATGTCACCATGTAGGGACCGGAGCACCGCTTGACCATCCTCCTCCGCGTGGCTAGTACGAGTTTCTATAGTGGTTATGGGTGAGTCCTCCATTTCGGGGACGTTGCTCATGATCTTTTGTTATGTATAAAACTTTTCCTTTTTAGTTATGTTTTGACTATGAGGGTGAGCCCGGTAGTTTGTCTTGGCCCCCGCTAAGTACTCATGTTTAGAGGTGGTGTTGGACAAGTTGTGTTTTATGCTTGAGCTTGACTCATCTATGGTATTTATGTATCATTTCTTTTTTTTCTTCTTGCTCCCTTAGTCCCGATTTCCCCTTGACTATGCTTATCGCTTATGGTCATTTAATTGCTTCCGCGACCAAGAATGTGTAATGATACTCTATGAGGCTTGTTTGGGGTTCCTTCGGGTTCCCCATTCGCCGGTCACACCTAGGCCCTAGGCTTGGGTCGTGACACATTGCCTGTGAGTCTTTCATGAACTTATGTGCTTTACGCAAAGTTGGACCATATTCTTCAACAAGGTTTGTTGAAATGATTGCTCGAATAGCTAAAGAAGTATCCCATGGTTGACTTCCATTATATCCCAGAAATTTGGCATTCACATCATTTTTAGACTACTAGAAAGAAGGCCAGAAAATGTTAAAACAATTAATATTAGAGCAACTATGGTGGGAATTGCAGAAATTCTACCAATGCAGATATCTATAAAGTGAAACAGTCCTACTTTTGGAGAACAATAAATTAGAAGTAAAGACACGAATATTATTAAGTGAAGTTACTAGACCTGCATTTTCATTCCATCTTCTGCAATCCATAGATAATCATATAATCGTGGAAGATGCAACTTAAAAGCTTCCGAATTAGGATCTTCAACCCAGCAACAAAGTATATTTAAGACCTGCACATGAGGAGTCAGTCTATGAAAAAAAGGAAGGGAAGAATATATGATGTAGCACCAGAATGGAGAAGGGAGTGAAATCTAGTATCAATACGTCGTGACTACCCGACTTTATTAACAAAAGAAGTTATGTTTCAGTACCTTGTTCACGGTCCCTATGCATATATAGCGAGTATTTTCATCTTCATAATGTATGTGGTCCATTACAGTGCTGAGAGCTTTTTCCCTCAACTTTTTCCCAGGCCAATGCATAAACATAGGTTCGATGAGCTTGTCAAGAGATGCCCAAAGGATATCCTGTACTAGAGGGTGAGGGTAGTAGAGATCTTCCTGTCGAAACATTACGTATAAGGGACTAGAAACACAAAGTGTGTGCCTTCGAATTGCAGTCATACTAACCTTTGCGCATTCATTGCGTGCTTTATTCCAGTTTATTTCATGATAAGGTATTGAGAAGAGCTCCTTTCTCAAAGATGAAACTGTTGGTGTGATTGGTCCAACAAACCTTTTACCATATAAGTAGGACATTGGCAGATAAACCATCCGACAATGGCACCACATCCTTCCTACAAGATTGAATAAAATTAGTGTTTCTAAAAATTAATCAGTTAATTGCAGTACCTATTTTATGACTAGTAACATGATTTTACAGCTTAGCATTTCCCGGAAACAAAAGAACAGACTGTCAAACAAATAGCCTATCAAAATCAAGCCTGGACTTTAGAACCTCTTTATAATTACACTGGATTTGAGATTTATAAATTGACAAGTAACGAATAAACAAAACTGCAGATTAACCTGGATGAAATGGAAGGAAATAAGGAAGAAGCCACATTTCTGGAGGAAGTGGATTGTTCCCGGACCAATCAAATACTCCAAGCACCTAATGAATCAGTAGAGAAAGAAAATAAAAAATAATCAAGACTGCAAATGCATGTGACCACAAATGTATAAATAAGCAAGTAAAAGTTAAAGTTACTGAACTGAGAGCCACATTTTCCCCCATGAGGTTATTGCAGTGGCACTACCATTGTCCAAAATCCATTTGCGACCCTTCTCCATTGCCCCTTCTCCACCATTAGCTCCTTCACCAAGCAACCTCAGAGTAACATAGCTCAGAACAGAACCAAACATGGTACTGTGGCTTTCAATACCCCCACCCACCATCACAGTTCTGTCATTTAAAGATGTTAAGATAAATGTTTAGAATGTACGGTAAAGAAAGTCCTTCAGAAAAGCTTTAGAAAATTGACTACAAAGTTATTCAATTAATATAAAAGAATAGGATGAAATGTATCAGAAATGGCTGTACATGCCTGATGATTGTAGAGATAACGACATATCTCTCGCTTATGCTCTTCGGATAACACTGCCTTCAGTGCCCCAGTAACAGATAAAACAATAACCTATACAATTAGATTAACAAATTAAGGAACAAAGAAAGTGAAGTGCTTATATCTGGTGTGTATAATGAGATTGGCCAACCACATATCTAATAAAGAAAACGTAAACTTTTAAGAATGAACCAACGCAAGAAAAGAAATTACCAAACCAGGCATTAGAAACATTGGTCCTCCACAATCTCCAGCCCAATGACCATCATGAGCTTGTAGAGTAGAATAAAAACCGATGGCTCTTCTCAAGGTGGTGGCTACATTATCTTCTGTTATATCTTCAATATCTTTAACTTGAAATTGGGGCAGAATTGTACCAAGGGGATTCTCCTTTGAAAACTGAAATTCAGAAAACAAAACAGACAAGAATGTGACAACAACTGATAGAATGTATGCGTCCACTACATTCAATGGACCAGGTCCCTTGATAAAATAACAATGCGAAAAATAAATAACTCAAAGTAAAACAGAACACAAGAGTTTTTCGTGGAAACCCCCTTTGCTCACGGGAGGAGAAAACCACTACCTGTCTCACAAGATTTCAACCCAACTCCATTATACTCAAAGAAGCAAAGCTTCATATTACAAATCTCAAGTAATCTAGGAATTAAGCTCTTAATCTCTTCCCCCTCACTGTAACAACTCTATTACTCAAAAAACTAAGCAATAACTCTATTGCCTACTAAACCAACTAGTTTTAGTCGATCTAGACTTCAAGAACCCAACATAGCTAACTCTAGCTAAACAATTCGGAATAGTAAACGAGGATTGAAATAGATCTAATTCCTTTATAGCTTAGGAATAGATCTTACAAGAATAAGCACTGAAATATAAACCCTAACAACAACTAAGAACAATGATAACTCTATCAGGTCTCTTGTTGCTCTTCGAGTAATATTTCCTTGAGAGAATGGCTTTTTCTTTGTGATTTTTCAAATTGCAAAAACTTGAGTTTGTGTTAATGTAGAATAGACATACTATAGGATGGACACAAGTTCTTGGAGCAATTCTATTGGCTGGGAATCTACTGCACTGCAAAAGACGCGCACCAACCACAACAGGTGCTGCAGAGTTGCAGGTTGCAGCCTTTTAGCAATTGTCTTCATCATGTACGGAGACTCTCAGTCTTTCTTGGGATCTGGTCCCTCATTAGATCCCAAAGTTTGTTAAATCATCAAAACTTCAGAGTCAGCTCAAAATAACATTTGTTCCCTTTTTTGATGACGACAAACTTATATTCAACTTCTTCCCGCTTTCACCTTGTTCCCCGTTTCACCTGTTCTCCTTATTATCAATAAAACAACCAGGTCCCCCTTTTGATTCCATGATTAGTGATTCCCATGCCTTAATAATTTTCCCCTTTTGACATCATAAAAAAGAGTTAAAGCAGTAAACCAAGTTAACAAAAATGCAGTCCAAGCAAATTCATGGCCACGTGGGCAACACTGAGCATAAGTAAAGATGCTCAAAGTAATCAAACAAGTCAATAAAAACATGTCCAATTTTTCATTCATAAACAGAAAAGAAAGCATTCAAAACAATGCACATCTCATTAAACATGAGAACCGGGACAATACCCATTGAGTTCAAAAAGGGACAAGGATGGGAACTTAAGAAGGGAGCTCAGGAAGAGGGAGGCTTTGAGGTGAGGGATTTGAGGACAAGGGATAGATGGTCATCTGCCTCTTCATGGTTCTTGAGAAACCTTTCATGAAGTTCCGCATTCTTATCTGCTAAGGCTTTGTCTCAGCTTTCAGAGCACCTAGTTCTTCTCTACCAGGTCCCTCAAATTGTGCCAATTGCAGCTTAACCTTCACCCGAGCAATCTCTGCCTCTTTATTAGCCAAGATAATGTTGGGAAAGGCAAGCACAAAATAAATGAGCACGACAGGACAATTGCGGAAGAAAACCCAAATCAAAATTTTCCCTTTCTATTTGAACCAAGAGAAGGGAAAGTAATGCAAGTAAACACTGTTTGGGGTAGCAAGCAAATCAACCAAAAGAAATATAGCAAGGCAAAAACAAATCAACACACGAGACACCAAGTTTTAACATGGAAAACCTCTTCGGTGTGAAGAGTAAAAACCGCCAAAGCTCCACTATAATCAACAAGAGTTACAAAAGTGTTCTCCAAAATGGCCACCAACAAAGTGCTAAACAATGAGCAACACAACTACAAGATAGCACCAAAAACTAGAGAAATAAAAAAGGAGCAAAATCACCAAATCGCAACTACTGTTTACGAGCAAAAATCTGGAGCTACAGGACTCCAAATCACCCTCTCTCAGTTTACAATCAAAGATTAAGTTGAAAGGAACAAGCTATCCAAAAATCAGCTCAATCGGACAAGAAACAAAGCGGGAATCGCGATTTGAAATTGGCTGCTAGGGTTTGTGCGAAAATCTGCATTTTCTCTCTTTTCTCTCTATATGGCTGCTCTCTAAACTCTTGTTAAACTTCAAAATAAGACCTAAAACAAAGTCTTATAAATGCACCATAATATTGGGCTTATGGGCAAAGTGGTATATTCCAATTGGGCTCAATTTTATCCACAAAGGAATGGAAGAAGACCACTAAAACCTTGGACTTTTATTTATCCACATAGGAAGGGAAAAGGCCTAAAACCCAACAATTCTCCCCTTACCAACTATGTGGAGGAGACCATCATCCCGACGATCATGCAACATTCTTCAAACTTCCCTCTTGGCAAAGCTTTAGTCATCATGTCGGAACCATTATAATTAGTATGGATCTTTTCAAGTTCAAGCAACTTAGAATCCAGCACATCTCGAATCCAATGATACCTCACATCAATGTGTTTAGACCGACCATGAAATGTAGAATTCTTGCCAAGATGAATAGCACTTTGACTGTCGCAATAAAGCACATACCTCTCTTGAGCACAACCAAGTTCCCCCAAAAATCTCTTCATCCAGAGCAACTCTTGGCAAGCTTCAACAGCAGCAATAAGCTCAACCTCTGTAGTAGAATAAGCAATACATTTTTGCAATCTTGATTGCCAAGACACAGTTCCCCCTGCAAAAGTAATCAAGTAGCTAGAAGTAGACTTACGAGTATCAACATCACCGGCCATATCTGAATCAGTGTAACCACAAAGGATAGGCTTCCCTGTCCCAAAACACAAACTCAGACTAGAAGTGCCACAAAGATATCTCATAATCCACTTTACAGCATTCCAATGCTCTCTTCCTGGATTAGAAAGAAAACGGCTAACAATACCAACAACATGAGCAATATCTGGTCTTGTAAACACCATTGCGTACATCAAACTACCAACAGCTGAAGCATAAGGAACTTTCTTCATATCTTCCTTCTCACCATCACTGGAAGGACAATGCTTAGTACTCAATTTTAAGTGCATAGCTAAAGGTGTACTGATAACCTTAGCTTTGTCCATGTTAAATCTATGAAGTACTTTCTGAATGTACTTCTCTTGTGACAACCACAACTTCTTGGCATCTCTATCACGGACAATCTGCATGCCAAGAATCCGCCTTGCTGGTCCCAAGTCTTTCATAGCAAAAGACTTATTCAACTCTTGCTTCAACTTCTAAATCCTACAAGTATTATGACCAACAACAAGCATGTCATCAACATAAAGCAAAACGATAATGAAGCCATTACCAGAGAATTTTTGCACAAAAATACAATGGTCTAAAGAAGTCTTTTTGAAGCCATGCTGACTCATAAAATAACCTAACTCCATGTACAATTGCCTGGGAGCTTGTTTTAGGCCATACAAGCTCTTCTTCAATTTGCAAACATAATTCTCTTTTACCTTGACTTCAAAGCCTTTCAACTGCTCCATATAAATTTCTTCATCTAAGTCACAATGGAGAAAAACAGATTTAACATCCATTTGCTCAACCTCTAAATCTAGACTTGCAGCCAAGCCTAGAACCACACGAATGGATGACATCTTCACAACTGGAGAGAATATCTCATCAAAATTAATTCCCTTCTTCTGGTTAAAACCCTTCACAACTAATTTGGCTTTGTACCGTGGAACTAGGTTACCATCTTCATGTTTAACCCTTAAAACCCACCTGTTTTTCAAAGCTTTTCGATCTTTAGGTAACATAACCAAATCAAAGGTATGATTATCATGTAGAGACTTCATTTCATCCTCCATAGCATCAAACCACCTTTCTTTTTCTTCACTTTCCATGGCCTCATTAAGACTCTCAGGTTCTCCCCCATCAGTTAAGAGTACATACTCATTGGGAGAATAACGAGATGAATGTATTTTCTCTCCAGTAGATCTTCTAAGAGAACTCTCTGGAGCATCAACAATAGTTGGTTCCTTACCAACCACATTGTCTTGCACTGGAGCATCAACGGCATACTGGTCATTCTGAATATAATCACCATCTTTAATATCAACTTGATTTTCATCATTTTGAAGATTTTCATCAGATGCAATAGTCAAAGGAACTGGATCAACATCAACTAGGCTATCACTGCTCTGAGAAACAACTTTCTCAGCTTTGTCAAGATCTTTAATTGTTTGGTCTTCAAAAACACAACACCACGGCTTCTAACAAGCTTCTTCTCAACTGGATTAAAGAAACGATAGCCAAATTCATCTTGACCATAACCAACAAAGATACGTAGCCTAGTTTTAACATCCAACTTTGACCTCTCTTCTTTAGGAACATGCACAAAGGCTTTACTCCCAAAAACTTTAAGATGATCATAAGAAACATTCTTACCAAACCAAACTCTGTCAGGGACATCACCATTCAAAGCAATAGTAGGAGATAAATAGATAACATAGGCAGCAGTATTAAGTGCTTCTGCCCAAAAGGAATCTGACAGCTTAGCATATGAAAGCATACATCTAACCCTCTCAACTAGAGTTCTATTCATCCTCTCTGCTAAACCATTTAGCTGAGGAGTCTTTGGAGGAGTTTTCTAATGCTGAATACCCTGCTCTCTACAATATCTATCAAAATGACCAATATACTCACCATCGTTATCAGAACGGATGCATTTCAATTTCTTCCTTGTCTCTCAACCAAGGCCTAAAAATTCTTGAACACATCAAGCACCTGATCCTTGGACTTCAAAGAGAATACCCAGAGTTTACGAGAATGATCATCAATAAAAGTCACAAAGTAAAGTGCACCGCCATGAGACTTTACCTTAAAAGGACCACACAAATCATAATGTTCCAACTGCAGCAAATCAAGCTTTCTCGAAGGTGGATGACTCTGAAAAGAAACTCTTTTCTATTTACCGGCTAAGCAATGAACACACTTGTTCAACTTTGCTTGTTTCACTCCAGAAAGAAAATTCTTCTTAGCCAAATTGTTCATCCCCTTCTCGCTCATATGACTCAGTCTTCTATGCCATAACTCTGATGAAGTATCATTCTCCACCAAATTTACTGAGCCTATACAAATGGAGCCCTAAAAAATATACGAGTTAGACAACTTGTTACCACGGGCTACAACCATCAAACCTCTAGTAAGCTTCCACTGGCCAGCACCAAGGGTATTAACATAACCCTCATCATCAAGGTATCCAACAGAAATCAAATTCAAGCGAACATCTAGAGCATGTTTGACATTATTGAGAACTACTTTGGAACCATTGTTACTTTCCAAACAAACTGTCACAATGCCAAGAACTGCAACCTCATGATTATTGCCCATTTTCAACATCCCAAAATTACCTGGAGTATAAGAAGAAAATAATTCCTTCCTGGGAGTGACATGAGAAGTAGCACCAGAATTCACAAACCAGCTAGACTCATCGCAAACAAGATTAACAGCATTTTCATCACAAGAAACAAGAAGATCATCATTAGCAACAACAGCAACACGATTTTCATTGTCGCCTTCTTTCTTTTGTTGTTTCATATCTCTTTTGTACCTGAAACAATATTTCTTGATATGCCCATTCTTGTGGCAATAGTCACATGTAACATTCTTGAATCTAGACTTTGACTTTCCTCTACTTTTAGCTCTGTCATTCTGACCTCTGAACTTGCTTCTCCTCCTATCTTCAGTAACCAAAACATCGGAGTGTGAAACTGAAGAAAATGAGCCTTGAGATCTTCTTCTCATCTCTTCATTCAAGACACCACTCTTAGCATATTCCATGGTTACAACACCACTGGGAGCAGAATTAGTCAAAGAAACTCAAAGAATTTCAAAAGAGTCTGGCAGAGTATTAAGAAGCCATAGTCCCTGAATTTCTTCATCGAATTTTACACCCATTCCGGATTGCTGGTCAAGAACACCCTGAAAATCATTAATATGATCAGAAATAGGAGTGCCCCCTTTATACCTGATGTTCATCAAATGTTTCAACAGAAACAACTTATTATTGCCAGTCTTCGAAGCGTATAGTATCTCGAGCTTGTCCCACAAACTTCTAGCATGTGTCTCATTAACAATGTGATTTCTAACATTATCTTCAATCCATTGTCTAATATAGCCACAAACCTGCAGGTGCTCAAATTCCCAATCCTCATCATTCATGGATTCGGGTTTGTTAGAGGCAAACACAGGTAGATGCATTTTCTTGACAAATAGAAGATCTTTCATCTTGCCTTTCCAAGTATGATAATTACTACCATTCAAACAAACCATCTTGCTCATATTTGACTCCATCATTCAAATAATCAACAATAACTCAATGCTCTGATACAACTTTGTTGGGAAAGGCAAGCACAAAATAAATGTGCACGACAGGGCAATTGCGGAAGAAAACCCAAGTCAAAATTTTCCTTTTCTATTTGAAACAAGAGAAGGCAAAATAATGCAAGTAAACATTGTTTGGGGTAGCAAGCAAATCAACAAAAAAAAATATAGCAAGGCAAAAAATAATCAACACACGAGACACCAAGTTTTAACGTGGAAAACCTCTTCGGTGTGAAGAGTAAAAATCACAAGGCCAAAGCTCCACTATAATCAACAAGAGTTACAAACGTGTTCTCCAAAATGGCCACCAACAAAGTGCCAAACAATGAGCAACACAACTAGAAGATAGCACCAAAAACTAAAGAAACAAAGAAGGAGCAAAATCACCAAATCGTAGCTACTGTTCACAAGCAAAAATCAACACACGAGACACCAAGTTTTAACGTGGAAAACCTCTTCGGTGTGAAGAGTAAAAATCACAAGGCCAAAGCTCCACTATAATCAACAAGAGTTACAAACGTGTTCTCCAAAATGGCCACCAACAAAGTGCCAAACAATGAACAACACAACTAGAAGATAGCACCAAAAACTAAAGAAACAAAGAAGGAGCAAAATCACCAAATCGTAGCTACTGTTCACAAGCAAAAATCTGGAGCTACAGGACTCCAAATCACCCTCTCTTAGTTCCCAATCAAAGATTAAGTTGAAAGGAACAAGCTGTCCAAAAATCAGCTTAATCGAACAAGAAACGAAGCGGAAATCGCGATTTGAAATTCCCTGCAAGGGTTTGTGCGAAAACCTGTACTTTCTCTCTTTTCTCTCTATATGGCTGCTTTCTAAACTCTTGTTAAAATTCAAAATAAGACCTAAAACAAAGTCTTATAAATGCACCATAATATTGGGCCTATGGGCAAAGTGGGTTATTCCAATTGGGCTCAATTTTATCCAAAAAGGAAAGGAAGGAGACCACTAAAACCTTAGACTTTTATTTATCCACATAGGAAGGGAAAAAGACCTAAAACCCAACAGATAACTTGCATAGTTTCCAACTCATGCTTGAGTTGATCCTATTCACTCAGCAGTTCAGATACCTTGCTCCTATTCCCTGCTCTCCCTTGAACACACTCTCACTCAATTAAAGTGTTCATGGAGATGGTTTGCTTCCCAATGCATCTTACTACATGTCCAAGAGGGATTCCAAAGTGTTTGAACACCCAAGTCAACAAGTACCCATATCCCATGCCATGCTTTCCATCCTTCACAGACATTGTATTGTGCCTATGCTCAAGCATGATTGCAGGTAAGTTAATCAACTCCAATGTAAGCAGGGCCTCGATATAGAACAGGTCTGCAGCAGAGGCAACATTCTGTTTTTCAGATTGGTGCAGCAGCACTTTGTTAACAAATTCAAAAAATAGTTGATACTCACCTTTAAGGTACTTCTTGGGAATACCAGCATGACTTTGTTTTGGAAGTTTGCTGATCTGTAGCACAAAATCTTTTGATGGAGACTTTCCAACAACTGTGATTATCCCCTCTAGAGGCACTCGTAAAATTTCACCCAAGATAGCCTCACTTACATGTAATAGAATATTGCCTATCTGAGCATTCAAATTTCCATCCTTATTAAGCTCCGTCATGTAATAGAATTCCCTCACTTTTGATTCATGCAACACTTATACATGATTAGTGAACAAATGCGTCCAACTTTGGATTTCCACAACATCAACCAGGCTTTTCATCCCTAGTTTGGTCTTCACTTCAAGATCAAATACCCTTCCATTTAGCACTTTCTGAGATCTCAGGATCTCAATCCTTTCTTCCTTTGAAATGACATTCTCAACTTTCCTCTTTTTCCTTGCTGAACCAGGTCCCTTATCAGACTCAAGGTCTGATGCATCAACTAGCTCAAGAAAGGATTCTTCTCTCTTTCTTTTTGCTGTTTCTTTTTGCCTCCTAGTAGCAGGCAACTTTTTGACTGACTCCTTCTCTGTCAGACTCACCTTCTTTGTGTGACCTTTTCTTTTCTTTGATGACTTAATGGACTTCTTATTCAAAGCATCATCCTTTCTTTTTTCAACCGCATTCACAATGTCATCTGACTCAATTGCACTCCCTTCATCCAGTACAACATTTGGTACCTGGTCCCCTTCCACAACAGTGAACTTCCTTTGTCTCTTATTTTGTTCAGTTTAGGCTTTGTTCTATTTCAAAAAATCACTAATTAGCTTTTGAGTGGTGCCCCTAGTAGGATATGGATCAGACTTCACCTTTGTTTCATCAGTAACCTTCTCATTCCCTTTAGAACTTGGAACTATTTTTCTTTGAACAGTCTATCTCAGATGTTGTTCATCCTCATCCTCATCACTATCCTTTTTTAATTGGTTTATTTACAATTAGTTAGTACACATAATTATTAACATTAAAACTTATATATATATATATTTAATTATTTTCATTTCTTTCTTTATAAAATATTTATTTTAATTTCATCCTCACTTTAATTTTTTTTTTTCATTAATTTCTTATCTTTTCACTTTTAATTACTTTTAAAATATTATGTGTATCTTTTTTAAAAAAATAATTAAAAGTATCCTTTAACTTTTAACGTTTTAATATTTTACATTTTTATATGATTTTCTTCACTTATTTGATATCTCTTCAAATTAAATTATTTTAAATACACAACATTTGGAATTAAATTTGAAATCAAATCAAAAGAAAAGGCAAAGAAAAAAATTAAATCAAAAGAAAAAAAAGGAGAAAAGCAATGAATGAAGGTTAAAATGTTTAAATATGTCTAAATACAAGGCAGATTTTTTTAAAAATAATTGCGTGTATTGACTTAATTTAAATACAAGATAAAAAATAAAAAAATAAAAATATAATTACCCACGTGACGGGGGCATGTTGTACAAACACAGCCAACTTACCTGGTTGAAGATACCACGACAGCACAAAGAGTACATGAAAATATAGAAAGAATGAGTTCAGGGAGGTAATAGGAGCATGGTTAAGTTAAGGTGTGTCGCTGTGATTTTAGTCATAGTTCAGGACTTCAGGGGGTACTCATGCATTATACATTGAATATGTATGAAATTGTAATTTATTTGCAAATGGGCAACAAAAACTGCTCAAAAAAATTGCAGAAAAGAGACGAACAATGTCCTTTAATTTTGTCTGCCGCTTTTCTAGAATCTTTTTTTTAAAAAATCAGAAAATCGACGTAGTCCATCGCTTCTTTAAAAAAAAAATTTTAAATGACGTCGTCCGTCGCTTATTCAAAAAATTAAAAAACAACGCAGTCTGTCGATCTAAAGAAACGTTGTCTGCCGCTTTTTGAAAAGCAACAAGGACAAAAGAGACGGAAATGACTGCATCGCTTTTCCGTTGATTTTGATAAAAAAAAATACGGCGCAGTCCGTCGATTTTGGCCGTTGTTTTTCAAATTTTTTAATAGTGTATATATAGTATATCAAAATATTATCTAATCTTATGGTCTTTAATATGTCAGGTGGAACATTAAGATTAAAAAGTTGTAAAAAATAAATATATTTAAATGGACTAAAAAAATAATAAAAACAAATTGAAACGAAGGGAATAATAATAAAAAGAACATCAAGGACAAGCACATGCGGTAAACTTAAGTGATCACTCCACCTGATAAGGCATAAGAAGATCAGAACTGTTTTTAGTCTCAAAACGATTAATGTGAAACTCTGTGCGGAATTTCTCTATCTCTGCCAGGTCTTCTGGAGACCTGAGGTTTGGATCAAACTCCCACACCTTCCTCCCTATGTGACTATTTAACATCCGGAGCCATGGACTACCTCCTTCACCAACCTTCAACTTCCACAGTCTTCTAAAAAAATCTACTAAAACTTCTACTTTAATCGTCGACTTCATATCCTTTCTAATATATAACACAAAACGATCTTAGAATTTTCAATAAAAAGCATAAACATTCACAAAATAGTAAGGAAGGCTGAGCTATAGAACACACAATACAAATTTATATATATAGTAATAATAAAGCTTTGGAGATAACAGTTTGACACAATTATATAGCAACTAACAAATTTACTGGCATCCTTCCCCATCTATTTTCGCATACACGAATAATGACAATAATAACAAAGTGCTAGTAACAAGAACAATAATAATATTTCTGTTCTAATTTATATGATTCATTTTTCTTTGCAGTCGATTTCAAAATAATGACACATTTCTATATTTGGTAATAATTTAACTTTAAAATATTCATTTTATCCTTAATAAAATGATTTATAGTCACACAAATATCTATCACTTATTGTAGACCACAAGTTTCACAAGTTTTTCTTTCCTTTCTTTCTTTCTTAAACGTTGTGTCAAGTCAAACTAACTCATATAAATTAGGACGGAGAGAGTAATACTTATTCCATTTTAATTTATTAATTTAATTTTAACTTAACACAAAATATTTTTAAAAAAAAATTAATTTGAATCTAATGAGGTATTGACTTTAATGCCCCGTGGTCTTTAATTTCTGTTTCTCAATTTCGTAATTTGTTCTTCAACAATTTAAGTAATAAAATGCAGACAAAATCACCCGTAATATTAAAGAAAAAAATCACAAGACCAAAAAAATGTTAGGCACAAGTAATATCCTATAAAGTATAAATTCAATTTTAGAACATTATTATATTAAAAATTTATAACATGTAACTTATGATTTTTTTTGCCTTCGTCATAACTTATGTTTTGGGGATAAATTCAATAATATGATCTTCTCAAGACATAAAGTTCTAAACTGAACATAATTCAGTGGTGTAGCCAGAAATTTCACGAAGGATATCCAGGAATTGTACACGAGTACATTTTTGTTGGAAATAATAATTCAAAGTTGGAGTAGGAATTCTAAGTTGTTTAGGATTTGTTATTTATGGTATTTACTTATTTATGTTTAATTAGGATTTGTAATTAGTTAGAGTGGTTCCTAGTTCTAGTTTAATTTGATTTTTACTACTATAAATAAGGATGTTACTATAGATAGTTTTCAATATACAGATATATACAGAATATATAGAACTTAAAGTAAGATTCAAGAACTTTTGATTTTATAAATAAAATATTTTCCTTCAAATTGGTATCAGAACTTCTATGATTCTGGTAGAAGATCTAAGAGTTTCCGCTGCTGGCGAGCGGCTATGACCAATATATGCCGCTCGTCTGACAAATGATTATATCGACAAACGTCGAGCGAATGATATATGCATGAAAAAAAACATGCTAGGAGGAAAGATTTACAAAATATTGCAAATTTAAAGAAGTACAACAAAGCACAAGAGGAAGAAACTCTTCTCTAAATTAAAAGTTAGAGAAAGCAAAAAAAAAGAAAAAGAAAAGGAGTTGATGAGAATGGCATCAACAAGAGTTGGAGAGAGAGTACTCCAACACCAAAAACAAAAAAAAAAGGTATTGGTGGGAAGGACATCAACCTTGGAAGTTGGAGAGAAGTGCTCCAACACAACCAAGAGAAAAAATATCGTGACTTGGAGAGAAAGTGCTCCACTACTTGAAAGTTGGAGAGAAGTGCTCCAACACAACCAAGAAAAAAAATATCGTGAATTGGAGAGAAAGTGCTCCAATACTTGAAAGTTGGAGAGAATGCTCCAACACAACCAAGAAAAAAAATATTGTGAGTTAGAAAGAAAGTGCTCTAATACTTGGAAGTTGGAGAGAAGATGCTTCAATACAACCAAGAAAAAAAAAAGAGAATTGAAGAGAATTACTCCAAAAATTTGAAGATTGAAAGAGAAGTACTCCAACAATTGAAGATTGAAGAGAATTTCTCCAATACAACAACAATGACAAGAAGAAAGAGTCAAGAGTATACAACTTTGAATTACGGGAGAATGTTGAAAATAATAATTCAAAGTTGGAGTAGGAATTCTAAGTTGTTTAGAATTTGTTATTTATGGTATTTACTTATTTATGTTTAATTAGAATTTGCAATTAGTTATAGTGGTTCCTACTCCTAGTTTAATTTGATTTTTACTACTATAAATAGGGACGTTACTAAATAGTTTTCAATATACAGAAACATACAGAAAATATAGAAATATACAGAATAGATAGAACTTGAAGTAAGAGTCAAGAACTTTTGAGTTTATAAATAAAATATCTTCCTTCAATTTTTTCTTTCGGATGAATGAGTGCACTAGAAATTTTAAAAGTAAACTACGTAATATACATGAAAAGTTTTGAAATAAAGTACGTAGTATACATGAAAAAAAGCTGCTAGCGAGATTCGAACTCACAAATGCTTAAAGGCTTGGCTCTTTCAAGACACTTTAAACCACTAGACTACAACACCTTGTTGTGTCAAGAGTGTCCAGAATATGTTATTTAACCACTTTGTATATTATTTTACTTGTATATACAGTATAATTTTTCGACGAAGGGTGTCCAATTGAACACCCTAAAGACAATGTAACTATGGCCCTGGAACTTATGCTCCTGGAACATAAGTTCAGTTTTAAAAATATTTGTCTTATGAATATGTAACTTGTGCCTGGGGCATAACTCATAAGTTTGTTAATGTGAACTTGTGCTTTATAGAGCATAAGTTGTGTCTAGCGATTTTTTCTTAATATTAAGGGTAAAAATTTGTCTTACCAATTAGATAACACTAAACTTATGTTCACAACAAACATTTTTTTTTTTAAATTGTGTTAGAATTATGACCCCCTAATTCACTACTAGAACAAGTATGAACAACTTGTTTCTCTAGTATTCGTTGTTTTGAAGTTAACCAAGAATTGACTGTAAACCAGTAAATAAACCACACCTTTCAATTACTTCAGAACTCTAAATTACAATGACTACACAACTCAATGGTCTAAAGAATTATAAACTCTAATTCCTAGACCACGAACACAAACCCTCCGGTTTTATGTTCACTCTTATCTTCAAGTCACCACGTAACTTGGAGATCAACTTCAACTAGACACAAACTACAAAATCAAAACTAGTAAACTAAACGACTCAATATCTAAACAAAATAAACTCTTTTGTTATGAATAACTCGCAGCACCACAGGAAAGCGTTAGAACTCTCTCAACAGCTTGATAGTGTTCTCTCTCGATTTTCTCTCTTTGAAGTGCGCAAGTTTTGTTAGAGAAAACTCTTCTCTATATATAGACTTGTCACCTCTTCATCGACCCTTCCTTCATCATCTCGAACTAGTCTTCCTTCTTTCACTCGGACTTGTCTTTCTTTTTTATAGCATCTCCTTCTATTTGTAGAAATCCTTCTTTGACTTGATTTTCTCTTACTTTAACGCTTGTTTATTTCCCACTTCTGTTAGGACTTATATCTCTGTTCTTTTCACATTCCTTGCAGGTGTTTAAAATAAAACGACTTTATGGCATTATAGATTAGCTAAGCCATGCTACATGCACCATACTCAACTTGCTCCTTACATGTGACATATATTTTATCATTCTTCAAAATCAGCTCTATTCTCAACAAATTCCCCCTTTTTGATGATGACAAACACCCAGAGTATGCATACGCCCATATACGATTAATATTTCACATGTTAGGTTCAAAATATATATGCAACAATCAAAATCAATCTCTCTCTCTTCCCCCTTTTGACATCACAAAAGGCATAGTCAACTAGAACCTACAAAACCAGCTCAAGTAATAACACATAAAAAGATCATAATCAAACAGAAAAACACCAGTCTGAGATATTAAGTACATCAGGACCCAAAAACATCATAATTTCAACATCCACAAAAACACAAAGTAATGCACATCATACCATGCTAAAGACACCAAAAACACAAGACTAAGCAAAAAAATTCAAAAACTAGGTCTGAGGTGGAGGTATGGAGGAGGAGGTAGTAGAATCCTTTTGCAGCATCTCAAAGATGCATTTCAAATGAGCAGAGTTCGATAATCTTTCAGTTTTCAAGGCCTCTTGAGATAGAGCCAGCTCTTTCTTGAGCCTAGAGTTCTCTTCCACCAATCCAACATGTTCTAACCCATACTTGACATGTAGATGATCCATGGCTGCTGAGTGAGAAGCTTTGATATCTTCAATTTCCTGATTTTTAGCAGTTAACGAATATCTTAAGCGTTGCATATGTGCATTTGCTCCCTTCTTAGACGCAGGTATGGTGGCATGATCCACAATCCCTAACACATCTTTTGTGGTCTGAGCCTGCTAGTTCTTAACAGGTACTTTGAAATAGTCAAAACATCTCCTAGCCAGAACCCATACCCAAGCCCATGATCCTTTTTATTCTGTATACAAGTTCTATACATATGACAGAGGATTAATTTTGGAAGATTAATTGGGATCTTAGATGACAGCAATTCCATAAGGGTGAGGTCTAAATAACTTGCCTTTGTGCGCTTCTGCTTCCTGGGAAGTACTATTTTATGGACAAAATCAAACAAAAGTTGATGTAGTTGGAACATAGCACCTTTATCTACTCGAACATATTCCGCCAATGTTGGATCATTTGAAAACTTTCTAGAAATCTCAAAAGCCGATGATAATCCTTCTAAGAGAGGCCAATCATGCTTAACATAATGACACCAACCAGCATTTGGTACACCTAGTATTTTTGCAAGAACCTTGGCTGTTAAAGTGAATGAAACCCCTCGAACCACACTCGTAATGGAGGAACTAGAACCAGATGCATTGATGTAAAATTGCCTTGTTTCCTCTCTACCCATCTGTCACCTTCATTTTCCTTGAAGAAATAACGAGGTCCACCCCTGTGCTTGTACCAAGTCAAGTACCTTTCCCAAAAGCTAACACCCTAGAAACACTGGCATCAAGACTATATTCAATATCATCATTTATTTCCTTAGATAAACCCTTGTTTCCAGACCCCCTTTTTGATGAGGTTTTTTTAACCTGTTTATTTGAACTACCCCCAGTTACCTTCCTTTTTCTTTTTTAGGTAACCCTATTGCTTCATGGAAAACTTCCCCCTGAGTTGTAGCTTGTACCATTGATGGACAAGGGAAGTGTGCAACTCCTAGACTGTCAGTACACCAGACTTCGGAAAGCATGATCGTGCTGCCCTCTCCTTCGAAAACCACAAGAGCTAGATTTAGGTTTGTGGGAGAGGAATCCATTTGAACAAAGGTTTGTGAAGAATTTCGTGTGAAGGGTTCTTAAAAAAAGAGGGAGAGTATGTGAATGTTGTGAAGGAGAGAGGGGATTGTAATTGATAATAATGATGGGAAGTAGAAGAGGTTTTTAGTTCAGAATAGGGGTTCTGTATTGATGGGATATGATGGGACTTATAAGAGTTTGAAAAGAATTTTAGTGGTTGTATGTATGATCTGACAGGTTGTAGGTAAGGAACGGGTTAAATGCTATAGCCTTGTTATTTTTTGTTCCTTTAACAAGTAATGTGTACTTACCTTTAATTTTTGCATATGATGATCATCTCAGTCCTTGAGCCTTGTGTACCTTTTTACCTGAACACGGTGTAATTTGTTAGTTATAATCCTTTATGAATATTAAGACTTGAAATATTAGAGAGAGAAAGAGACAGTGATTTTTCTGAGATTCTTAGGTGATCTTTATCATTCCTAACTCCAACTTGTTCCTTTCAAAGTGTTCTTGTGGAAGAGACTTAGTAAAAATATCCGCAATCTGCTTTTTAGTAGTGCAAAAGTTCATAGATATTAACCCATTTTCAACATTGTCCCTCAGAAAATGATGTCGAATATCAATGTGTTTTGTTCTTTTGTGTTGCACAGGGTTTTTTGCTATGTTAATTGCACTTGTGTTATCACAGTAAATAGGAACACAATCAATATTTAGCCCAAAGTATTTGAGTTGTTGTTTTATCCAGAGAAGTTGAGCACAGCATGAGGCAACTGCTACATACTCAGCTTCAGCAGTAGATAGAGCTACAGAATTTTGTTTCTTGGTTGCCCATGAGATCAGACATGATCCTAGAAAGTGTGCCATACCTGTAGTACTCTTACGATCCACTAGGTAGCCTGCATAGTCGGCATCACCATATCCTACTAACTCCAAGTTGCTTCATTTTGGATACCAGAGACCTAGGGTCAGGTGTCCCTTTTAGGTACCTTAGAATTATTTTGACTGCCTTTAGATGTGCCTCTTTAGGATTAGCTTGAAACCTGGCACTTAGTCCTACACTGAAGACAATATCAGGTCTGCTAGCTGTAAGATACAAGAGTGATCCAATCATCCCTCTATAGAGTTTCTGCTCCACCTCTGAACATGTTCCTTCTAAGTCCAATTTTGAGGCAGAAGCAATGGGTGTATTTAGTTCTTTTGCTTCCTCCATCTTGAATTGTTTTAACAATTCCTTTACATAATTTTGCTGATGAATCATTGTACCAGAAGGTGTCTGCTTGATTTGTAGGCCTAGAAAGTAGTTTAGTTCCCCAATCATGCTTATTTCGAACTCATTGCTCATTAAGGTTGAAAATTCTTTTGTGAGTGACGGATTTGTTGCTTCGAATATGATGTCATCAACATATACATGTACTATCAGCACGTCCTTACCTTTGTTCTTGAGAAATTAAGTGTTATCGATTTTACCTCTTGTGTAGCCATTTCTCAGAAGAAAATTTGACAACCTTTCATACCATGCTCTTGGGGCTTGTTTTAGTCCATATAAGGCTTTATCCAGTTTATAGACATAGTCAGGATATTCGTCACTTTCAAAACCGGGTGGTTGTTTCACAAACACTTCTTCCTTTAGCAGACCATTTAAAAAGGCACTCTTTACATCCATTTGATATTTGTATGCAGCAAATGCTATGAGGAGTCTGATTGCCTCCTCATTGCTTATTTCGAACTCATTGCTCATTTGGAATAGAAAGTAGATACCAATTGTTAGAATTATGACCCCCTAATTCACTACTAGAACAAGTATGAACAACTTGTTTCTCTAGTATTCGTTGTTTTGAAGTTAACCAAGAATTGACTGTAAACCAGTAAATAAACCACACCTTTCAATTACTTCAGAACTCTAAATTACAATGACTACACGATTCAATGGTCTAAAGAATTATAAACTCTAATTCCTAGACCACGAACACAAACCCTTCGGTTTTATGTTCACTCTTATCGTCAAGTCACCACGTAACTTGGAGATCAACTTCAACTAGACACAAACTACAAAATCAAAACTAGTAAACTAAACGACTCAATATCTAAACAAAATAAACTCAGCACCACAGGAAAGCGTTAGAACTCTCTCAACAACTTGATAGTGTTCTCTCTCGATTTTCTCTCTTTGAAGTGCGCAAGTCTTGTTAGAGAAAACTCTTCTCTATATATAGACTTGTCACCTCTTCATCGACCCTTCCTTCTTCATCATCTCGAACTAGTCTTCCTTCTTTCACTCGGACTTGTCTTTCTTTTTTATAGCATCTCCTTCTATTTGTAGAAATCCTTCTTTGACTTGATTTTCTCAGACTTTAACGCTTGTTTATTTCCCACTTCTGTTAAGACTTATTTCTCTGTTCTTTTCACGTTCCTTGCAGGTGTTTAAAATAAAATGACTTTGTGACAGTATAGATTAGCTAAGCTAGGCTACCTGCACCATACTCGACTTGCTCCTTACATGTGACATATATTTTGTCATTCTTCAAAATCAGCTCTATTCTCAACAATTTGTCTAGTGAAATTAAGTCATAGTTAAAGGTATTCGGGACAAAAAAAATTTCAAGAAAATGAGCAGTAGGACAAAAACCAAATACCACTAATTCGATGGGCAAAAATTAAAAATCATCTCTATATAGGAGTTGTCTGTGCAAAAATTTGAATCTTGTAGTCTTAAATTAAAATGAATAATATACAAAAATATCCCTTAATCTTGTGATATTAAATATATCAAGTGAAAAATTAAAATTAAAAAAGTTATTCACAAAATTCATTTTTAACTCGACTAAAAAAAATAATGAAATCAAATTAAAATAGAGGGAATAATAACAAAAAGAACATGAACGACAAAAGCATGTGGTAAAGTTAAGTTATCACTCCACCTGATAACGCATTAGAAGATCAGAACTGTGTTTAGTATCAAAACGATTGTTGTGAAACTCTGCGCGGTACTTCTCAATCTTTATCAGATCTTCTGGAGACCTGAGATTCGGATCAAACTCCCAAACCTGTTGCCGTATGTGACCGTTTAACGTCCGAAGCCATGGACTACCTCCTTCAGCAACTTTTAACTTCCACATTCTTCTAAAAAATACTACTCTAACCAGAGAAAGAGATCAATAATGAGTTAAAGTAGAAAGTAATGTCCTAATGTTGAAGTGTAACTGTATGAGTTAGGCGGCCAAATTTGGACCATCTCAGTTTTGATATACTCCACGTGCAATTGGGTATAAAGTCAAAACGCTTTATAATAACATTTCATTATAATGACTTAATATTTTTCGATGAAAAAAAAACTTAATATTTTTCAAAATTGATTTGCTATTTTTTTATAATAATATTTTATTTATAATATTAGTGACATTCATTATATAAGGGTACACTTATTTATAAAATTATCATTCTATAACAATTATACTCAAATATTATGTAATAAGATATATTTTGTAAGAAATATATTAGATAATAAAAATCAAAATTTTAAAATATCAATGATAATCATCATTAATATCATAGACGTAACACATGCATTCCAGGTACGAATATCTAAAATGAAAAAACTTATAAGACATGGTGTCCATCAATTATGATCACAACTTCACGAGGAAATATTATCGATATTTACCTCTTTTACATTCATATTCTCCCGTATTTTTTTCCTAATAAGATTTTAACGAGACATGTTTATTAATTAACACCTAGAGTATTATGGATACGCTGAATTATGCATGTTCATTCAATTAAGTACTTTTGTGACTTCGGGAAGAGCTTACAAACAAACAAGTAACTTGTGAGTAGCTCATGTAGACAGCTTATGAAAAGTCTTGCAATAGCTTTCGGCTTGTAACCAATCAAACAACTTAAGTATAACAAAAGTAAATGATTAAATTTAGATTGCCTATCATCTATAAGACGTAACCTACATGTACAACTACTTAGATAAATTAATATACTCTTAACTTCTAAACATGTCTTGATCTGTATTAAATAGATAAATTTAGTTTCTTATATTTCATTTGAGATATCATAAACATATGTTTTATAGGTAGATTAATTGATCAAATCATATCAAAATGTTATACTTCTCTTTATTGTCTGATTTATCATCGTTTAAAATTTGCAATTGTTAGTTTCCACGTGACGCCTTGTTGTTTAGATCCCAACATGTATAATTGAAAAAGTAAATACTAAAACAAATGTTACACAGATAAATATTTAAAACTAAAATAGAGAAATGAACATAAGATGTTAACTGTTGCGGGTTAAACTCCACAAGGCCTGTTTCTGATAAATAAAAAGTGTTCACTGACCACTGTTTGTTCAATTTCACAGATTGATAAATAAGAAGTGTTCATTGCTTGTTCAACCAGAAACTCAGAAAGAAATGCAGAAGCTGTGAAATAGCTCTTAAGTAGCTGAGACTGATATTCTCCTAGATCCCAAATTGGGAAGATGTTCCTATATGCAGAATACGATATCATGCAATTCTTGTTGAACACCCCGCTTATCTCCTGCGGAATTCAAGATTATGGCAAACACAATATAAGTTTTTCTTTTTGAGAACAAACAAATATAGTATAAGTTAAGGCACATAATTTGAGTTTTTGGTATGATTCTTGAAGACAAGAAAGTGCATAGGATACCCTTACAACTAAAAATGGGTGTGATATTTTTCTTTGATACATCGCATGCATTACCTAAACCAAATCCACATGCAAGGAGGAAAATCTTAAGATTACGAGAACGTGAACAATGAACAATATGATTTTTACTACATTTACGCTTCATGGAAAGCAGCAACCTTATCCTTCTAGAGAAAGTTGTTAGTTCATAAATGCAAGCAAAAGATTTTATTCAATCAGTTTCCAGCGCTCCACTAAACTTAAATTAAGTGGACAAGAATCAGTTCCTCCACTTGTCCTCAAGAGAAGAAGATTGATTTGAGAGTGTTTCTCTTCCCCGAATGTCCAAGATATTGGTATTAGAGATAAATTTATTGAGGGGCCTGTGAATTTGAAATTCTCCACATGTTCTAATGAAGATTTACCAGTTGCTAAGGAAAAAGATAGATCAGTTGAGTAGTCCAGGTCGGAAGAAGATGTTTGATAACTTTGAAGAAAGTGACTCATATGAAGCTGAATATGATTCTGATTCTGATTGCAGAGGAGAAAGTTGAGTCTAACAATGAGAACTAGCTTCGATGAAGAATATGAAGATTAGGCCCCCGTAAACTAGATTCATCTAAAAGACCAAATGTTGTTGTAGAATCAAAATAGGCTCGCGGCTGTAGAACCAGAAAAGGTTAATACATTTGTCTATCAGAGATCATGATAATACTTCAAAGAAACAGTGATGAAGAAGAACCACTCTGGCAACTGCGAAAGCTCCAAAAGAGGAGACTAGCAGTGAATGGGAAAGTAAATATGGCAAACTCAATCTCAGTAAGAGTAAATCTGAGGAAATATCTTCTCAGAAGATAAGGTGGAGTCTTCTGAAGAAGATTGTGAAAACTATCCAAACTCCCCAGCCAAGATTTGAAGTTTATGGGTTTGGGATTTGAATCTTTTTAAGTTACTGAGTTTTAAATTAATAATTTGTAAATATTGAATGGATTTCTTTAGACAAATACACGGTTTAAACCATGGCTACTAGGTTTGGCGTAACCCTCCGCCCCTAGATTTAGTGCGTTCCTTTTCTTTAAATATCCAACCCAAAAACAATGAAAAAGGTGTGGGGTCCATCCCCATGTGCCAAACTTTGATAAATCTCACAATGTCAAAGGTTGGCAGATTTGGAAGAAATTTGATATACATGTGCCAATTTACTTGGCTGATTTTTTCCAGCTTTCCTTGAAGTCAAATGTTGGTAAGCTGTGAAGAAGAAAAAAATTGTTATTTCTTTTGAGTGTGTACTGTACTGGTCTTTGGAGTTTCTTCCTCAGACCTACAAGTATAAATTTCTTACTATAGTGATATCAGTTGCTCTTCTCGGGCCGTGGTTTTTTCCCTTATTCAGAAGGGTTTCACTTCAAAATCTTGGTGTCATTATTGCTCTTTTTATTCTTGTTGATTAACCGTATTGTTCTGTTCCGCTTTTATTGCTTTTATTACCGCAAATATTATTTCTGTGGCGGGTTTATTCCCAACAATTGGTACCAGAGAGCACGGGTTCTGCTCATTTACAAAAATATTTTTTGCGGCCTATCGTACTATACTCAGTGAAAAAAAATGTCTGGAACAAAGTACGAGGTAGCAAAACTCAACGGCGAGAGCGGTTTCTCAATGTGGCAGAGAAGGATGAGAGATTTGCTCATCCAACAGGGTTTGCACAAGGCACTAGGCGGCAAATCCAAAAAGCCTAAATCCATGAAACTTTAGGATTGGGAAGAAATGGATGAAAAGGCTGCTAGTGCAATCAGGTTGCACTTAACAGATGATATGGTTAATAACATCATCGATGAAGAGAGTGCAAGTGGCATTTGGACAAGGTTAGAAAATATATACATGTCTAAGACGCAGACAAATAAATTGTACCTAAAGAAGCAGTTGTACGCCCTACATATGGGTGAAGGTACAAATTTTTTGTCATATTTAAATGTGCTTAATGGACTAATCATGCAGCTAGCAAACCTCAGAGTAAAGGTCGAGGAAGAGGATAAAGCCATAGTGCTCCTAAACTCGTTGCCCTCTTCCTCTGATAATTTGGCGACAACCATCTTACATGGTAAGGATTCTATTGAGCTGAAGGATGTCACATCAGCTCTTCTACTTAATGAGAAGATGAGAAAAAAGCCTGAAAATCATGGACAGGCTCTCATCACAGAAAGTAAAGGCAGAAGTTACCAAAGGAGTTCAATCAACTATGGTAGATCCGAAGCTCGTGGAAAGTCCATGGTCCGATCAAAATTAAAGGCCAGAAATTGCTACAATTGCGATCAACCAGGTCACTTAAAAAGAGATTGTCCAAATCTAAAAAGGAGCAAAGGAGAAAGCAGTGGCCAGAAGCACGATGACAATATTGATGTGCAACAAATTCATTCAAGCGATAATTCAACAAATTTATTCACCAATTTCTTATCAACTTCAACTTTTAAAAAGATGTTATCAACTCCACAAGGCCTATTTCTGATGAATAAAAAGTGTTCACGGCTTGTTCAATCACAGATTGATAAATAAGGAGTGTTCATTGCTTGTTCAACCAGAAACTCAGAAAGAAATGCAGAAGCTGTGAAATTCATCTACATCTGCCACTCATTGAGGTTTAAGTAGCTGAGACTGATATTCTCCGAGAGCCCAAATTGGGAAGATGTTCCTATATGCAGAATACGATATCATGCAATTCTTGTTGAACACCCCACTTATCTCCTGCCGAATTCAAGATTATGGCAAACACAATATAAGTTTTTCTTTTTGAGAACAAAATAGTATAAGTTAAGGCACATAATTTGAGTTTTTGGTTTGATTCTTGAAGAGAAGAAAGTAAATAAGATACCATTACAACTAAAAATGGGTGTGATATTTTTCTTTGATACATCGCATGCATTACCTCAACCAAAGCCACATTCAAGGAGGAAAATCTTAAGATTACGGTAAGGTGAACAATTGGACAAGATGATTTTTACTACATTTACGCTTCGTGGAAACTAGCAGCTACCGTATCCTTCTAGAGAAAGTTGTTTGTTCATAAATGCAAGCAAAAGATTTTATTCAGTCAGTTTCCAGCGCTCCACTAAACTTAAATTAAGTGGACAAGAATCAGTTCCTCCACTTGTCCTCAAGAGAAGAAGATTGATTTGAGAGTGTTTCTCTACCCCGAATGTCCAACATCTTGGTATTAGTTATTGAGGGACCTGTGAATTTGAAATTCTCCACATGTTCTAATAAAGATTTATCGGTTGCTAAGGAAAAAGATAGGTCAGTTGACTAGTCCAGGTCGGAAGAAGATGTTTGATAACTTTGAAGAAAGTGACTCATATGAAGCTGAATATGATTCTGATTCTGATTGCAGAGGAGAAAGCTGAGACTAACAATGAGAGCTTCGATGAAGAATATGAGGAATAGGCCCCCGTAAACTAGATTCATCTAAAAGACCAAATGTTGTTGTAGAATCAAAATAGGCTCGCGGCTGTAGAACCAGAAAAGGTTAATACATTTGTCTATCAGAGATCATGATAATACTTCAAAGAAACAGTGATGAAGAAGAACCACTCTGGCAACTGCGAAAGCTCCAAAAGAGGAGACTAGCAGTGAATGGGAAAGTAAATATGGCAAACTCAATCTCAGTAAGAGTAAATCTGAGGAAATATCTTCTCAGAAGATAAGGTGGAGTCTTCTGAAGAAGGATGGTAATGTGCAATCTCGGAAGAGTTTAGGAAGATAACTTTTGACACTTTAGCATGTTTGGAGCTCCAACCACAAGGTTCAAGAAGGATTATTGGAAATTGAACCTTGTGTTCGAAGGAAGAAAAGATTTTTAAGATTTGTGTGAGGCATGAATATTATTTAATTAGTTCATGTATAGGAAAAATAAAAGTAGAATTAAATCAAGATGATGTTCTAGACTAGGTACACATAGAATAGTATCTATAAATACTCAAGTACTATTATTATTCTATGTAAGCGAACTGAGTGAAGTGATGAAGAATCATTTTATCCACTTGTCTTTGAGAGAAAAGATTGATTTGAGTAGAAACGGAGTCAAGATTTGAAGTTTATGGGTTCGGTATTTTAATATTTTTAAGTTATTGAGTTCTAAATTAATAATTTGAAAATGTTGAATGGATTTCTTTAGACAAATACAGGTTTAGACCATGGCTACTAGGTTTTCCCTAACTCGTACTCTAGCTCTGCCCCTGGATATTGAGTGTTCCTTTTCTTCGAACATCCAATGCAAAAACAATGAAAAAGGTACATTGTAACTTTCTGATAAACTTGTGAAATATCTCCAACTCCCATTGTTTATTCGAGGAGGAACACTTCTATCACGATTAAAAGGCTAAAATGAAATACAAAATGGCCTGACCTCCTCAATACTTCACCACTTTTGAAGTTGATTTAGAAACATGTATGTTTTAAGCTACAAATCTTAGTGGCTGCAGAATTACCTGCTGAGGAAAATCTCCATTTTCAAGCTGAGAATTTATCAATACCTTTGCTGCACGGTGTAATGGAGTTGGATCCCTCTCTCCCTGCACAACAAAATATATTACTTTTTAGTGGTTATCACAAAACAAAAGACTTCATTGATTTTATATAAATTTTCAAAGTTTATGTTTTCATATCTACATGTAGCACAGTTTTAAGAAATCAGATCATAATTTATTCAATGGCTTATTGGTCCTCAAGAGCTCCTCGGAATGAGCTATGTTTGTGGTGGAAAATTATTTGTACCTGTCCAGCTTCAATAAGAGCCAGCATAGCCCATGAAGTACAAACAGTGTGAGATCTGTTACCCTCAAGATTTGTATACACCTATAAAAGTAAAAAAAAATGAAAATAACAACAGAGAACTGAGAGGCAAAAATAACTCCAGCAATTGCAAATAATTTAGAGTTATGTACATTAGTTGAGATGAAATTAAGCAGTTAATAGCTCCGACATAGTTATCAATTTGATTGTAACATTTTTCTATTCATCTATCAAACACGATCACCAAATTAGTTGATTATATATGTGGCTCAGTGGTTCCTTAATGATTTCTATGATATTTCTAACATACAAGTTCTAAATCAAAGAGTTCTTTTCCAGCCGAAGAAAGTTTTAAGAACGTTATCATTCTAGTATGTTTACTTAAGACTCACACGTTTATTTGTAGAGAGGGAAGCAGGAATTAGACCAATAGGGCACTGCTCTCCGCCTGTTAGCATGTTTATTACGTAAGGTATGATCTTGTTTGCAAAACATAAGAAATCAAAGTGTTTTGGCCTCTCTCATATCTCATAAACCAATCCAGAAAGAATCGGCCAGCAAACCGGAGACCAGCACTGGAGGTGTTCTAATCAATGGACCCACGAACTACAGTTGTATACATGTTTTGATGTATTTACATGAAATTAGCGTCTTCCACCATGCATAGAAAGAGTACAAGGTATGGGGATAGCTGTTACATGAAACGACAAGGTATGAATGACTTTTACCTTGTTTTTACAAGACAGATAACTCTCTCCCCATCCACCAGACACTACTTGTTTTGACAACAGAAAATCACAGGCCTTACGGATGTTATAAGAATTATTGAAGCTCCTCCCAGCATCCAGCAGGCCCTTCAACCATGTGCCATATGTAAAGCAAACTCCCCAACATCCATACCTAACCATAAACCTCAAAATTAAGTGAATACTAATGGTTTTACAAGCCAAAGAGGGAAAAAAGAAGGTAAAAAAGAAACAGGCTTAAATAAGAACTAACCAGGAGCCATCTGCTTCTTGTATCTTTTCAATGAAGGCAGCACCTTTTTCAATACAACGCTCCACGTCTTCTTTCCGATACCCAGGGTATAATTTCTTAAATGCTGCCAAAGCTTGAATTATAGCTGAGGTACACTCTACGTAACTGCAAATATTATTGGGGTTAATGCTAAGGTCTAGGCTTTTTAGCACACCTCAAGTAGTGTAGTAGATGAAACAAGATACAGGTGTAGATGCCTTACGGATAATCAATAACAATATCACCGAAAGTCTCAGCAGGGTTGATTATCTGAAGGAGGAAAACACAATGCAACATTAACAAAGGACTTGCATATTAGGAATCTAAGCAAAAGAATGAGAAAACATGCAAGTCGTGCCTTATTTATATTCGTCATCAGAAAAGGTACTATATTACCTATATTATCAATAATGAGAATGAGGGCAGCTTTGGTGCTGAGAACTCATGTTTTCATTTGCATTTAAGTAACTTACACATGGTGTTCGTTTATCTGGAAAAGGCATACAACAAAGTCCCAAGGGAGTTTCTATTGAGATGCTTGGAGTCTAGAGGTGTACTTGTGGCTTACATTAGAGCGGTTAAGGAAATTTACGATGGAGCCAAGACCCGAGTAAGCACAGTGGGAGGAGACTCAAAATACTTCCAAGTAGAGATGGGGTTGCATCAGGAATCAGCTCTTAGCCCATTTTTATTCACCTTGGTGATGGACATATTGACACGACATATTCAAGGGGAGGTACCATGGTGTATGTTATTTGCAGATGACATAGTATTGGTAGACAAGACACGCAATGGAGTTAACGCTAGCTGGAAGTTTGGGTACATACTCTAGAGGAGAATCCCCCGGTTTCCATTTCGCCAAAAGCAGGAAATCATGACTTCAAAAAGGAGAACAATGTACTAGCTTCTAAGATGACACTATTGAACCCTCCAAAAAGATTGAAGTATCACAATTTGCTTCCTATTAAACATCTGAAACTTGATTAACTTACAAAACAACTAATATAGCTAAATGAATCTGGGGATCTAAGTGACATCAAAGTAATTTTTGCAAACCCATTTTTTTCCTTGTAGCCTGTTCGAACTTCAGACGCCTAGAGTCCTACGCTAACATCTGTCATTATATTTAGACAACATAATGCAGTTTCCCACATCCCTGGATATCTGCATGAAGCATTCAAGTTCCATGCAGATATACAACCAGGTGATCTGAAACTGTTGGACTTTGGCATCAGTCATTATATTGTTCTAACGGATCAAGATACCCTAAGCTTTGAGGGTAACCATCCTGTTGTCCTTGACAATTGTGTTCACAAGCAACTACTTGCTTTTGGCCATAGAACTATTGGACAGCAAATATAGAATATATTAACTTTGCTGAAACGGGAATATTATTTGAAACTTCAAATGCTATAAAAAGGCAAATTAGTGCACAGAACCAAAAAGTCGGGTTGGTGCAAATGGATTACATGAATGAACAACTAAAACAAACTAAGTAGATTATACATATCAGTGTGTTCCTTGATGTAAAAACAAAAAATCATTGACATTGAACTAATGTTATTTGCCAAACAGAATACCTCCAACCATGGATATGACCTTGACAGTTCATATGTCCCAATGCCACCGTCAGGATTCTGCAGATCACATCATAGAAAAGACTTCATTAATAATTCAAAGGAATGTGCGGTTTCAAGAGAATTAGAAAAACCAAATGCAATTGATGTAACTATCAAGAATCATTTTCATCTTATATTGGCAGAAATTTTATTTTGTCACAGTGAACCCCTAACTGATACACTTGCATAGTAGAATTGTGCAGAAGATGACGCTAGGAAAAGTTGTTTGCATGTACACTTATTTAGTTCTCAATGATGAAGACATCCCCAGCACTGTAAGCTTTCATACTATATTGTTGTTCCTCTAATTTTTTGTAGATGCATTTTTACATTCTATTATTTCTTCTGCTTACAAGTTATTGTAATAAGAAGATAATCCCTACAATCATGAAAGTGGCCAATGTGACAGTGGAGCTTTACTTGCCGCTCTCGTTTGTTAAGCTGTCAGAGAAGAGAAACATTGTCATCTCCTCACGAACTTCGGCTCAATGTAGTATATAAAATTATTTCTGGACCCATATTTTGGTCTGGAAAAAATCCCAATTTGTCAAGCTAAGAACTGAAAGACCTAACCGAACATAAATGTTTTGAACTGAAATTAGAATGGTTCGGTTTCAGTTACCAAAATCGACAAATAGAAAACCAAAAAGCTGAATGGGACTTCTGGGAAACCAAACCAAGCCGACTGACGCCAACCCCTAATCAAAAGGTTGATCTAATGAGAAAAAAAACATATTTTCCGATTACAAGAAAAAATGCTTTTACCTGTAATGACAGCATAACATTTACAGCATCATACAAACGGTTTGCCTTCAATGGTTCACCAACAATTCCCACAGGTAGTTTTGAGAGTAGAAGACAAGCCTGATAGACATGGCACAGAGAGATTAGATTGCTACAAATGAAAATGTCTCAGCGATTCATGAAGGTTTAACAAAAATGCCTACTTTTAGTCCCTCTGCAGTACAATCTGAAATAGTCCAACCATGATCTGCAGTAGAGAAAGGCCAAGCCCCTTTTGAAATATGACGATACCAGAAATCAAGATTGCCAGGGCAATCATCTAACACCTTGATGCAAAGAAAGAATCTAGCGATTAAAACCAACACCGGAGATGAAAATGAAGATAAATAAGGAAAAAGTGCCACATATATGCTAAAGAACAAAGGCCTTACCTGTGAGTCTTTCATGAACTTATGTGCTTTTCTCAAAGTTGGACCATATTCTTCAACAAGGTTTGTTGAAATGATTGCTTGAATAGCAAAAGAAGTATCCCATGATTGACTTCCATTATATCCCTGAAATTTGGCATTCACATCATCTTTAGACTAATAGAAATATGGCAAAAAATGTTAAAACAATTAATATCAGAGCAACTATGGTGGGAATTGAAGAATTCTGCCAATGCAGATATCTATAAAGTTGAACAATCCTACATTTGGAGAATAAACAAATTAGAAGTTAAAGACATGAATATTATGAAGTGATGTTATTAGAATCTAGACCTGCATTTTCATTCCATCTTCAGCAATCCATAGATAATCATATAATCGTGGAAGATGCAACTTAAAAGCTTCCGAACTAGAATCTTCAACCCAGCAACAAAGCATATTTAAGACCTGCATATGAGGGGTCAGTTTACGAAAAAAGGGAAGGGAAGAATATATGATGTAGCACCAGAATGGAGAAGGGAGAACAATATAAGAATAGAGAGCGCAATAGTAGAACGAGAAAGAAAAATAATAAAGAGAGATAAATCAATTTTCTCCGTTCATATTAATAGTTGTAGTATTGCCCCTAGTTTCTTGTCCTTCAATTTCTATTACTATATGTTGTTCTTTGTACCTCGATTATCGTGGTGTTTTGTTGTAGTTTCTGGCCTGTTATTACCTGTTGTTTCTGTTACTGTTTTTGTTATTATCTATTTTTTCTTGTACTTTCATTGCTTCTTTTTCGGGACTGCTTTAGACTATTTTTTCTTAAGCCGAGGGTCTATTGGAAACAATATCTCTACCTCTAAGGTAGCGGTAAGGTCTGTGTACACTCTACCATCTCCAAACCCCACTTTGTAGGACTACAGTAGGTGTGTTGTTGTAGAGAAATCAATTCATAGTGTTATACATCAAGCCAAAACAAAAAGCACTTCAGAGTCCTATTCATAGGAAAATTAGTTCTGAACAAGTTAAAACTCTTAAAATTACTGTAACTCTATCTCTAACTAAGAAGATAAGACTAGACAGAACTTACTTATAAAACAACAATAACTATGCCTCAGTCCCAAACAATTTGCGGTCGGTTTTATGGATCTTCACTGACCATGTTACTCCATTTAAATTATCTTACACGAATATTATACAATAACATGCCCAGTAGAATCTCATAGTGGGATCTGGTGAGGGTGGTGTGTACGCAACCTTAACCCTACCTTACCCTCAGCTCAAGTAAATCATAACAAAACAAGAAAGAAAACACAACACATGAAAGGATTCCAGTAACACCAACAAATAATACGATAATCGAAGCAAAAGTAACCGCATGTAATAATAAGAAGTATAACAAAGTAGGAGAAAAGTGTACTAATTACACTGATAAGGAAATCTAGACAGTGCGACTACCTACTAACCTTCTACCCTAATCCTCGACCTCCATATCCTCTTATCTAGGGTCATGTCCTCGATAAAATAAAATTGGAAGTACAAGAAATTCCCTATATTTTCTAATGTGCATAAATCTGAAACAACTCTTTGAAAGCACAATATGTGAATTAAAAGTTTTAACATGACAAAAACATATTTTCAACTACTAGGTATTTCCTATATAGGTCTTTTTCCTCGATTGTGCCCGATCTTCACTAAATCTGTATGGATCAAGACAACTTTCTTCCAAATAATTTTACGTCTACCTCGGCTACTTTTAACACCTCTGCTCACCATGGTATCACAACGGATTGATGCATCTAGCGGTCGACACAAGACATGACCATAAGCAACCTCCTCTCATTTTAATCCTCCATGTGTGCTACTTGAACCTTCTCGCGAATGCGGTCATTAATAATCTTGTATGATATTGTGTGACCGCATATTCTTCTTAGTATCTGCATTTGTGATACTCATCTTGCGGATGTGTAGGACTTTGGCAGCCCTACACTTGCTCCCATATAATATTATTGGTCTTATTACTGTCCTATTAGAACTTGCCTTTCACTTTAGTAGGCATCATTCTGTCACATAACACCCCCAGTAAAACTTATCCATTTCAATGCAATTTTGATTCAATGACTGCAACAAATACACATTTTTCTGAGGGAAAAAACCATCGATTTCTGATAAAAAAACCGATGAATAGAGTTCTGTTAGAAATTATCACTTCAGTGAGGAAAACTAACAGACACTGTTGGGATTTTCTGATGGCCTCCAGAAGTTAATTAAATTAAAAAGAATTGAATTTTTTGAAAAACATGGGGGAAAATTAAACAAGTACCGAGGGAGTCCCTCGGTAAAAAGAAACCGACGGAGTCCCTCGAGGAATGGAATAAAGGTCTGTACCGTGGCATGGTATCGTTCTACCACTAGACCATTAGTGCTCATTGATATCCGACTTCTGTTTTTTTTTAACTCTTCAACCACATTTATGCACCATGGGATCGCATCTTATGTTGTGTTGTGTTGGTTAGCTCATCCACCACAAGGGATAAACAAGTAGGGACTAAATGCCGATTCCTACTGTAAACCACAATAATGGAGAAAACTCCTTTGTTTCTCCTATGATGGTTCTCATGCTAGTGATGGCTCCTTCATACATGTCCTTTATGACATTTGTATGTTTAGTATGACTTCTTTTTTCCCCCAACACCAACAAAGGACCTTTCTAGGTACTTCATCATGTGCTTTCTCTAATTAGAAAAAAAATATTGTTTCTAAGCCTTATCTAAAAAAAAATTAAAAGATCGTATAAACTTTATTCCAACTAAAAGATAAAGATAAGGGTGACTTAAAACTAAAGATCATAATATTGCAATGTCTTTTTGAACTACATTATTTTCCTCAGTAGCAAGGAAAAAAACACGACTATGATAAGTGCAAATGCTAGCCAAACTCCAAAAGTTCTAGATTTATGGAATATAATACATACTCGGTTCATGTAGCATCAAGTGATAATCCTTATATTGAATAAACTTTGCTTCAATCACCAATTAGAGAAGATAAAAAGAAGTTACTTTTTAGTACCTTGTTCACGGGCCCAATGCATAAATAGCGAGTATTTTCATCTTCATAATGTATGTGGTCCATTACAGTGCTGAGAGCTTTTTCCCTCAACTTTTTCCCAGGCCAATGCATTAACAAAGATTCGATGAGCTTGTCAAGAGATGTCCAAAGGATGTCCTGTACTAGAGGGTGAGGGTAGTAGAGGTCTTCCTGTGAAACATTACGTTACATGATCAAAACTATAAGGAAAAGAAGAGTAAAGAAGTTGAAATCCACATGGCTTTACATCTGCTGCTTATTATTATACAGGATTTCTTTTGATGTGGACCAAATTAACATCATGAACTTTGGGTAGTAGTAGCTCACTTCCCTGTTATATGATGAAATTGGACCAATTGGAAGAGGTATATATCCACTCAAAATATATTCCGTGAGCCACAGTTGAAACAGCTAAAAGGAGTAACCTGATCATACAGTTTTAAGGTTCGACGCTGAAAAGTAGTCTACTAGAAACAAAACAAAATTAGTGAATTGGACCCTGGATGAAGTCAATCAATCACCATAAAAGTCCTAAGGAAATATTGAGTGAAACAAGGATTTAACACTAAAAGAGGTAACTTGATTAAGTGTAGATGCAGAACAGTCTATGTATAAAAAAGGTAAAAGAAAAGAAAAAATTTCAACAGCATGAGCTAAATTAAACAATTTGTGTTATCCTAAAGTGGAGTGAAGATAATATGCTCAAGATCACTTGTAAGTTATTTAAGCTGTGATAGGATAAATATTCTTTTTCCTCCTATAGAAGTTAGTGCAGTAACAGAAAAATGCACAAATTAAATAATGGCACGACGTCATGTGTATTGACATTTTGCCATAAAGCTTAATCCTGGTTCTAACCAAAGTCAGATCACTTCCAAAAAGATATTTATAATACAAGTTTGGCCACTAAACAATCTTAGTATTTAGGGATGTTCTTCCACACGGATGGAATGCCATATGATTATAGTGGGGGGAAATGGAAGATTGTTAATGAAGGAGTAAGATATATAAATGAGATAATAATTCTGATATAGCAGGATATTTTTAGATCTTGTCAAGATTGTCCCAAGACTAGAAACACAAAATATGTGCCTTCGAATTGCAGTCATACTAACCTTTGCACATTCATTGAGTGCTTTATTCCAGTTTATTTCATGATAAGGGACTGTGAAGAGCTCCTTTCTCAGAGATGAAACTGTTGGTGTGATTGGTCCAACAAATCTTTTACCATATAAGTAGGACATTGGCAGATAAACCATCCGACAATGGCACCACATCCTTCCTGAAAGAGTGAACAAAATAAGTGTTCTCTTTTCTTACAGAAGACAAGATGCAGATGTTTCTGAAAATGAATCAGTTAATTGCAGTACGACTAGCAACATCGTTGAACAGCTTAGCATTTCAGGGAAACAAGAGAACAGACAGCCAACAAATAACCTATCGGAAAATAAGCTTATACTGAACTTCAATTACATTTGGTAACAGAGAGGTTATTTTCTTGACAGTACGGCTAGCCAATCTAATCAGTCGATATAGATTTGTTACTTTATTTTCATTAGGAAGTAAAGCAAGCCTTCTATTTCATCTGTCGCCAGATACAAAATATATGCTCTGGACTTTAGATCCTCTTTATAAGTATACTGGATTCGAGATTTATAAATTGACAAGTAATGAATAAATAAAACTGCAGATTAACCTGGATGAAATGGAAGGATATAAGGAAGAAGCCACATCTCTGGAGGAAGTGGATTGTTCCCAGACCAATCAAATACTCCAAGCACCTAATGAATTAGTAGAGAAAGAAAATTAAAAATAATCAAGACTGCAAATGCATGTGACCACAGATGCATAAATAAGCAAGTAAAAGTTTAAGTTACTGAACTGAGAGCCACATCTTCCCCCACGAGGTTATTGCAGTGGCAGTACCATGGTCCAAAATCCATTTGCGGCCCTTGTCCATTGCCCCTTCTCCACCATTAGCCTTTTCACCGAGCAACCTCAGAGTAACATAGCTCAGAACTGAACCAAACATGGTACTATGGCTCTCAATATGCAAACCCCACCCACCATCACAGTTCTGTCATTTAATGATAAATGTTTAGAATAAATGGTAAAGAAAGTCCTGACTAGAGAAGTATTCAATTCATATAAAAGAATAAGATAAAATGTATGAGAAATGCCTGATGATTGTAGAGATAACGGCATATCTCTCGCTTATGCTCTTTGGATAACACTGCATTCACTGCCCCAGTAACAGATAAAACAATAACCTATACCATTAGATTAACAAATTAAAGAATAAAGAAAGTGAAGTGCTTATATCTGGCTGGTATGTATAATGAGATTGACCAACCACATATCTAATAAAGAAAACGTTCATGACTTTTAAGATGAACGAACCAACGCAAGAAAAGAAATTACCAAACCAGGCAATAGAAACATTGGTCCTCCACAATCTGCTGTCCAATGACCATCATGAGCTTGTAGAGTAGAATAAAAACTGATGGCTCTTCTCAAGGTGGTGGCTACATTATCTTCTGTTATATCTCCAATGTCCTTAACTTGAACATTGGGCAGAACTGTACCAAAGGGGTTCTCCTTTGAAAACTGAAATTCAGAAAATAAAACAGACAAGAATCTATAAAGTGATAACAACTATTCGGAATAGAGATATTCACTATGATCAAACTTCTATGAGTGTCGTGTTACCAAGTCAACAAGCAAATTATGTACATAGCTCCATGTGGAAATTACACACTAAACAAGATAATCAAGAGTTGTTAAGAGACTACAATCACTAATTCTAATTCTGGCAAGCAAAATAATACCGCCAGCGCATATTTATTTCGCCATAGAGTTTGATATCATGAACATCTGTCAAATTTACAAGGCATAACACATAAATATGACCCTAAACTTGGCACCAATTGGCAACTATGACCTTAAACTTTGCTAGTGCACAAGTAGGCACTTCAACTATCCAAAAATTTAACAATTAAGCACTCGAATCCAACATGGCAAAGTGCGTGAAACACACTTCATTTAGGCGCGTCAGTGGTAAAAATAAAGGCCCCAACGGTCAAAAAACACTTAAATGACAATTCTACCCTTAATGAATATCTTTTATATATCTCTCTATTTTTAAAATCAAAATCCACTTTATACTCTTCCTTTTTATTTCTCCAACAACTACTCTCATCTTCCTCTCTTTCTTCACAATTTTTTGCTCGTTGAAATGGCATCAAATTTTTTTTGTCATTGTGGAAAAAGAGCTATAATGAAAATTTCTTGGTCTGTAAACAACCCAGGTCGCTGGTTTCTTGGATGTGAAGATGGTCGGGTAAGGTTTCATTTAAGATGACTTTTTTTTGTTGTTTAAATTCTAGTATTCAAGATATCATTTTTATGATTATTTTGTTGCTTCTTAAACAGGCCGGATGCAAATTTTTCAGGTGGTGCGAAATTGATTATACCGAACACGCTAGAATTGTTATTTCAGGATTACAAAAAAGGATAAGACAACATGATGAAGAAAAGGAAAAAATTAGGAGAAAATATCGAGTTTTGTTGATCGTTGTGATCCTATCTTGGATTTATAGAGAGTTATTTATGTAGTGATTGTTACGTATGTTGATTTTGGATAGTTTGGTTCGTTGAAGGAGTTATTTTGGAATCATAATGTAGTTTTCTTTGGGTTGATAACGGCTTAGTGTAAAGAAGTTTTTAAGTAAATGATAATGAAAGATTGTAAATTAGTTGTTGCATAATTGTATGTTAGTTCTGCCAACGTATCTTGATACTCCTAATATTTATAGACGTATCACATACTCCTAATTAATAAGTTTTGGATGTAATTGGAGAAGAACAAACACTAACGAAAACAAAAGGATTATATTGGCACAGGAACATGTAGCAAAACAGCAGCTCACCCACATATTACATCAGTAAAGCAGCTCACATCCATATACTAAACATCTAACGTCAATAAAACAACTCACATCCATATACTAAACATCTAACGTCAATAAAATAGCTCACACCCATATGAAGTTTTATCCAATAAAACATCAGTAAAATTTTCCATAACAAACACCAAAAGGCTTTACCAAATATTAACTTAACTCCATAAAACAAGCTTCATAGCCATAATAACCTTAAAGAGTTGTCTAAAGGCAAATATACATCAAAATATCCCAAAGTACATCAAAATGATCAAAAGTGGAATAATTTAAAGGCAAATCTAAATGCCATAAGCACTATTTTACTTGAATTATGCCTCTAGAAAATTTATATCAAAATAAGCAAAAACAGAGTTGTCCAAAGTGAAACCATATCACAACACTATTGAACTCTCATGGTACCCATTTAGATTTGATTTGTAATTTTTTTCGTTGTTGCATTTGTTGAAGTTGATTTCCAGTTATAGCTTCTTTTCCTTTCCATTTCAAACCAGGTGGCTCGAATCCAAGATCTACATTTGTTTGTGATGCATCCTTTAATGCTGCCCCACTTGAGATAACTCTTTCACTTGGCCTCCCGGGCTGTATAATTCATATACATTAGGCGGCCTATAGATCATTCATTATATATAAATAAAGATGAAAAAAAATAAATTAAAAAAACACATACATTAATGACTTGTCTTCCAGATTGTATATCTGTGCAAACACCAAATCCCACATCTCTTGTTCTTTTCCTTCCAAATGAAGAAGACGCCCTTGTAGAAGAACTAGTTGTCTGCTTTTTTCTTCCTTTAACTCTTGAAGTATCTGGACATAAAGAAGAGGAATGTTGAGTGCTAGACTGACTCACCGGTGGTTGTGAAGACCGTTGAAAGGGCTGTTGAGAAGGCTGCTGAAAGGGCTGTTGAAAAGGCTGTTGATGAGGTTGTTGAGAGGGCTATTGAGGGGCCTGTTGAGAGGGCTGCTGAAAGGGCTGTTGAAAAGGCTGTTGACGAGCTTGTTGAGAGGGCTGTTGAGGGGCCTGTTGAGAGGGCTATACATAAAGAAAAAGATTTAGCAGTCTAAAAATGATTAAGTAGAAAAGAAATATCAAATACAATACTTACCACTGATTTGCAGCTCCTTTTATTATGCCCAACTTGATGGCATTTGGAACATGTCATTTTTACTCCATTTTTTTATGCTTTCCCCCACTTTTTTTTTCTTGGTTCATCTTTATCTTTTCTTCTACATCTGCCTGGTCTTCCGGGCATTGGCTTGACTTCAGGGGGCTCCACTTGTGGGTTATTGGTTTCAGGCCACATTTTCATATTAGAGATAGGCTGTAAGAAATACTTATAAGCACGTAGGAATGTATCTTTTCTGTACCAATGCTCTACATAATTTTCTGGTTCTTGTCCAATGTGATACAAGGCACAAACTAGATGTTGGCAAGGGATACCTTTCAACTGCCATAACCTGCAACTGCATGTTTTATTAGCCAAATTGATTATGTGCCTATATTCTCCTTCCTGAATCTCAAATCCAGTGTCATAGTTCCAATTCACCTTTAATTTCCTACCAATCTCTTTGTTTTCTTCCAAAGCTAGTCTTGCCATGGGTGAAATGTCACTGATCCAAGTATCGGCAAAGTTGATCATATTTCCATGTCTATCCATCATTTTATGTCTAATATCTTCAAGCATACTAATCACAGATTTATGCCTAGGACCAATAATCCAAGAATTAAATGTTTCACACATATTATTTTCCACCACATCACACTTGGTTCTTTCACTAAACAAAGACCTACACCAATATTCTTTGTTATAGATAAGCAATGACTGACAAATGTTTTCACCAAGCTGTCCCAAATATTCAAACTCATCTCTCAACTTTACCTCAAAACTAGCTTTGGCACACCTCCAAAATGCTTTTCTCCTTTCTTCACCTCTCCAAGTCTTTTGCCAATTTGCCCAAATGTGTCTTGCACACATTCTCCTTTCAGCATGAGGAAGCAACCCATCAACAGCTGACTCAAGACCCTAGAAAATAAGATAAATAGATGAAATTCAACATTAAACACCAAAGTAATAAGGATATAAAAGCAGCACCTTCAAGTTCAAACTTAAAGAAAGTACACATATGCCTCAATTTTCAAAGTAAATAGACATGATAGAAGATATTACAACATCACATCATGAAGCTTAAGCCCAATTTTAACAAAAAATAACAAGGCAGAAATTTTTTAAAAAGCTGGCAGGAATCAGTTTTTTCCTTTTTAAATTGACAAAATAAAAGATTAAGAGAAGAAGAAGACAACAACACCTCTCCATAACTTTAAGCAATAAGAGTATAAAAGACATGTCTCAACTTTCTATACTACAATATCACATATGCCTCAACTGATTCAAACTTGTAAATTATAAGAAATACTAATTCTAAAATAGTACTTTATCATGTATGACTCAACTTACAAAGTAAATAGTCATGGTAGAGGATGTTATATCATCGTGAAGCTTAAGTCCAATTTTAACAAGAAATAAGAAGGTAGAAAATTTTTTTAAAAAATGGCAGAAATCAGTTTTTTTTTAAAATTGACAAAAAAATATTAAAAGAAGAAGAAGACAGAAACAACTTATATAAACAAGTATAATTAGTTAAAAGCAATACCTTTTGCATATCAGACATGATTGTTATGCCATCTCCATCACCAAGTTGCAAATCTTGAATAAGATAACTCAAGAACCAACTCCAAGAGTGTGTAGTTTCTTGGTCAACCACTGCCCAAGCTATTGGATACATTTGTTGATTTCCATTTTTTCCAACAGCCACTAACAATTCACCTTTACAAGCACCCTTTAAAAAACATCCATCCAATCCTATAATCTTCCTACAACCTTCAAGCCACCCATTCTTCAATGCAGCAAAGCAAACATAGAAATATTTGAACAAGTATTTTCCGGGGACTGTTTCATTATCAGTTCTTACCCAACAAGAAGTCCCAGGATTCGTACTCTTAATCATATCAGCATAGTCTAACAACTTTGAAAACTCAAGCTTCCAATCACCCATGAACTTGTTGATAACATTCATCTTTGCCCTGTAGCATATTGATCTTCCCACTTTTAAACCCCATTCCTTTCTTATTGTCTCTTGAAGCTTATGAACTCTAATGTCAGGTTGAGATATTATTCTTTCCCTCATCTTTCTTTCCACATATTTGGTTGAGCATAATCTGTTCATGTTCTTTGTAGGACATCTATGAACAGGATAGTAATTTTTCACAGAAAAGTTTCCTGTATCTTTATCCAAGCTAGCAAAGAGTTCCCAGTTACACTTTCCTACACATCTTACCCTTACTCTATGAGGTTCATTGGGTTTAATTTTTAATTGAACCTTCTGTCGAACACCATAATCAGCGATAGCTTTTCTAAACTCAACCGCACTCTCAAATACCATACCCAATTCAAAGAAAGAAATGGAAGAAGAATCATCATACCTCAATTTTTTGCTTTTTCTTCTTGAAGGTAGATCAACACCTAGTTGTGCTAAAACATCTAGCTCTGCATCGCTATCTTCACTTGGTTCATCTGATGAACCAATGAACTCTTCATCACCTCCCAATCTACCATTATACTTGGCTGCCTTATTCTTGAAAATATCCTCAAATCCCTTATCTATGCCAGCTTCTCCAAGCTCAACCTCTTGATTCTTGGAAGATTTTTTAATTTTCTCTTTTAGCTTTACAGCTTCATTCCTCTTTTCTTGTCTCAGATTTTCTCTAAAGGCTTTCAATTCTTCATCAACTTCACTATCATCCTCATCCGGAACCCCATCTAAATCTTCCTCTTGAAAGTCAACAGAATCACTATTTTCTTCCTCACTAACATCATCAACTCCCTCATTTAATGTCTCATTTATGTCATCTTCAAGATGTGAAGCTCTAGAGGAATCCCCTAAACCTTGAATATTTTTTTCACCAGAAAATGGTCCCAAGACAGTGCTAGCACTGGCCCCACCTTCTTTAACAATCACATGCTTTAGATACAAATTAAAATAGGACCCACTCCACAATTCTTTAACACAATTGTATAGTTGGCTATCACTTTCTAACTTGACAAATCTATGAGTAGTAGGGTCTTCAACATAAAAAGCTTCAATTTCATCATACCCAGCATCTTTTGCATAAGATTTCATTTCGGTCAAAGAGAAGTGGTCCTTGTCTATGTCAAATATAATATTGTCCAATTTCGAAACATATCGACCTTTATAAAACCGACCTCCATGATGAAAAACAGCGATAATGTGACCCATATGCTCAAAACTATGAAAAAAAAGAGCAATTTTACAGTTGTGGTAAAAAAAATCATAAAAAACGAAATTTCAAAAGGAAAAAGTAAACATACCTCGACTAAATTGAGGAAGAACAATAGATAAACATCCAAGTACGTGAAATTTCAGCACAAATCTTGAACAATTTAACCTTTGATTCAAAGGATGAACCCTAGAGATTTAGGGTTAGAGCTCTTAAAAGAAGAAAGGGGAAAACGTTTTTGTTGGGTGAATTATGCCTACTACTTTTCTCTTTAACTATTATTTATTTTGTTTTTACTTTCATTTTTTTAATTGAAAAATCTACGTGTATTTATTTTAATTAGTTGGCAGCCACGTAGACGGATTTGTATATCACGCACTTTGCCCTTGATATTCGAGTGCTTAATTGTTAAATTTTTGGATAGTTGAAGTGCCTACTTGTGCACTGGCAAAGTTTAAGGTCATAGTTGCCAATTGGTGCCAAGTTTAGGGTCATATTTATGTGTTATGCCAATTTACAACAACAAAGAATTTCACAACCTCTATGGCATGCAACACAAAATAATCTTAGAATCTTCAATAAAAAGCATAAATATACTCACAAACTACCAGAGGAAGGCTGACCTATATTTTTTAAAACTTTCCTTAAACCTCACCATCCGAAATGCATCCAAACCTGAGATACCCTGACTCCCAACCTTGACCCAAGGCCCGAAATTTAACTTCTAGACCTCAACTCACGATCACTCATTTTTCAAAAGAGAGAAGTATTGAAAATACTCTTGAACTTGCAAATTATTAATTTCGTCCTGAAACTATTGACAACCTTAAAAACATCTCACTACTTGACTAATTAAACTTAAATACACCTAAAATTTAGTGTATTTTGCAACATGAGCCAAATACACCTCTAAATTTTTGCCAAGTTTAGGAGAGTTTTCAACACTTCTCTCGAATTTTATTAAGAGTCATATGCTCCTACAAGAATTTGAGACCACTTGCTATGTTATATAGCAGATGAGGTGCAATTAAGTTTGGTAAGTCCAGTAGTTTGAAGATGAAACTAATAATTCATACTAAATTTTAGGAGCAGTACTTCTCTCTTCCCAAATAGATATTTTCAACAAAAAATAATGAAAATATTTTCCTTCCTACTAAATACACGTAAAAGTAGAAAAAAATCTCGTATTTGAAGCACGTATTTCTCTACATAATAAGAAGCAACGGATAACACTGATAATATAGATACCCATATTATCCATTAGGGTTACCCATTTTTATCTATATTAAATGACTCGAATCAAATATTTTACCCATCTTCAATCAACTCCACCCGCTCATTTGACACCCTAGCTACAATCATTAAGCTTTGGAGCTGACACAAGTATATATCAACTTAGAAATTAGCAGCATCCTTACCCAGTATTTCCGCAGACACAAACAATAACAATTATAACCAACCGCAGCAGTAACAAGAACAATAACAATAACAATTATAACAATTTTCATGCTCACTTTAATTACCAACGCTTTTCTCAATTTGAAGATTTGAATTTTCCTCTTAAAAATTTAGACTATTCATTCAACTTACGTGTTTTATATTATATTATACTTAGACAAGAAAACAAAGCTTTATAAATATATATACTAGTTACACAGAATTCATGTTGGGCATCGGGTTAATATTTATTCACAAATTTATTTATTTTTAAGTGGTGTTAATTAAATAATTTTAAATTATTTCACCAAGTGTAAAATAAATATTTAATAAATATTATTAATATTAAAAAAATTTAAGTGATATTTGATTAAATGATTTTAAATTTTGCTCTAAAATAAATCATATATGTATTTATATGGTAGTAAATCATCTCTTCTTTTTTTTGGCAAATCTAATGTGACGAGGCTCATTAGGATATCCATAATTAAAGTTTTTTTTTTCATCGATCATTGATTTTTTACTCAAAATAGTTATAAAATTATATAAGTATTAGTGTAAGTTCCATAATTTTAACTAATTAAATTAAAATAGAGTCACAAAAATATTTGTAAAAAAACTTTTTCTGAAAATACTCTTATTGAAGCAAGCACGTTGACCGAAACATGCTTGCTTCAGTTAACTCTCTCTTGAATTTAATACTAATTAAACTAAAGTAGAATAGAAAAAATATCTTTCAAATTATTTTTTTAAAATACTCTTGTTGAAGTATGCACGTCGATAAAACATGATTGCTTCAGCTAACTCTCTCTTGAATTATATATTAATTAAATTAAAGTAAAATAAGAAAAGTGTTTTTTTAAAAAAAAAACTGAAAATACACTTACCGAAAGAGACACATCGACAAAAACATATCTGCTCCAGCCAACTTGTGTAATTAAAAAAAAAAGAGGAAAATGTGTGGTTATAGGTGGTCTCAAACGTTTTAGCTCAAAAGAAACGTTAGACAAAAAATTATCACATAATTATTTTCTTAATATTTCGAAAAGTTTAAAATGAATTTAAATTTTATACACCATCTTGATTTGACTTTAAAATGAGTCCAAATATAGGACATCTGCTAATTAAAAGTATCATTATTGACCCATTTTTTTAACATATTAGATTTGACTTGATTTGACTTCAAAATGTGTTCAAATGTACACCATCTTCTAATTAAAGTACCATTATTGACCCATTTCCTGGACGTATTAGATTTGAGTTTATTTGACGAAAAAAAACAAAGATATTGACAAGTTAAAAAGGATACTCGAATAATTAGGAATTTAAAATCAATTAAGATTTAATTTTATATAAATTATTTTCTTGTGTAGACACAATAAAACAATTGAAGCGATGAAAAAGAACAAAACCAATAAATCATTTAAAATAGAAGATCATGCGCGATACAATAAACAATAAAATAATTGAAATATTAGATATAAAATTTATTTTAACATTAATTGCTATGTTTTAATAATGAGGAAATTTCACAAATATTCATTATAATAAATTTAATTAGGCTCCTTAGCTATAGTTTGCATATTTAAGGTTGTAACTATTGTTTAAGCTACTACGAGCGACCTCGTTTGTATAATTCGCGGGTATGTTTGTATAATTCGCGGGTACATTTGTATAATTGAGTTGTTTTCGTCTGTATTTGTATAAACTAGTTAGTATCAATTGATTTGTACATCTGAACTTTAAACAGTTATACAAATTATACTATACAAAAGTTATATAAATTATATTATACAAGCGTACACGCTTATACAAATTGAAAAAAGTGGGCGACGTAATTATCACTGAATGTTGGTGGCGAGTGATAATTAAAGAAAACTATAGTTATGATAACTAATTAACTAGTATATGTTTGTTTAACTACGTAATTTCACCTTTAATAATTTTGATCTTATTCTATATGTATTTTTATTGATTAACATCATAAGCAAAGCACGTAACTAAACTAGTAATAATAATAACAATGACAAGAGCATGTCGTAGGGTAAAGTTAAGTGACCACTTAACCTGATAACGCATAAGAAGGTCAGAACTATGTTTAGTCTCAAAATGATTTTTGTGAAACTCTGCACTGAACTTCTCAATCTCTTCCAAGTCTTCTGGAGATTCCACATTCTTCAACTTCCACATTCTTCTTTAAAAAATTAACTCTAACCGGAGAAAGAGATGAACTTGGAGGAAGAAGGAAATATAGTAGAGAGTAAGTGTAACGTACGGTTGTATATTTACTCCATTTGACTATATAAAATTATATAGTCTTATCTTAATTCTAATCATGGACATTTCATTTACTCCATTTAGTCATAAAATTATATTTTGTAATTTCCTTTGTCAAAAACTAAACTAAAGTTGGGCGGTATTCTTTTGAGTTTTGATATATATTTACGCGCAACGTAGTATATTACTATTTCGCGCTTGTCAATTATGCATGGAAGTATTTCCTATAATGGATGGCCAACAGATAACAAAATAAAAGGTTTTTAAAATTTAAAACTGGAAACTACAAATTGGCGCATCATTTTTTAAATACTTATTTAGTAAACTGAAAACTACAAATTGACGCGTCATTTTTTAAATACATATTTAGTATACTTGCCTTGTATATGAATTTTGCATTTTTCAAAAATAAATTTATAGAAAATAACTAACCTTTACCTATTCTTCTTATACACTCTCTTTTCTTGGTAAATATGGTCTTGAAATATTTGGAGATTCCAGACATTTCATGTATAGCATGCTCGAATGAGACGTTTAACACTAATTGTTTCAGAACCTCAGTGTACTTCTTAAAGGCTTGGAAGTTGCCCCTTTTGAGGTAAATATATTTTGTGTCAAAATTTATGCAATAAACAAAGAATCGAATAATAATAGGTAAGACATTATTTATAGCTAAATTTGAGGGAACAATATCTGTGAATCATACTCTTATAGAATTCGTTAATTACATATTATTATAACTGAGTAACGGGTTGACATTAATTTCATATTTTTCTGCTATAACTAAACTCTTGATGATCCTATCTTGTTTGGTCAATATCTTATACCCGAGTCCATATTTGAAGATAGATGGACTTCTGACGTAGTATTGATTTCTATACGTGAATAAAGCTACTTCTTACCGATCATATTTAAAAAATAAATCTAACATTACTTCCATTGACTCACGTCCGACCTGTCTCATTCTTCACATGTCACCTACTGACTCGTTCACTTGTCGAGTCTAAATTTTTACCCTATACAGAAATGTCACTATGAAACGTGTTTTTTTCCTCTTTTATTGGAAAAATCATTTTTCTTATTCTTAAGGAACTAGTTTTTTTTTATAGAGAAAATAGTTGGGAAAACTATACAAACTGTCCATCAAAGGAAAAATAATTACACAAATTTACCCACATATCAATAAATTACTAAAGTTCTTTTTTATTTCCAACCCAGTGTCTAATACCCATATTGAAGTCCGACTATATTCAAATTCGCGTGAAGAAGTCCAAATTACTAAAGTTACCCATGATATACAAGTATATTACCCGAATTTCCCCATCCTCTTTCTGACCGAAGTTGTCAACAATTCTAAGTGAAGTGATGTCACAAAATTCTTTTTTTTGTTGTATTTTTTTTTTTTGGTCTTTTGGATATAAAATAAATATAATAACTAACAATTTTTAGACTAATAAAATTCTTAAAAAACTAAATAACCAAACCACAACAATAAATAACAATAAAAAGTACTATCATATATTTTTTTTTCTCTTTTGAAAATAGCATGAAATTTATATCTGACTTATGACTCTATATTTTATGTAATTATTTTTAAAAAATTTAACTTGCTAAAATAATATTAAAATTTAGCTTAAATTCTATTTGTCGTATTTTCATATTATTTATTTTTAAAAAAAGAAATAACCTCACATGTATGATATTTTGACAGTATATCATATATATTATATGGGTATCATAAAGAATTTGTAAGTTTTTCTTTTAAATGAATCGATTGTTTATGATATACCATGTTGGTATCATAAAGAATTGAGAATTTTTCTAAGCAATGAATAAATCCTTCATATTACCCTGTTAGTATTTAATATATATATATATATCATGCGGTATCATATATCTCATAAGTGTTTTTCTTTATTTTTAATCAATCAACCAATCTCTATGATACCTTGTCAGTATATAAGAAATATCATATGCATATCATAAATGACTAAGCTATTTTTTAAAAAGAATAAATCAATCTTCTATAATATTTTGTTAATATATGATATATCATGTGGGTTAATAATCCATTAGATTCGATCAATATATGATTTATACCATGCGAGCATTATAGATGATTGAGGTATATTTTTCATAAAGGAGTGAACCAGTCCTCTAGGATACATTGTTAATATATGGTATATATCATATATGTATCATAAAGGATTAAGTAATATTTTCCGAAGAAATGAATCAATCTTCTATGATACCTTGCTTGTATACGATATATATCATGTGGGCATCATAGTATACTGCAACAATATACTTTCACTATTACTGATTTAGTATAATACTCCCTCTGTTTCAAATTAATTGAATTGTTGAGGTGTTTCACATTCTTTAAGAAAATAAGATTAAGACATAAATTAGGCATAACTTTCTATTTTTACCCTTATTAATTATTGTCAAATTTATGATTAAAATAACTAAACATTAATTGTAATAACTAATTCCAATACTAACTATTGAAGGGTAAAATTGAAAGAATATTCTAAAGGTAGTCTTGAAGATTGAACAATTAAGTTAATTTGAAAAATGAAAAATGTCTCAACAATTCAATTAATTTGAAATGGAGGGAGTATATGCTAAAATAAGTTATTTTTTATTTTACTATATAGAAAAGAATAAAAACAATTAAAAAGATATACTATGAGAATGTTTGAATTGACTTATTTTAAGTAATTTTTGGCTTTTAAACTTCTCTTTATAAGGAGGTGTTTGGATAAGACAAAAGTGTTTTAAAGAACTTACTTTAAGGCTAAAATAGTACAAAAATAAGCTAAAAGCCAAAAATTAAAGTATAACCAACATATGACTTTTATCTTATAAGCTACTTTTAAAAACCCAATCCAAACACCTGTATCAGTTATTTACATTGATATAGAAAAAGAGAGGACAAAGATAAAATTAAAAATAAAACAAAAGGCAAAAGATGCGTAGAATTAGATTAAGAGAAAAGGAAAATAAAGAAAGAAATAATCTTAGAAAGGAGAAAAAGAAAGATATCGTTAAACCTTGTTATATCACTCATTGATTATAATGATATTTCACTATAACGATTTGATTTTCTCTAAAATCATTTATTCATATTATATTTTACTTCTCTATAGCAACATTCTATATATAACAACAATGACATTCATTATAACAATACACTTTTTTTTTTGTAAAATTACTCTTATATAATATTCATACTCAAATATTGTCTAATAATATTTTGTAAGAAATATATTATATATAAATAAAATATTAAAATATTTATAATAATTATTTAATTTCATGCATATAATTTCAAGTACAAATATCAAAAATTGAAAAACATTGTATCTAAATGATGTCCATTAGTTATAATCATAACTTCACGACGAAAGGCTACTGATGTTTGTCTTTTTTTACATTCATACTCTTCTAATTTTACATACTTTCATTTATAACAACTAAGTGAGATCTAAACGTCAAAAGCCTACATACATATATAAGTGAATGAATATTTACTATGTATTTTTTATTGTATATAAACAAATAAATAAAAAAGAACAAAAAAATAAATGAAATTAGATTTATGAAGGAAAAAAAACAAATTCTTACTGGTAGTTATTTATAATTTGAAAAAGAAAATGGCCAAAAATATTTTTAAACTCTGTGTAAATGAATAAAAATGTCATTTTTTTCGGTCCAAAATGGCCATTTTGTTACTTTTGGGTCAAAAATACATTTTCCTAATAAACATATTGTTTCTTTTCTTTTTAAACACATTATTTTCTAAATAAATAATATTTTAAAAGATTTTTTTCTTATTTTTTCTTTTAAAATCCCTTTAACTAATATAAAAGTAGAAAATAATATTTTTTCTTCTTAATCAAATAAAATTTGAAACAATGTAATAATTTTTTATAATTATGGCATTTAAATTGTTGTATCTTAATTTTAAAAGCAAGGATAATATTAACAAATGTTTATCCTTCTTTAATTCAAAAAATATTTAAAAAATGAAATATTTGCTATTTCATTAGAATTTTTTTAATATAAAAATTAATGATAGATTACTATGATCTTATATAAATTAAAAAATGTGTTATAATATTGTTTTTAGAAAGAAAAAAAAAGGTTAAAAAGAAAAGATATAATATATTTATAAGAAAAAAGGTATTTTTGACACAAAATAACTATAAGAATATTTTTGTATCAAAATATTGATAACAAAGATATTTTTGACCAAACTATTAATGGATTGTTTTTTATTCAATTTTACATAGTTCAAAAAGTTTTTTTAAACTCTTTTTGTTAAAAGAAATAAAATTCTAAAAACTCTTCGGTCTTCCAAGGGATTCCTAGCCGCATGTGCTATATTTAAGTCAGCATATAAATAAAATGGAAAAGGATAAAAAAAAAAAACCGTTAAACTATGTGAAATGAACAAAAAAGCCATCTGTTTGTAGTTTGATAAAAAAAAAGAAGGAAAAACTACCTAACTAGACATACATTACTATTATATATACTAATATTATCTCTATTTTCAAACAATTACATATATTACCACTTTTAATATTTATACCATATATTTTAAAAATATAATTAGATACACACATCCCTTAAAATTATGATTAATTAATTATCTTTACATTTAAATACCAATCCAATTAACATTAGTTTCTTTCTCTCACATCAGTCGTCCAATTCTGTCAATCTCCTTAGGCAAAAATATCTCTCCTCCCCCACCCCCACATCCTCCACGAGCAAAAAGGCTAGCGTCGTCACCGATTTCAATAGTCGTACGAGCAAAAAAGCCAGCAAAGATCGGAGAAAAGTTGATCATATCCATCAATTGGAGGGTTTTCAATTTACCCATGATAGAGGTATATCTAAAACTGAGAAAAACGGTAAAGAGAGCATCAATCCTGAAACAGTGAAATTGAGCATTTGTATCAAATTCTCAATATTGTCCACTTTATCCAACAAGATTTGACGTTTTCTAAAGTTGACTTTGGGGCTCCAAACAATGTTGGATTGTGCAAAATACAATCAACTAGTTGATGTGTGCATCACATAAAACTTAAGCAATATAGGAGAATATTAAGGCGACAGTAGCACCGAGGAAGCCGAAGAAGAAAGCCATTTCATAGCCATTGAAAATAGATATTTTTTCGATTGAATATCAGATACATAGAAAAACACTTTAGATACACAATGAACAAATCAGATACATCTAATCGCTAAGTACATATCGATATCCATCACTACCGTGATGATGCGGTTGAGTGATCATTCGATCCAAAAAAGTACAAAGTACAAGAGATACATAAAAGAAATTATATCAATTCATAGAAGAATAGTTCGGATACATAGAATAAACGAATTAGATACATCTAATCATTAAAGTTATATATCAGATAAATAGAAGAACAATTCAGATACGCAGAATGAACATCAGATACACAAAAAATTGATTTTTTGAAATTTTCTTAAGTTTTTAAATGCATGATTTTCTCCTTAATTTATGTCTTTCAGTTACATTTCTTATTTAAATACAATTAATTATGCATATCTAATTAATATGTATTCGAGATATATGTATCTAAATGCACAAGATACATGTATCCAAGGTGCGAATTATGGTAGGATTGGTAATATTATAAACTCATGGGAAAAGAGGTAATTAGCTCCTAAACTAGTGGGATTTGTGTTGTTTACCTAAAAAAAGGTCCTTCTCATCAATATTTGGGTCCAAAAATGCCCTTGCCGTTGATAGTTTGGTCCAAAAATGCTCCTATTGTTACTAAATGGGTCAAAATATCCTATTTTGAATAAAATATATTATTTATTTATTTTAAAACACATCTTGTTCCTAGTAAAAATGTTACTTTTAAAAAAACCCTATTTTTGTGTTCTTTCTTTTAAAATCACTTTAACTAATAGAAATGTAGGAAATAATTTTTTCTTCTTAATCTCATTTTATCAACTAAAATAGAATAACTTCATATACCCCTTTAACGGATAATACATGTCATATATATATAAGATAATGATATATATAAAATAAGATTTTAAAAAATATATTTTTCGAATTGAAGTAGAATTATTAGCATAAAAATGTGTTAAAAAAGAAAATGAATAATATATTTATTTGAAAAAGGGAAAATTACGCGGTTAAGCAAACACTAGTTAATTACCTAACATAGTTACGGTTTGCATTAATTACAATTCGAAACTTACTTCTAGCTATAATTACATTCTCTCTCTTGCCTCTCTCTTCTCTTCCCCTTTCTCTCGCCTCTCTCCCTTCTCTCTGGAATATCGTTCGCCACTCTCGTCTTTTTCAGTCATCTCTCCCTCGCCTCTCTCCTCTCCTGCCCAGTCTCTCTCTCGCTACTCTTCTGTAGGGGTGGGCATGGTATGGTATATACCGAAATACCATACCATATACCGAAATTTTTAATACCTTGCTTTTGATATTATGGTATTTGGTGTGGTATATGGTATACATTTTAATTTATTTTGGTATTCGGTACGGTATTTGGTATTTAGATATAACATACCGAAATACCGAATACCATACCGAAATATATTGTTACATAAATAACATATGTATTATTAAAATACTAAAAAATATTCAACCTAGTATTAGTATAAACTAAATGTTTTGAAGTTAAAATTTTGACTACTCTATTTTAATTGAAATGTATTTGAATTGTAATTGATTAACAAAAGGAGTTGTTTGTACTTTATTTTGCATATATGTATATTTCTACATGTGTAATGTGTTAGTATGATACAATTGAGACCTTTTTTTAATTGTCGAAGTCATAATACTCTATTATACTAGTATATATAAGTCGAAGTTGAACAAATTATGGTTACCGATTTACCATACCGTAAAATACCTAAATCGAACTTCAATATACGGAACCATTCCGAATTAAATTGGTATGGTAATGGTATAATATTTTAAAATTCGATTACCGAAATTACGGTATCAAAACTTTCAAATACCATACCGTACCATACCATGCCCACCCCTACTCTTCTGCCAATCTCTCTCTCACTTTATACAAACACAAATGTATAGTTTGTGTTTGTATAAAGCGAGAGAGACGTGGTATACAAATACAAATATATATCTCTCCGCCCTATACACTTATAATTATACAAATACAATCTTGCCCTACCCAGTTCTCTTTTGCCTCTCTCTCTCGCTTTATACGAACATAAATTATACAAATACAATATATAATTTGTGTTTGTATAAAGCGAGAGAGAGATTGGATGTACAAATTCAAATGTTTTAACTCGATTCAATTGTATACGAATTCAAATTGTATGCAGATATACAAATACAATAATTGATACATATACAAAGTAGTTACATATATACAATTATGAGAGTCTCATATGGTCACTCAACTATGAATAGTTCTCTTAGAAAGTCACTCAGCTATGCATACTTTTCTTAAAAAGTCACTCAGCTTTATTTTGCAACCCAAAAGTCACTCAACTAAGGTTGTTCTCTTAGAAAGTCACCAAACTATGTATAGTTTTCTTTAAAAGTCACTAAACTATTGATATTTCACCTAGAAAATCACTCAACCAATTTAAATGATTTCTTGATTAAATTTTATTGAACTTTTTTTTAAAATTTTAAGCTAAATTTTAAGAAATAAAAAGGTACAAATTATTTCTTAAAAATTATTAAATATATATTGATAAAAGATAACAAAATCTCCAATAAATCCATTAAAGGGCATATTAATTAGTAGAACTAATTTATCCTATTAGATTTTTAAAATAGAAACTCAATATATATTGTCTAAATACATATTTCATTTATCTTGTTGATTTTTTGTCGTCTCTTTTTCCCATCAGTATTTTTTCCCCATTTTATTGCTGCTTCTACTAAAAAAAAATTATTGCTGTGTGTGTGGGGGGGGGGGTTATCTTTTTAATTATCTCTCTGCTTTTCAAAACAAAAAAAATGAAGCAGAATGACTTCATAAATAGTATATATTAATGGGTACCGTTTTATTTAAATAATTTTTTTATAAAGAATAGTTACCTTTTTATTTGAATAATTTTTAATAACTAATGGGTATCTTTTCATTTTTTAAGAATTTATTTTTAAATAAAAACTTTATTTAAATAAAATTTAGCTATAAAAATATTTAAATTGATTGAGTGACTTTCTAGGTAAAATATCAATAGTTGAGTGACTTTCTAAGAAAACTACCATTAGTTGAGTGACTTTTGGCTTGTAAAATAAAGTGGAGTCACTTTCTAAGAAAACTATGCATAGTTGAGTGACTTTCTAGGAGAACTATGCATAGTTGAGTGACCATATGAGATATTCTCTCATACAATTATCTAACCGATATACATATACAATTCACCTCTCTCCCACTCTCTGCCCTCTCTCGCTCGCCTCTCTCTTCCCTCTCCCAAACTCGCTCGCCACTCTCCTCCCTATAACATGTAGCTACGAATCGTAATTAGCAAACTATAGCTATGAAGCGTAATTAAGTGACTATATGTGAAAGTTCCCCTTTGAAAAAAAGACATTTTTGACCCATCAAATAATAATGACATTTTTGAATAAAATTATTGATAACAAATACATTTTAAAACTAAACTATAAACGAAGACATTTTTCTTCTTTTTAACATAATTTAAGGGCATTTTGACCTTTTTCGATAATAAATAAAATAAACAAAAGAGAGATGGTTCGTTTCTGTTTTGGTACCGTGGGCTTTTCGGGTGGGCGGTTTAGGGATTTGGGGAATAGGAGGAGCTCAAAGAGGAGGGAAAACACAAAATCTTTTTGATCATCTTCCCAAAAAGTATTTTGAAAAAAACCATCTTTTTGATAATCTTTTCCTATTCAAACATACATTACATGCGGTTAACATTCACACAGTTCCGGTGGGTTTAAGAACAGTGCTGCTGCTCATCTCTTGCTGGGTCCTCGAAATTATGGTAAGGTTTTTGATGCTTCCGCTGTTTTCTTCGTTGTTTCAATTTTAAACTAATCGTTATTCTTTCAGAGATTTCTTGACAGTTCTGTGTAATTGGGCGGGTTCCAATTTGATTATTACTACTGCTTTTTTTTTTTTTTTTGGTTTCCAACTAGTGTCCGGAGCCCACATTGGAGCCCCGAGTAAATAAGGATTGCGCATTGCAGGGCTTATTCGGGGTGACGCCCCCAACAAGATTTCTCCATACATAGGGCTCGAACCCGGACATTTGGTTAAGAGTGAAATAATCCCACCACTGCACCACAGCCCATGTTGGATAATGCAGTTTGGTGTGAGGTATAATAACCCATGTTGGTTAATGCAGTTTGGTGTGAGGTATAAGGTATAAAAATTCCACAATAAAATATAGGATTATTTTATCCTGCATTTGATTGGAGGTATTATGTAGTCGTGAGATTATTTATCCCACCATTTATACTATAGTGATGAGCGGTGGCGGAGTCACCTTACAGTTAGGGGTTCATCCAAACCCCTTTCGGCGGAAAATTAAATTATTTATACATGGTTTAAATAATTTTTTAGGTATATATAGTAGATGTCGAACCCTGTGTCTATTTCTTCAGATTTTGAACCCCCTAATTGAAAATGTGATGAGATAAGTTATCCCATATACATAGTGGGATAACTTATCCCGGGATAGTTAATCCCAAGATAACTTATTCCCAACCAAATGACCCCTTATAGGAGTGATAGGGAAAGGAAGTAATCCCCTACTGAAGATGATGTCCTTTGGATGAAATAATAGAGTTGGTTTATTTTCTCAAAATAGCTTTTAAACAGTTTTGCTGTTTTTTTTTTCTTTATTGGAATAACAAAATTAATCCAAACAAGCTCACAGGAAAATAAAAAGTGGGTCCCTTCCCTTAATGAGCTTCTTATATTTTTAACTGGGAGGTGTGTTTGGTATGAAGGAAAATGTTTTTCATGGAAAAGGATTTCCTAGAAAAAGTTTTCTTGGAAAAAAGTGGATTTGTTACTTTTTTTTTTTTAGTGTTTGATATGTAAGTAAGAAAGTATTATTGCAAAAGTATTTATATGTTATCTAGCAAAACATTGTTTATAAAGATGGGATGGGATGGGATGATTAGTGGGGGTTTGAGGGTGGCGCAAGGTGGGATGGTCAAGGGGTGGGGTTGGTGGATTAGGTGGGTGGGGAGGAGACAATAAACTTGAAATGTTACTTATGCAACTTGTTTTCCCTACTTCCATTAGGGAAGTTATTTTCCTCATTTTTAAGAAATTTGTTTTCCTAACATTTTGACCAGCCAAACATAAGAAAATTGGGAACATTTTCCAGAAAAAGTTTTCCTCCATACCAAACACACCCTTGTGAAAAATGTTAAAGCTGAAGAATGAGTTGGTGATATGTTTTTTAATTTTTAGCATTTGTTTATCTATTGATCACCCAACAGATATGGGTTTTCTTGAATGTTTTAGTTTTGTATACCATCCCGTAGAGAGAATTATGTTTTTCTGTTTCTTGACCTGTGTTGCAAGTCATTGAAAAGGAACAAAGATTTGTTGTTGTCTGGAATTTTGCATTTATTGGCAACAACTCCCTTATTTACCGGCTACTTATGGAAAACACTTCTTTGTTTACCTGCTGTTTGGTAGAGCAATACTATAGCATTGGGCTAAAATATGCAGATTAATGGTTCATAAACGGTATATATCCTTAGATCCGTGTTTGTTTGATTGAAATTGAGATATATGAACTTTATTTGAAAAACCATTTTTGCCTGCAAGTAGGTAACTTTCTTTCTGACGTTATCTGTGGATTGTAGGCTGTCTGACTACATGCAAAGGACAGTTTGTTATTAAGTTTCTTATATAAATAAAACCTCCTCTATGTTATAGCATGACAGTGGACCTGGATATGTCAAAAAATCATTTATATTTTAACTTTGGAGGATCCAAGATTTGATCTTTATGAATTCAAAGTCAATAATTCTTTGAAGATATGGGTTCTAAACATAGATTTTACATATGGTCTATATGAAAAATTGTGGGGATCTCTATAGGCTATAACTATACATCTGCCGCCATCTATTAGCACATAAAGTGAAGTTATTAACCTGTTGATATTTGCAAATTGGACAAAATCCTAAATGCACCACAAGCTTGCTAGTTTTGCTTCAATCTAGTGTCAATGACTCAATGCATTCATTTTCTATAAGTTCACCTCCATGATTTGCCTTCCTTTAATAATTGCCATTTGTGCATCATCCACCAACTTATGAATTGTTTCTTTTGAAATCTTTCTGCTAGTAACTTTTAAATGATCTTTTAGAAGCCACCAGTTAAGCTTATGGGCCTAAGATCTCTCAGTTCCAAAACAACCTTTTCTTAGGAATCAGACCAATTTAAGTGAGGTTGAAGCCTTTTACAATCTTCTCCTAAGTAATGGAAAAGATCCAGGGCCTTCAATATGTCTTCTGTAATCATTAACCATCATCTTTCGTAGAAACTCATGGAAAACCTATCTGGACCTAGGTGCTTTGTCACCTACACATACCTTATAATCTCCAGAACTTCATCTTCTTCAAATGGTCTTTGGAGCCCATATTTCTTCCTCCTTCCTAAATTTAGAGAGTCACCCATGCTGAACCTAGCACACCTGTTTTCCCCATTAGCATACAGGTTCTGATAGAACTTCAAAATTCAATTTTGATTTCCTTAGAATCCTCCTTAGTTATTCCATTAATTCTAAACTCCCAATGTGGCTGTATCTCTTATGAGCATTTGCCATCTTGTGAAAAAAACTAGTAGTAGTATTACCTTGTTTCAACCATAACATCCTTGATCTTTATCTCCAAGTGACTTCTTCATATTTAGCTATGTCTTCCAACTCCATTTGTAAATTGACTATAACAACCTCCTCTTGAAGTGTCCAATTTTGTTATTCTTTTCCAATGTCTAGATGAGTTATTTATGCTAACAGCTAACTGCTCACTTTTCCTATGATCCAATCTCGAAAGTTACTTTTATTCCACTCAGTCATCTCTCTTTTATTAGCAGCAACTTCTTTGACAATAAATTTTGGTCTGTCTTCATTCTATATCGTTGTCCACGATTCTTTCACTTTATCCACAAATTCCTCTACTTCCAACCTCCAATTCTCGAATCTAAAGTATGATCTGGTTCTTTCCCAATTTCCACAGAGCAATTGCAAAGGGACATGATCTGACTTTAGACTTGGTATTAACTCTTCAATGATCATTCTGAATTCCTCATTGCATTCAGGGGATAATAGGAGTCTATCAATTCTTGAAACACTTTCTTGGAAGTTTTCTTTTAAACATGCGTATTTCCCCATAAGTGGTGGATCTATAAGTTCTAGTTCCTCTTTTTAGGAAGATAGATGGCTAGAACAAGGATCTTTAAAAACTTTGTTCCCGGATATTTTCACTCTAAACCAGCAGCAAAGGGCCACTGTGGCAGAGATGTGGTCAAACCAAGGGTGGAATCTGAGTTTTAGAAGAACTCTAAATGACTGGGAGATCCAAAGGTTGGTGGAGTTTTACAGGGTCTTGGGCCAGTTCAAAGGAACTACTACTGATGCACAGGATAGTTTGGGATGTCAGGTTCACAATCAAGACAATTTTAGTGTCAAAAGAGCCTACAAGAAGTTTAATCGTTGTAACAGTCAGAGGAATGGGTGGCCATGGAAGCTGATATGGAAAACTAAAATCCCCTACAAAGTGTCTTGTTACTTGGCTCCTTGCTAAGCAGGCAGTTTTGACCCAGGAAAATCTTATGAAAAGAAACATTCATCTGAGTCCTAGATGACTCCTATGTGGTGAAGAAGAAGTAGAGACTGTCAACCATCTCTTTCTTCACTGTAGAATAACCAACATTTTGTGGAATGTTTTTATAAATTAGAAGGGCATGAAATGGGTTATGCCTAGGAGAGTTACCCAGACTTTGAAGATATGGAGCACTGGACATAAAGAGAGATGGAAAATAATTCCGGCTTGCATTTGGTGGTCTGTGTGGAAAGAAAGAAACCTCAGGTGCTTCCAAAACAAGAGTAATTCCATCCAGTAGACTAAGATGAGATGAACTGCTTAGTTTTATTTCTCTTTTGGTGTAAACAAGAGTACATGGAAGATCTAGAATCAGTTAAAGATGTTTTAGGTTCCTTGTAAATTTTGCTATAGGATTGAAGATCTTCCTGCTACTCTCCACAATTGTAATTAGGAACCTGTAACTTGTTGTGGCAGGTTCTGGTTTTTTGTTTTGGATTAGAATACAAGTTGTTACCCTCTCAAAAAAAATAAACTCGAAATTTCTTAGCTCATTTTTCCCTTGGTCTACTTGCCTCCAGGATTGGTCTGAAATAGTCTTTGTTTTGTCTATTCTTATCAATATTCATGAACACTTTGCCGTGATTCATGTTCATAGCCTTGAAATTCAACACCATATTGTTTCTCAAAGAAAATACATCCTTGTGGACCATAAAGGTGCCTCCTCCTCAGCTTGTTGTCCTTGAAGTTCCTATGCTTCTTGTAGAAACATCTTTCTTATATCATGTTGTTCAAATTCCTCTTCTGATAATGGCTTCTCATTAACTAATATGATTTCCTTCCCTTAGGTTACGACAGGAATAATTGTTGTTACATTGTTATCCTTGATTGTGAGAGAATTGTGTTGGTCTTCGAGGAACTCGTCATTTTAGACCACTATCATTGCAAAACTTGAGCCATTTTTGCTGTAATAATTGTTAGCTGTAATTCAACAGAGAGGGGATTAAATAGGATGTCTGGATTAGTGTTCACTTTGTCTATATCGACCCAGATAAGTGAGTTTGGGCCCAAAATAATTCTATTCTGTGTGATGGGCTTACAAGATCTCTGGAATTGGCTGCCTGGTGCAGAGGTCCTTCATATAAACCCTTGAAAATTAATATGCCTTTTGCACTTGCATGCCCAACACTTGTTGCCTCATCTACCCCAGATGGCAATTCCAAATTTGAATTGTTCCTGGGGTCACTTGTCCAGATCCATTAGTGCTTTTAACTGATGGTTCATTGGCTCTTTGGGCCCAATTGACTAGTGGCGATGAGATTCCAGCTGTCTTCGTCGATGATATGACTTAGCATTTTTTGTTGCTCCTTATTCTAAAATGCACTGATGACATGATTCTGGTCATTTCTTACTGTAGGAGACATTTCAATCCAGATAGATACAGTGAAAACATAAACTCCAACTTTGGTTTCTATATATCTTGGAATTTTCTTTGGCGGCCTATAAACTTTGATCCTAGTCATCTGAGATGATTTTTCATCCTAGTTTCTTTCTTCGTTTCAATTTTCCTGTCACATGGATTACCTACTTCTTCCAAAATGGTTTGTGACCATAGATATAGAAGGAAAACCAGGAGGAAAGGATAGTAGGATAGTAGTCCATCTCTGTTGGTGACAATGGTGGTAGGGGAAAGGGTAGGGCTAGTAGGTAGTAGGGTAGTACTCAACTTGAACTCAGCAAAAATTTAGATGAGCCAGATTAGTGGCTACTCACTGCTCCATGCCTCTAGTCTGCATCTTTGCATCTATGGCTACTTTCCTCTCTAACAAGAAACTTGGCTTCTCTGCCTAGTTGTATATTTCTTGCATAATGATTTTATGTATCTTTAATTGGTTTTATTGTAATCAACTGCAGGGCACACTATGTTTAAATTGTGGTGACAAAGGTTTCACTAACGCATATGTTTTCTGTGTGAAATGCCTAGAAGTTGCTGTGCACCGGTAAGTTAGATCAACAACTGAATATCATTGTTATATGTCAAATATTGTACTATCTCTTTATTGCAATTTATCAGTGTCTGTTACTTCATCAGTGCACCTTTGCTCATCTGCCCATACTTCTGTTGAATGATCTCCTTCCAAAGGGTTTGTCCCTCCTTGTTATATCTCCAACGCCATTTCATGAGTCAACTGTTGTTTTGCAGCTCAATTTTTTGACCCCCATACCTCCTTGTTCCCTGTTTTGTTGTACTATCTCCCACTTCACCAGATTAAACCCTTTGGCCTCTTTGTTGCCATGCCATAGAAAGTTCCTTCTCATTCTGCCCAGAGCTTTGATTACCTTACTTAGCATGGGAAATTGTGGCATCACATATGTTAGTAAAGAGTCCATGACAGTTGATTTAAATCATTCTGCCTCTTTAAGAGAGATACTGTGACTTCCACAATGCCAACTTCTTCCAGTTTTCTCAATAATACCATCCCAGATTTCAAGTGCCTTGTGTTTTGAAACCAAAGCCATTCCAAGATATACAGTAGGTAGCTTTTCCATCCCATAACCCAAAATGTTTGCCAACAACTGAATTTGTGAAGTATCATTGATGGGAAAGATGTTTTTCCTCCGGTTTACTTTGAATCCTGATATAGCTTGAAAAATGATTAGCATCACCCTGAGATAACTGATTTGCTCAGGCTGCTTAGCATTACAGAAAACTACTGTGTCATCTGTATATAATAATAAGTAGGTGGCATATTTCCAGTATCTCATCAACCCTGTTTTCAATTCTGAAGCCTGGTATCCATCTGTTTTCTGTGGCAATCTTCACCATGTTGTTGAAACTCTCCATGGCTATGATAAATAGCAAGGGTGACAGAAGATCTCCCTTTTGAGTCCTGTCTGAGTCCCCTCTCTGCTGAAAAAACAACTAGTTTTCCATTAACCAAAATTGAGAACCTGATAGTTTTGGTGCAGAATTCTATCCATTTCAACCATCTGTTGCCAAATCCCATTTGTTTGAGGATACAGAGTAGGAAGTTCCAGTTGAGATGGTCATAAGCCTTCTCAGTATCGAGTTTGCACATCACTCCATAATTTGTCTTCCCTCTATGAAGGCTATCTGATGAGTCCTGATCAACTTGTCAATCACCTTCTTTAGTCTTTCTACCAGCACTTAACCAATGATTTTGCATATTCCAGTTATGATCCCTCAACTCAATAGCTCCCACCTTCTTTGGAATCAAAGCCACAAAGGTTGCATAAAAACTCTTCTCAAAAACCTGTTGGGAATGAAAATTCTGTAGTGTTTGAAGTATATCATCCTTCAACATCTCCCAGAAATTTTGGAAAAGGAACATTGAGTGGGAAGCCATCTAGCCGAGGTTCTTTGTTCACCCTACATAATTTGATATCATTTAATATTTCCTCTTCTTTAAATTATCTTTCCAGCCAATCTTGCTCTTCTATGATAATATGTTGAAATCTGGCCTCCAGTTCTCTGGTTCCTTGTAGAGTTCTTGATAAAAGCTCACTGTGAAGTTTTTGATGCCATCAGGATCAGTGATTTCTTCTCCCTCTACCTTCAGAACATCAATTGTGTTGAACCTCTTGTGAGCAGTGGCCACCTTATGGAAATATTTGGTGTTCTATCTCCATTTTTTATCCATTGGACCCTTGATCTTTGTCTCGAAGCTATTTCTTCATTTCTTGTTACCTCTTCATATTCCATAGCCAAGTATGCTTTTTGTAGTTTCTCATCCTCAGTCAGGATTCTTTGGTCTTGAATAGTATCCAGGTTACTGACTTGTGAAAAATCTTGATCCTTTCTTGAATAGTATCCAGGTTACTGACTTGTAAAATAATTTGGTCTTTTCTCTCTCTCCGGTTATTTTTGTTGTTCCTACTCCATTCTTTATGTTCACCTTTTAGAAGGCTTAGCTTAGTAGCTAGCGATACTACCAGTCTCGGCCTAAGTACAACCAAAATAAACTGTCTTCCATTTACTTTATAATATTAGCTTAACTAATAACTAATTCAATATCATCTTCTCTCACAATGTTGGAAAAAGACAATTTAGGTGACCCATTAGACCAACCACGAGCTTGCATTTTATTTGTACTAGTTCTGGGCACGTGTGCGTAAATATGTCAATGAGTATAAACTTTTAAAAATCATATAATATACAATCCTACGTAAAAATTCTACCTATATATATTTATATATATGAGTAGTTTCGTTGACAACGACAACAATATGTAAGGTTCTTCGGCAATAGATATAGTTCTCTTTTCAATGTGATTGAATTAAGTGTAAGTCCATCACATGAAAATCGAGAGCAACGGGGTAACGTGTTATCTCTATTGTGTTTTACAAATTGAAAAGAAATGCTTTAATTCCTAATAGCTTAAGCCTATTCTTCGGCTTCTTGTATACTCATATAAAGGATTTTTTAAGGAGAAGTTCTCCTTCCCATCAATTATTTTCAAATTCGGAGAAGCTCTCTTTTACATACTTATAACACTTTAACTTTCATTTACAAATTATTCAAAATCATAAAGAACAAGACATAATTACACGGTTAGGGCTAAAATTAATTTGAGGCCTTTTGCTTCACACGGAAGCTAAAGTATTCAAGAAGAAATATAAATAAAAACGAGCATGAAATATAAATGACAAGGTACACCTCTACACATGAGGGAGGGTAGTTCCTAGGCTATAAAAGTGCAAAGAGAGAACGTTCAGAGTAAAATGAAAGATTACAAATTCGCTTCATACTGCTGGTGCTTTGAAAAATGTTAAATATATAGTTCAAGAAATTGCATAGGACACCTCAAAATGAATTTTGTTTGCTCCCCTTCTAGCAAATGTTTCTAACCTCAAAGCCCCGACTTTTATCACCAAAACCACTTACATTTCTTGTTGTCACTGCTATCAATTCCATACAATTCACTGGAATTGCAACAACTGCATTGCAAGTACCTGTTACATTCTTTTTTTTTTTTTTTTTTTTTTTTTGAAATAGAAGAATAAGCAATCTGAAAACAATATTTGAAACATGAGTAAACTGTTCTTTTGCAAGTCATATGAATATAGCAAGTTATTAGCATCTTCTGAACGAATCAAGCAGTAATATAAATAACATCAAAATTGGACAAGATTATTCTAGACAAAAAGGTAGAGTTTTTTCAAGGTACTCGATTAGACTCTCCAAATAAAAGAAATGAATCAATAAACATAGTTTCCACTGAATATATATATAAGAACTACAGAAATAGCACAATACTCAAAAGTTAACTGGAAAAGAAAAAACTTACTGGAATTTTGACATATGTAGATTGGTTGTGTGCTGCAAATGGTGAGTAGGTTTTCCAAATAAAAAGAACAATATCTTTTTAAATGATTTGATGGGGGAAGTTGTTTAATTGACTTAGTTGCCCACTTTGATGAAGGGAAAGAAAGGGTGAAAATTAATCTATAATAATTACTAAAAGCTGAAAGAACAAACATTGGATGGGCATTTTAAAGGTGAGGAATTATTTGCAATAGTGTACAGGAAGATGAAAACAACACCAAGAATTTGAATAGGCTCCACTAAGAGGGTGTTTGGATCGGCTTAAAAGTTGGTCAAACCTACTTTTAAGTCATTTTTTGACTTCTGGAAGTGTTTGGCAAATATAAAAATAACTTAAAATAAGTCAAAAATGACTTAAAATAAGTTAGGGAGTGTTTGGTAAAGTTAATAATAACTTAAAATAAGTTAAAAATGACTTAAAAAAAGTTAAAAACCAAAAGTAGGTCTCCCCCTACTTTTTATTTTTTGACTAAAAGTCATTTAAGTTTGACTTTTTATTTTTTGACTTAAAAGCTACTTTTTTTAAGCTAATCCAAATGGTCTCTTAGTGATTGCACCGGAACTCCACATGCCTCTCTGCTCATTTACCATGGGGATACAAATTTATTACTTTTTTGAAAGTTAGTTTACTTGTTAGTACAAAACTATTATTTAAGTGATGGGTAAAATAGTTGTTCAATTTTTTATGAACATTTTTATCTTTCAATTTGACTTAGCACCTTCCCGTTTTTAGTATAGTATGATATGATTAGTATTGCCAAAGATTGTTTCCTTAACAAGGGTCCCTATATTCCATCTTATATGGCAATTTTTCCAGTTTTTGTTTCAATGCGGGCAGTTTGTTCATTTGTTCTGTTGTGTGAATTCCATTAGCATCGCTGTTGCTGTTTTCGTTCTCTTTTAAGTTTCCCTTATAGCAACAAAAATGCCAACAACCCTTTTTTGTTTGGAATAGTCAATGGACCAGTGGCCCTTTTTGTTTGGGTCATTACTTTTTATTGTGTGTATGTATGTGTTTCTATTTGTTTTTACAGAATGGAGTGTCAATCGTCTTTATAACTAGCTGGAATGTTTACATGAACCTATGATGGAATTGTGCTATTAAATCATTGGAAACCTTTTTCCATGTGAAAAGTAGTTATGTAAAGGAAGTTGTGGACAGACCAGTTACCTGTACTGTTTTTTTTCTTTTTATTTTTTGCTAGCTTTGAATTTGAGCAAAGTAGTAACTTTTGGTATTTTATCAACTCGGATATAGCTTAAAAGTTGATAGTTCATACTAATTTACTTTTTCTCCTTGCATTGGACATTCTTCAATATGTTGGTTTGTAAAGACCTGCCCCTGTTTCTCTCAATCTTTGCTTGCTTAACTTTATGGATAGTTGTCTTAAATCAAATATCTTCTGAAAGCACAAGAGGGGAGGTGGATTGTGAGCCTTCCAAAGTTCTAGTCGATTACTTAAGAAATTTAATTAATGATAACTAGATAAACAGTTAGGAGCAATTGAAAACCAAGATGGATTACAGGTAATCCTTTTGTGTTTCTTTATATGGTTTGTTGATCTTTGCTTATTTTTTCAGCTACTGCCTTGAAAATGTGACATTTGATGAATTTGTTTATTGGGTCTGCGATGACTGTGAAGTGAAAGAGCTAGACGAACTAAACATCAAGAAATCTGATGCCATCACAGTAGAAAATAGGGATTGCATTAGTTCAAGGCATTGTAAAGTGAGTTCTGAAGTAAAGATTGATGTTCCTGAGACAACATTAAAGAGGTGTGAAGGTAGGCATCAGCAACTTCATCAGCCACCTGCTGGGATTGAAATGGTAGAGCATTGCCAGATAGCGGGTGATACTTCAGGTGTGAAGATGAGCAAGAAGAAATCTAGTCCTACCTCATTGAGAGATGAGAAATATGAGCCTAGACTAGTAAATAGCTCTTCTGAGCAATCCCATGAGTCACTGACAAGCATTGCGTGCAATGAACGAACTCAATCAGCTAATGTTTCTCCATTGCCAGCTGCCCCACTGGACAAGCAAGCGAGAGAAAATTTTCAAGCTTGCCATTTGAAGAAACCTTGTGAGGGAGATGTTCAGCCTAGCACACAGGGTAATTCTTCTGGCATGATTGAAAAGACAAAGAGTATATCATCGTCTGGCAATCATCAAGAAAAGGAATCGGTGCCTGGAAAAGATACAAGATTAACACCTCAAACTGGAACTGTTTTCAATGAAGATCCTTTTCAATTTTCAAAAGGTGAACAGCCAAATGAACCCAAACATGCTGGCCAGGAACGAGCGTTGCCTCTTGTCGATTTCATTTGGAGGTCAGAAGATATTTCACGAATTTTAGCTCGGGATATAATCTAACTGATGGATTTATTGTGGTGCTAATGCAAATTTATCCTTTATGGTGATCTGACAGGGGTAGCTTTAACATACGGAACAAAGAGTATGAGACATTTGATGGACTTTTAGCTCACCTATCCTTTAAAGCATGTCAAAAGGTTTATGAAGAAGCAAGCTTGTTTCCAGCTTTGCTTCAACTGGAAATGCTTCCAAAATTTGATGTATGGCCTAAGAGTTTCACCATATCAGAGCCCACTGATGATAACATTGCATTGTATTTTTTTCCATCAGACACAAGGTAATTACTTTTATATTTTCACCATTGACCATGTTCTTTTATCAAAAATTGGTTTATTATCCTCCTGTTTTTCTTGCTTTAGATGTGAAAAAGAGTTCGATCAGTTGGTGGAGCAGATGATCGGCGAAGAACTTGCTCTACGAGCAACCGTAACAAATGCTGAGCTTTTGGTTTTCACTTCTACAGAACTGCCCTTGATATACTGGAGTGAGTTGTTATTTCATCCTTTGTTTCACTGTCTACATGTCCTTCCTATTTTGGTTTGCCCCGAAGATGATATGCTTGCCACACATGAGACCATGTTTTCGTGCTTCTCAATATTTTGTGTATATTGTATTGCTAAAAAAGCGCTTCAGGTCCACTTTTATTCTATTAAAAGTTCAAACTGATGACGAAGTTTAACTTCATGGGAAAAAACTGAAAGAAATTGGAGAATATTTGTCGTTGATTGATAGGAGATATGGTAATTAGAAGTCGAGGATTGGTGGTCAGTGAAGGTAAGATTACCAAAAAAATGTTTAGGCAGAGAGACAGTGCCTTCCCGTGGCTTTGAAAAGGGAGACTTCAAATGGTTCATTTTTCAAGCCAAAGCACAGGGCAGAGTTAGCTATGTGCCTATTGGATCAAGTCCAGTTTCTTAGAAAGTTGCTTCTTATCATATCCTTTCGGCAAAGTGAACAAATTAAATCAGCATCTTTCATGCTTATAAAAGATGAAGGTTTATACCTTGTCATATTGCCAATGGGTTAATGCTTTTTGAGAACTCTCTTAAATTTGATAGAAGTTATTTCTCCTAAAAATATAGTCACCAGGAAGTTTGGACCCACTTGTAGTATAATATAATAAAATAAAATCTGAACTCTTACCGTCGTAAGCCTGCCAACTTGAATGCCACAATTAAACTTGAATTAAGGGTGTTGGGATTAAATATAACCATATCTTCTAGGTTTTGCGTTATCTAAGGCTCATTGTTAATCTGCTTGAGAAAATCAATTGGCAGGATTTCAGGGTAAGTACTACCTCTGGGGTGTTTTCAAAGCAAAGCGGGATTCCTGTGGGAATACTACAATGCCAAATGGGAGGAGCTGACCAACTCCTGTGAATGAATTGGCTGTTGTCAGAGATGTCGCGAATGTCAAAACATGGGACACAGTCATTTTTGCCCTTTGAGCAACAGTGTAAGCTTTGGGTCTTGAAGCGGCGGTACTCTTGTTGTTTTGATGTGTTCCTCTCACTTGTGTGACCTAGTATGCTCTTTAATGCATATCTGGCGGAGGGATGAGAATGTGACGAAGCAGCTTTCTTTTTAGAGCCATCTTGTTGGGGAGTTTTGGCCCATTGAAGAACCTAATGTCCAGCGAAAGTTATCTGATTTAACAAGAGCCTTCTGTTTAGCAGTTGATTCGAGGACTAGTGAGCTTCGTAGATCTTCATATCAAGTAAGTGGTATGTAGGGATGACAATATCAAGTAAGAGAAAAGCTTTTACATATTCTCTTTGTAAACCCCCCATTTTTGGGGCTCATCTTGTATATTTTGAATGTAGATGCAGGTTATGTAATATTAAACTATTTTAAATGTAGGGATGACAATAGGAGTTGTGGGGGTTGCTTTTCTTTTTCCTTTTTTTTCCTCCATTTTTCAGTTTGCATGTTTTACTTTCAATGAGGCCTTAAGTTTTGTTTAAACAAACAAAACAAAAATCATATAAAATTTCATTTGAAACCTATTTTCTAACTTTTGGATATGTTAAGTTATTTTAAACTCCTTTATGGAATTGTGTTAAGGTATGCAGGGGCGGACTCACCCTTACCCGAGGGATTCACCTACAATCACCCACTGTACCCTCTCTTCCCAGCTTACTTTGATCTTGCTTTATAGTCTGGTGCCATTTTCCACTTATTAAAGTATCTGAATTGCTGCCTCCCAGCTTATGATTGCAGGGCAATGATCATAGATCCCTTCATTCAGATGCTGGCAGTGCGTAATCCAATTCATGTTAATTCATAAAGACCTTATCTATTTTATTCCATACCATACTCTTTCCCTTTTTGCTTATTATTCCAAGCGAAGGACCCTGATAATTTGAGGTCTTTGAACCTCACATTCTTCAGCACATTGCCTAAATTCCCTGATTTCTGTCCCAACCTTTCATTTGTATTCATTATGCAGTTAAAAATCCCCATTATTGCCCAAGCACCATTTATGTAGCCCTAGTGTTGTGAAACGCGGTCGCCTCGTCACCAATGGCACGAGGCAAGGTGACCCTTCATCGCCTATTAGCTTTGTGGTGATCTTCATAAGGCGATGCCACGGCGATAAAGGCGTCACCTTTTGTATTTTCTTAAAAAATGGCGAGCAATTTAGGGGTTTTAAAAGTTAAAAGGTAATTTTAGGATTTTCTTTTCAAATTTACACAGTTGCACCCTTAGACTACCGTTGTGACTCCAACCAGTCGACTTGACTAGACTTCTCTGGCGATCGGCTAGACTTTTCCGGCAATTCCAATGTACAACCAATACGTATTTCTTCTTTTCTTCTGCTTTTTCTTCTTCATATTTCTTCTTCCCTTGTTTCTTTTTTCTTCTTCCCTTGTTTCTTTTTTCTTCTTCAGACTTAAGAGTTACTTCTACCTCTGTTTTTTTTTTTCCTCATTGTTTTGACTTTTGTTTTATTTTTTTTCTGATTCAAGTTCTAGACTTTTAGTATGTACTTTCTATTTTCAGTTTTTGAATTGAAATATTTGTTAATTTGTCATTGCTATTGAGATTTTGATTATTATATATGCAATTAAATATTTTAATTTTCTGATATTAATTCGCGTTACAATTCAAAAAGGCAAGCGGCGAGCCTTGTGGCGAGGCAGACCCTTGTTGCCTTTCATCGTCCAAAACACTGTGTAGCCCCTTATCCTCATTATGCCACTCTACAATGCTCTTATCAGAGCAACTAATCCACTGCAAAGTCGAACATAGAGGGACAGACAATATGTTTAGTTATGTTATAATTTGAATAAAAGAAAATGATCTTTTTAAATGTCGTATTTGTAAAACTGAAAATCTCTTATAAAAAGCACATACATATATATTACGTATATGGAAAACTAAAATATGAAAAACGTGAAACACAGAGTGATAAAACTGAACTCCATTAACATTACAATGGCCTTATGAAAGTAAATCAAGAACCATTCCGCACATACATATATATATTACTTACCAAACATCACTCCTCTAGTTTTATGACATTACCAAATATAACAAAAAATTAACGACCCAATAATAATAATAATATATAGTTTAAGATACCACACTCAAAGTGAAACAAGACACAAATAAATGATAAAATGTAGAAACATAGAGGAGAATTAATTAATTAATTAGGTCCTAGAGTCCAAAGCCATAATGGTGGTGAGGTTCATTGGGCTCATGTACTCAGAAGAACCAGTCAATATCTGCTGAACAATGATCCTATTTGCCCTTTCAGTTGGATGAAATGGATCCCAAAATGCATATATGTCTCTATTTGGACACAAGTTTGATAATGGTGTACATAGCCCTATTCCATTGTATGGTCCTTGCCCACAACATGCTATCTTTGATGTCACAAATCCTGCTCAAATCAAATCATGAAAATCGAATTCACACTTATTGATAAACTTTGAGTCAGTAGACGGAAGTCAACATATAAAGAAGTATATATACAGTGTCAAAGAAATGAAGTATATATATCGTGTCAAAGAAATTCAACATACATTATATATATATACATAAAAAAGAACTTGACTTATTTATATAGTATAATTTTCTGATCAATTAGGAGTGTCAATTGACTCCGTTTAACAAGGGTAGCTCAGCCTCGGGTTACAATCATCTAATTTTGGTTAAATTTTTCTGAGTTCTTAAACATTTTGTATTAGGATATACACTTTCTCTGTTCACTTTTCTTTGTCTGTTCCAAAAATAAATTTTTACTTTAAATTTGTCACATTTAACGACATATCAAGAAAAAATAATATTTTTTTTCCATATTTCATTCTTAGCAGTAATTACTTATTCTCTTAATCATTTTCCAAGACCTAATACTACTAAACATTAATTAATATGAATATAATAATAAAATATTCAATCAGTCTTTGTTTCTGAAGAAGCGTGCAAAGTCCAAAGTGAACAAATGGAGTAATAAATAACATAAAAATGAGTAATTGGTGTATGTTGAGATTACCATAAGCTTGAGGATTAGATACGAAATCCATGTTCATAGTAAATGTGTTAGCAGCAATAAAAACATCAGCACCAACTTGAGAATTTAGATCAGCCAACATTTGAGTCAATTGAGGGTTAAACAAAGCAGCTGCACGCTGCAACTCCACTGAACATTCCCCAGTTGTACTCCTCTGTGCTAATTCTGATGGCACACAACCTATTGGTCCAGTACCTGTCACTAATACTCTTCTTCCACCCAAATCATACAACTTCTGCAAAAATATTTTCTTATTTTAGTAAGTGACAAACAAAACCAAAAAGTGAAAAAAAACACCAATTAACAACTTTTCTCTCTGTTTCATATTACTTGTCCACGATATCTGGTTCAAATCACTCTTTCTGTTTACTTTTACTTATCCATATTCCGAAACCAAACTTTTACTTTTACTTGCCATTTTTATATTGAGAAAAGATGCTCCCTCCTAGTGGTGTCCAGAAGCTGCTGCTAGTGAGATTCGAACACGCCTTGGCTCTTTCAAGGCGTCTGAAATCACTGGGCTACAATACGTTGTTGTGTCAAGAGTGTCCAGAATACGTTATTTAACCACCTAGTTTATTATTTTACTTGTATATACGATATAATTTTCCGACGTTGGACACCCTGGCAAGAGTGTAGCTCTGCCCTTGCTCCTTCCGTTTAAAAAAGAATAACCTACTTTCCTTTTTAGTTTGTTTAAAAAATAATGACTCCTTTTCTTTTTTGGCAACATTTTAATTTCAGCTTTCCACGTGACATGTTTAAGGCTACATGATTAAAGGTCATTTTGATACATTTGACATAATTTTAATTTAAAATCACAAAATTAAAAAATCTTCTTTATTTTCTTAAACTCAATGTCTAGTCAAACTAGATCATTCTTTTTTAAACGGGAGGAGTAATTATTTCTATCTTGATTTTAACATATAGAAAATTTCATCTTATGTAGGGGACCTAACTAGGTGTGGGTAGGTGGTGCATAATTTGTCTCTAATAAATGTACATTTTCAGATAGGTGTCTTGATGACCATGTGGTGATGATATGCTAGTCTGTCGCACCAACCAACCAATCATTCATCATATAAGTATGCCCCTACTACACAACCTTCCGAAATCTTTGTAGGTCGGTTAATTAACTATCTGAATTTTTATCCTGTTAATGAAAATTCGATTCTTGTATACATAAATGGAGAGGGGTTTGAGGAGATTACCTGTAATATTTTTCTGTATTCAGAAATAAGATAACGAACATAATCAGGTAAGGAAAATTGTCTAGATCTTGCAGAGAAAGGGACCAAATAGTAGTTATTAACAAAGTCATTTCCACCAAGAGTGATGAGGATAAGTGCACTGTTCACTAGCTGCTCTGTTTGTTCTGCTCCAATTAAACCACTTACTCTACTTTGGTATTGTTCAAAGTACTCCAATTGTTTCCCAATTCTGATTATATTAAACTGAAAAATATCATACAATTCAATTATAATATAAACTATATAAACCTTAGCATGTCACTTGCTAAATTAAGAAATCTTGTATGAATAGTTATATAAGTGGTAATAGTATTTATTTTTTGATTAGCTGAATTTAAGTAGCTTTTAAGTATCGAGTGTTGAAACTGAATTTATGAATAAGCAATAACATGTTTTAGATAAAAGTATTGGAGCTGAATATAAGCGGTTGATGTGTGTGCTTAAAAAAAGCTTAAAAGATTTAGTTGAAAAGTACTTTATGGACATCAAAAGAAATCAAAAAAGTATTTTAAAGGTGATTTGACCGGCTTTTAAGCTAATTCAAACGTTCTCAACATTAAATGTGTGTTTTTTTATTTATTGCTAAACTAATAGAATATATAGTGGACATCCTTTATCTTTCTATTGCTATGTGCATGATATCCAATAATTTAAGAATCCATCATTTAAGTTTGGCATAATACATAAATATGTTATTTTACTAGGCTTCAATTAGTATTTATGTCCTTTAATTTTGGGTATATACAAATAGGCATGTAAATTTGTATAAAATTGAATAAGTAGATACACATGTCCCACGTGACATAATACACGTAGGATGCCACATAGGACACAAAATTGTCATGTAGGACGCTATGTAGTACAAATGTGTCTATGTATTCAATTTTATACAAATTTAAGTATCTACTTGTACACATTCAAAGTTAAAGGGCGTATATATCAGCTGAAGTCAAGTTAAAAGACATAGCTATGCATTATGTCTAAGTTTTAACGAAAAATAGGAATTAGATAATGGTACAACTTGCCTAATACTACAATAATAATCTGGAGTTAGGTAGTTGAATGAGACTATAAGAGAATAATTTTAGGTAAAGTGGAAAAAGAAAATTAGAGAAAAGAAGAATGAAAAATAGGCAACAAATTAAACTACTATTATAGTTTATTCCAAATTAATTGAGTTAAATAGGCAAGAGTTAATGAAAAATATGAGTTGAATTGCACATACAAATTGGATGCCAGTGTCATTAAGGATTCCAACTCCAGCAGAAGCAAAGTTTGCTCCAACAAGAAGCCTATCTCCTGTGAGTTGTGGAGCCAAATATGGTAATGTTGGCTCCATACCCAATTGTTCACCTTAAAAAAACAACACATTATTAGCATATTTGTGATAAATATTGTCCTTTTTTTCTTTCATTTCATGTGACACTGTTTACAAAGAGAATGAGTCATTTTATATATTTAAAAATAATTTAACTTTATATTGTATGGTTTTATAGCCACATCAATGTCACTACAGCTCTAAGGTCACAAGTTTCAAAACATTTTTTTAAAACTTCATGTTCAGTCAAATATCGTCAGTGACAATAAAAAATAATATTAATAATGTATAAATAGTATAATTTTTCATCGAAGAGGGTTCGAATGAGCCTCCTTGACCCTCCCTAGTTTCGCCGCTGAAAAAAATATATTTGAAATAATGTTCATGCTTAGATGTTTTTAAATACAACTTTAGAAGTTAAAAGTAAGATGGAAAACAAATTATTTGAAATACAACTTCAAATTGGATTCAGAATTTTCATAGCCAAATACAAATTTTCAAATAAAGTGAAAAATCCATTCACAAAAAAGCAAATAATTTTTATAGCCAAACAAATCATAAAGATTCCATAAGAAATGATAAAACTAACCTAATGTAATACGTTAAATTGCATTGACAGTATAAAAAACTTTCAAGTCAATCAATATATATAACTTAAATCCATACTTATAATATCAGGTATATTGAGGCCATTGGAAAATCGACCAGTGGCGCGATGAGTAGGGTAGTCAATGCCATACGGTGGAGAATCTGCCCTGGCACTAGTAATTAAGTAATTATTGTTACCGTTATCTACTAGTGAATCACCAAACACGAAGAAGGCTCGACTTTCGACTTCAAGCGGAAGATCACAAAATGCAAGCACTAAAAGTACTATACAATATGATAAAAAAGACAATGAGCAACTCATCATGTAAAAGAAATTAATTTGATGTGTGAATATACAAGAATGACTATGTATTTGGTGGATATTATATAGTAGTAAGGGCTTGAGTAGTGAAACACTCAATAAATGTTTTTGTTGTAACTTTAGCTACTATCATAGAGTGTAGTAGATGGTGATAATTAATGAAGCTAAAAGGACCACTACACTCCAGAGATAAAGCTGCCTTAAAGCAGTATCTCCCCTCATTCTAAAATACTCCCATCCAGGGCGGAGCTATCTTATGGTCGAGGGTTTATCTGAAACCCTTCGATCAAAAATTATATTATTTATACATGTTTAAAATATATTTTTTTATGTATATATGATAAATGTTTAATCCTGATTTTTAGGTAGTTCGTGTGTCTACTTTTAGATTTTGAACCCCCTTCGTGAAAACTCTGGCTCCACCATTGTTTGGCGCATCCATTAAGAAAACAATAATTGACATGATTGTTTTATCACACTGCACCTATTAATTGATGTTTACTATTATGTTTTGAAAAATGATTTGAGAAATAAGTAATTAATATTCAGAATAAAATATGAAAAAAAGAATTATCTTTTCTTTTCTTGATATGTTAAAAATGACAAGTAATGTTAGGGTTTTGCCCTGATTTTCTTACCATATTTTAAGTTTTATTTTTTCCTTAAATAAAAGTCAAAGTATTACCATAAATGCTTGAACTTTTATTTAAAGGAAAATATATTTCTCTTCCATATTTGATTTATTCTTTCCTTAGAGGAAAAGTCTGTAGTCCTATAAATTGAATACCCTCTTCTCATATCAAAGAACATAATAACATCCACAATGAAGTCGTTTAGATACTTTTGCTTATGGGGAGATTTTCTCCAATATGTTTATGTTTTTTAATATTAGTTTTATAATATGTAGGTCACTTGACCAAAATCATATAATAATATTTTGTTTCTTTTAATATAGTTTTTTGTCATCTAATTTATCAATCTTATAATTTACAATTGTAAGCTTCCACATGACGCCATAATCACTTTCGAACCCAACAAATAAAAGTAAAAATCTATATTTTAAATTAATGGACAAGTAAAAATGAATAAAGAGAATAATGGACAAGTATAAGAGTGGACGGCTTTTGTGTAATTCTAAAACCTGGAAATTTTTATTTTTTTTAATTTTCTTTAAATTCTTATTTTTCTTATTAATGAGCCCAAAAAGTGGGAGGGATTCAGAAGGATATTTATGCAGCTTTCCTGATATGGTTGACTTTTTTTTCTTTCTTTATGGCACTCCAGTGTCATTCTTTTCTGGTATCCACATTGAAGCTCAATTAAATTTAAGTTCGTGTTGAAAACTCTCATATTGAGAAGTAAAGTAGTAAAACGCTCCCTAATAAAAGCGACAATATACACTGATTCAAATTCGAGACCTCTAGTTAAGAATGAATGAGTATTTACTACTGCATCACAATTCTTATTAAGAATCATTCAAATTTACTAGCAAGATAGCTGCCTCATTTACAAGCTATGTACAATGGTGCATTTAGTAGGTAAGTTATGTAGCACGTGAACTAAAGTGACACTTAATTTAGAATTGAATGAGTAGATAATACTAAAAATATATATCTAGGACGTAATTGACTTAAATTGGTGAGTTGTTTGTTCTTGATTCATTTTAATTATAGAATATACTTGAAAATTATATTTCCTTATTACTTAACCCATTTTGCTCATGATTTTGTTTTTTGAAAATAGTCCTAATTAATGGCCAAGGACAGAGATTTCAACTTTAATTGTTCAAGACAAAAGGAATAAATCTAGCTTATAAATTAAAGTTTTTTTTGACAGCTTGAAGAATTAAGAGACAATAAACCGTTACAGGTTTATTTTGCTGGTTTGCATTATTTTAATTCTACGTGCAATGATTTGATTTTAGGATACTCATCAATTAGGAATTGACATCAAATGCCAACTTTAATTTAGTCAATAGCAATAGCCTATTTAAGTATTAGGAACTCATAATCACTATAAATTTATTACGAGGAATAAGTGTCTAGGCTAGTTGATTCCTTAGCTCTTATTCCGTCCGTCTATTTTACTTGTCATATTTTATTTTATTTTCATGCACTTTAGAAAATATTAATTTAAAGGATAATTTGGCTAAATTATCTTTATTTATTACTTTTTGATCTTAATTTTATATACTATTCTCTTTTTCATTATATTAATAATTAATTTCTCTCCATATTTATTGAATAAGAACTACTCTCACTGTCCAACAATAGTTATCCACTATTTACTTGGCACACCCCTTAAGAAATAATAAATAATAGGGATAATATTACTATATTGTCCTTTGACTTTATTATATTTAATGATTTGAGAAATGTGTTACATGATAAGTAGTATTTAACACCAAGGGTAAAATAGACACAAAAGACAAATTATCTCTTGATTTTCTAAACTGGACAAGTATTGTTGGACAACTATTTTTAGTATAGTGGACAACTATTGTTAAACGAAGGAAGTATTTTATATCAACTATTTTTAGTAAGCACGATAATTAATTATATTGTTGTAAGTTTCAATCTAAAGCTAAATGTGTTGTATCAGCTAGACACATTAAATTACATAGTAATGTGGTTCCTTAGAAATGAATATAAAACTTTTGTTAGTGATATATAACATTCAAAAAGGTATGACCATGAATTCTTACATGTGGAAATCCACCGCGTTTCTCACATGCAAAAGGAGAAGTTACTTGGTATCAATTAGTATGAGCTTTATTCGATTTTTTTCTAACAGAACTTAAAGACTATTTAATAGCCTAAACTTTCCCATCAAACAAAAAGTTAATTAACAAAAATATTTATATATATATTTCACAATGTGATGCTATATGTTATATGACATGTCTAAGGATAGTTGAAGCTCTTGATAAGAGTTTAGCATGGTCAAGTTATTGAAATGTGGAAACATTTCTCTTAAAATTAAAGCTTAAATTGTGGAACAGAAAAGATTTTTATTATGTTTTAACACTTTCCGTCACATGTGGATGCATATAATATTTTATTTTTGATAATAACGAATCATGAGAGGTTTAAAGTTGGGACATCTGTTTGCTCTGACTTCATATTAAAAATGTGTGAGTATCGTTTAAAATTTTAACATGTTAGAAATGAGTACATTTTTATTTCTTTAATTATGTCAAACACAAGTTATTAGAGGGAAGTTTACATATGAGTAAAATTCCTTCTAGGTAGTTGGAACTACTACATCTTCATCAACTGATCTCTACTTGTATTATGAAATTATTTTTGTTTTTTATGTGTGTTATTAAAATAGCTAGATAACTATAGGTACATAATTAAGCTAATATATTGTAACACGAATTTTCTTCACTCCAACCCTATACTTTTATTTAAATAATAAAAATAAAAACATAAAAGTTCTCTACATTAAAACATGACGAAAGTTAAAAGAAAAATCTTTGACTCCTTGAACCAATTATCTAGAGAAGGGATGTGAGAATTGTGAGAGCATAGACAAGATAAAATATTTGCATGTGTTGACAATAAATGTTGTGGGGTAATATTTGAGCTACCTATGTGCCTCTCATGGTCATTCACAATTCTATTTTGGTCCCACTTTTAATATTGTCTTTTAACCCTTGCACCCCACTTTTACTTTGAAAGCTTTTATTGTGGTCATTTGAACTGAAAATCCTTTTATGGCAAAGGGGTTAATGGAGATGCAACAATAAACCGCCCGTAGTTTTAACCATCCAATGCTAAGGAACTCTAAGGACACATTTGGTGTAATGAATAAATGAAGATAATTTTGGGTTGAATTTTTAGTACACTTTAATTTTCTGCTTGGTTATAAAGTTTGGTATACTTTATCTCAAAATGTTATTGTTGGTGTAATATACACACATAATATTTTATTTTAATTATAAAATGTATATATGCCAATAATTATGAAATTATATAAAAACAATAAGAAAGAAAGTATGAAGAAGAGAGAAAACTTCTTATTCCTCTTTAATATGATATTCAGGGATTGAGGTAAATATGCAAGAAAACTCCTTTATTTATAGGGAAAAACTGACCTAATCTCCAGCTAGGATTCCTTACTTTTCTCCAAAGGATTCCACATAATATACATTTACTATAATACAAATATGTTTATAACACTCCTCCTTGAATGTCTATTTTAAAGATTATGTGTCTCATCAAAACCTTACTAGATAAAACCAATAGGAAAAATTCTAATGAAGGAAAAAGAGTACACATATTTAATAATACGCATTTTGAATACCTCATTAAAAACCTTACAAGGAGAACTCAATGAGACAAAACCTTTTGAGGGAAAAAGAGAACATGGCGTATTAACTTCCCCTAATGAGAACGTCAATTCAAATGCGTACTTGAATATTTGCATTCCAAACGTGTGCTCCACCTTCTCGAAAGTTATAGTTGGTAGAAACTTGGTAAATAAATCAATCATATTATTATTTGAACAAATCTGTTGCACGTTGATATCACCATTATTCTTGGGAGTTCTAGTGTGTAGAAAAGCTTTGGCGAAATGTGCTTCGTTTTATCTCCTTTTATGAATCATCCTTTCAGGATCAAAGAATTCTGCAAGTTTGTCGCTTTAAATATTTTAAGCAAATAATTATATCATCTATATATATATGGTGCATAGAGACTCAAAAACGGCTTATCCGTATAAAGGAGTCTTAGACCATAATTAATAAGATGGGACTTGAACCCAAAATTTTATCATCATGCGGTGCATCAAAAATCTAATATGATGTCTTACCATTTTGGTGCGATAAGACTTAAATTCATCGATTAACATTTTTGGTAAATGGAATCAGATGAGATTTTCGTCAATATCGTTAGCTCTGCAACGTTGAGTTTGATCTCAAATGACCTTTAATTCAAATTCCAAAGAGATCGGAATGATTTTGTGATGTTTTCGAGTCTTTATTGTATTAATATCGTGTTTGTGGGTTTGAGGCCTTGGATTGGCTGGAGTTTCAAGTTGGTACGGTTGAACTGTGACGAGTGTCTACCTTATTGTTTGTGTGGTGTAATTATATTGAGAATAAATTGACTATATCTGTTATATACTTATACACACGGCATCTGCATTTGTTACGTTTTGAGATAGTAAAATGAGAAATGTGTATTTGAGGTCCTCAGATGATTTTGTCACAATTCTTACTTGTTTTGAGCTCCGAGGGAGCATGTTACTGGATTTACTCGAGAAAACTTGGAATTTTGAAAGGAAGTACATCATTTTCTAAGGTTTTTGTCTCAAAAGAGATATTTTTTTTCCATAAACTTGTTGATTTTACTATCGGGACCTGAGTAATTCGACGAAAAATACTAATTTCATAAGAGTTTCGAAAAAAGAGGTTTTCTTTAAATACACAAATTTCTGTGATTTTGTTGAAAGATGTGTTGTTTCACTTTGCTACTGATAAGCTCGTGAAAGCATTCCGGATAGCTCGAAAAAACTATTCCGAATTATATTTCTTGTATTACGCTCATTGATAAGCTTGAGGAAGCATTTTGAGCGGTTCGAGGAATTTTATCGGACTTTTACTTTTAGGCATTGACCACGTGTACATTGCATTATCTTGCTTTATGTGTCTGTTCGTAATTTATTTGTTTTGGGTGTCTAATGCTCATTATTATGATTATCTTCTATGTCTGCAGTGGCATGTAGGGTTCTAGTTAGCTGTTGAATCGTAGTACCAGCACTATCGTTTCTCTTTTATTTATGTAGTTTCTATCTTAGCTTGGTCAGCCTATGATGCTTACTGAGTACCCCGTGTTTTAGTGCTCATATTACATTTGTGCATTTTTTTCATACAACTCCTAGTTCAAGCCATCCACGCTGATTCCAGATCTTCGGAGGCCGTCACTGTAGGATCGTGGTGAGCTTTTGGTATCCGGAGATATATCGCTTTCTCTCTTTTGAAATGTCTATTTATTTTGTATTTGATTAGACAAAACTGTTGTATACCATCCTTTCTGTACTTAGATGCTCTTGTACCGGTGACACCAAGTTTGAAATTTGGTTCTTATGTATAGTTTTGTCTTTTTTGATCACTTTCAGACACTTTCTGTATATTTTGCTTGGTTATATACATATGCTATGAACCCCTCTTCTTTCTTATTATTGCTTTCGCATAGTTTATCTTTTATTGGTACAAAAATTAATAATGCAGAGATTAGTAATGATGGGATTAGTAATGCAGGGATTAATAGTGCAGGGATTAGTAATGCAAGGTTTATTTTTATCAAGTGTTTGGTTCATTGTTTCCCACCTCATCTTGTGTTTGGATTAAAACTTTATAAAAAACTTCTTTCCAATTATACCCTTGAATTATTATGTAATTGGGTTAAGGTAAATAATTGCCGGACAATATTATTTTTTATGGCATTCTAACTAGCTATGAGAAGAACAATTTTGTTGTCATGGTTGCCTTCATTTTTTTTCACTTAAATTATTTGAGGATAAATAATTATCATCTTAGTAAATTGATGACTTTCAAAATGTCAATTTTCAATTTTAAAAAGATAAACTATCAACTTTTAAAATTGAAAAGACGGTAAACAATAGTAAAATTGAATAAACCATCTACATTTACACATAAAAATTGCAAGTTGTAGTTTTAATCACTACAAGAAATCAGGTTTGTTGTGGCGACTAAAGTCGCTACAGAATCTCATAAAGTCGCCACTAAAGGGATTCAACAGCGACTTTGCAACCATAACTGAAAGTTATTTGTGACGACCTTTGATGGTCGCCACTAAATCTTATCATTTGCAGCGACAATGTCCGCCACTAAAATAAAACAAATATGATATCAAAAATTTATATATGATGAAGGTCGCCCTTGAAAAATTTATTTCCAGTGGCGACTAGTGTCGCAACAAAATATATTGCACATTTAGTGGCAACGCGTATCGCCACAGCAGCTTAGATTTAGTGGCAACTTTGGTTGCTACAAATAATTTGTTTTTGCAACAAAATTACGTCGCCACTAAAACTCATTTTTTCAACAAAAAAAAAACTGGCCAAATCTAATATATTTCCGATGGCCACCTAAATTTGTAGAACCAATATACAGGTAATTTTTATCATGTAATACTATAAACATTGAATATTATTCGACCAACAAAAAGTATTCGCTGATCCAATATAACAAGAAATTTTATTACTCAAAAGTCAATTGAGTATATACACAAGATTGTTGTTCATTGTCATTATATACATACATATGCTCAAAAAATTAGTATTTTCAACTCCTCCTTGGTTGATGCTATTGGTAATTGTTTATGATCTTTGTCCCTGGTTATCAAAGAAAAAAAAACATTATCACTGAACAATTCACATACTAGTGCCAACAAAAAAGGGGCAATCACATTATTATTGGAGTTAAAGATTGCAAAGCACATCTAAAAGATAAAGGGACAATATGAGTACATGACCAAGAAAATTGCTTGATCCAATAGCCTAATCTCATAATTCAAATTTGTCAAACTATGCTCAAGTAGGTCATAGTACAATGACTGAAGAACCACATCAAAATAACACATGAATGAGAATTTAAAGAAAAACCAACTCAATTTCTTATAGTTAAGCTTTAAGATAATTCTGCATACAGTCTATAAACACCATAAGATGATCAATAAAGGAAGTTCGAAAATATAAACACCATAAATAGAAAGTGTGTAAACTATACCAAGAGTAAATTGTACTTGATTTGAAAGGCTGCTATTCATTGTTGGCAAAAGTCATTCATAAAGGACAAGTTTCCTATATGATCCAAAAAAAATAAAATTGGTTTCATGGTGTTGAAGTTAGTTAATTGCATGATTGGTTCCATTATATATACTTCATAGATATTGACTAGTGCACCTTCAGCCTTTATAGTAGCTCCTAGCCTCCTTGAGAGAAAGTACTACACAAGAAAACACTTTGAATGTTCTTTCTTGAAACACAACAAGAAGGCAGGAAAACAAAATTCATGAAAACTTTATCTTAAAATAATATCAACATCACAAATATAAATAGTGAAAAATATACCTTGGTATGAAATATAAGAGCAAAATTTTAAGAACAAAATGGAAAAAAAAAACAACAAACAAGAAAGGAATGATCCTCGTATTGTTTGGAAATTGATCCCATATTGAGCAATATATGCCTTTTCTTTTTATAAAGGGGGAGGATGAAGCCTATTATTGTATTACGTTATTGTGCAAAATATTAATATACTGTTTCAAGGGACAAGGCAATACTTTGATCACTACACCTTATTGTGCAAAATATTAACTTAAGATAGGAAAAATCCAAATGTTATTATATTGTTTGAAGGGACAAGGCAGTACTTACACACAAAATTCTACAATTTTAACTTAATTTTGCAATCATGTTTTTCAAAAGGAGAACAACTATTGACATGTCAAATAAATGCAAGATATCAGCACATCTAAATATGAAGAAATTATAGTTGTTCTTAGAAATTTTTGTTATCTCTGCCTTGACATTTTAGTTTTGGTCAGAAATTTGAAGACATTTTAGTTGTGGTTAGAAATTTTTGTTTCCTTTTGGTGTTTGCATAACTTTGAGAATTCTTTCAATTACCTACAGTGACTACTACCAGGACAAGGACATGAAAATAACAAAGAATTCTTAAACAGGAGATGATGCAACGTTCATATATAAGAGATACAATTCTAGTGTAGTGACCTTCACCAACTTAAAAATTACAATGCAATACATACTAATTGAATACAATAACTTACCCAAGGTAGTTCCACAATTAGGGTCTAGGGCCTTTATGGGGGTAGAGGTTGTTTCCGATAGACCCTCAACTCAAAAACGTGCCATCAAAGTAAAACTATACCAAAAGAAGATTAAAAAATTATTTGTGAAATATTAAGTTCAGTGAATTTTTTCCCCCTGACAATTTTATGGCCTTAAGGAAACAGAATGTTGACTACTAATAGAAAATGGGTGCAGGAAAGAAAGAAGAAAAAAGATATCAATCAACATGGTAGCAAATTAGTTAGTACAGAGAGTTGTGAAGCACTCCAATAAAGAGAATACAAATATTTTATCAGGTACAAAATGATACAGAAAGTTTATTGGTTTTAGATGATTCCCCTTTTGAAAATTCAACCCAGCATACAAGAGTATAGGGGAGGAAATAGGAAAGCAAACCTTGTATTGCCAGTCCTGGGATACTTTCTTTGGTCCTTGTGTTCTCTTTAACTATTTCCTTAATTTGAATGACATTTACTTTTGGCATGGATAAATAATTAGCATTTATATGTCTAGGCATAATAGTAATCTACAGAAAATAAGGATACAACCCATCATTAAAAATCAAGTTACAATGACATAATTTTCTTAAAACAGTTTAAAAGTACAAATTAAATTTTGACATGGCATAAATTGGAACAACAATGAGAAATACTATAGTAAGTGAAAATGCATAAAAGAAATTAAAAACTTCTCTAGAGTATGAATCTTTTAGGAAATAAGGGACATACCTATTGTTTTCAATGCTCTGAACATACATATGTTCCTCTCCAAAGACAAATAGTTAATTCCAATACCTAATAATTTGTCTTTTGTGAATAACGAAGGGTTCTTCACCAATAAGGATTCTTCAAAATTTTATACTGATCCCTACTCTGTTATATAATCCCTCTCCAAACTATTCTACTCACGTCAAAAATGAGACTTAGAGCCTGTTTGGCATTTATTTTGAGAAAAAACACTTTTTTTGAAAAATTAGGTGTTTGGCAAACATGTAAAACTGCTTTTAAATGGAAGCAGAAGCAGTTTTTCTGTTGTTGGGAAGAAGCTAAAAATTTCTGCTTTTTAAAAAAGCAGAAGCAGAAACTGAAAATTATGTTTTTCAAGACAAAAATATTCCTTCTATATATATATTTACCAATATATCTCTTATTATTTAATTAACATATCTCAAATGTTTGGGTAAGTTTCATTTAATAATTTTATTTTTTATTTTTATTTGATAACTTTTATATTTTATTTTACGTTTATGTATTATTATTATTATTATTATTATTATTATTATTATTTTATTCATTATTTTACATATTATTTTGCAGAATTAGAAAAAAGGTAACAACAATAATTTTGCAAGATTAGGAAAAAAAAGAAAAACAACAATTAAAGATTTAAACCCTCCAAAAAAATGTATAATATTTATTGAAAGTTTGAATATGAATATTTTAATTTAATAAAAATAAAAAATTAATTTAATTTTTTGTAATAGATGTTTAAGCTAGTTTCTCTCTATAAAATAATCTTAATATTAAAAATACATTAATACTTGCCCTTTATCGTAATTTGACTCTCAAAAACACTTTTTTTTTAAAAATTAGCCAAACACAATTTTCTTATAAAAAGCACTTATCAAATAAATTAGCCAAATACAAATTGCTTTTTTTCAATAGCACTTTTCTGAAAAGCCATTTTAAAAAGTGCTTATGAAAATAAATAGTTTTTAGCAGCAATGCCAAACAGGCTCTTGATGTAAGTGTACCAAGTTGTGCTATGAAACGTAGGCCTTTCAAACATAATATTCTATACTTTTACCAAATTGTTCCAAGTCTACCCTAGAATCTACCAATTGAAATTTTTTTATTAGAATCCTCAAGCACATCTCTTCAAACAACAAGAAAATGCAACAAAACCCTTCACACACACCCAAAACAAAAGATCCAAGTTGTAAGCTTTATCCATTTAGCTGCCCCACAAAAAAATTGTATGGTCTAGATATACATATAACAGCACTAATATGCAAATGCAGAAAAATATGCAGATCTTGTAATAAGCTCAAAAACAAACGATTGATTACAATCATAAAAATAGCTTTGAAAATTGTAGAAAGAGAATCAAAGTCAAGGGAAGGAACATACAGATTGAAAGAAACATAGGGGTAATAAGGAGGGACTCATTGACGCAGCAAGCGAGGAGCATCAATCGGTAGCTAACTTCCAACTCCCAACTCGAGATCTTATTCAAAACCCAAAATTCATAGATACGTAAAGAGAGAATGGAGGGCACAGAGTGGCACTCACGACATTGTTTTAGGAGAAAGGGGGGAAAGGATTTAGAAAATGGTGTGTTCTAGATAGTTCTAGGGTTTTGGGGGAATCGGGAGATGGGATTTGGAAAAAAAGACAGAAATAAAGAAAAGACAAAAGGAATATATTTAAGCAAAATATATGGCATTTATTTATAATTTTTTATATATAAAAAAAAGAAGAATTAGGAGCGAGGTTGTCGCCACAATTAACTTCTTATGCCAATTGTTGAAGGGTCGCCACAAATGTCTCTTTTGTCAATTTTTTATTTTGTGGGGGATAAAAATTTAGTATGCATTAGTAGCGACTTTTATAAAGTCGCCACTTATACACTTACTTTTTGCAACGATGGTAAGGGTCGCCACTAACTCTTAACTTTTTGTGGCGACGTTTCAAGGTCGTGGCTATAATTATACCGTTTAAGGCAACTTAAGTTGTTGCCACTGAAAATCTAATTTCTTGTAGTCAATATGTATGCAATTTTATAAAATTTTCAAAATACAAATAATTAGAAAACCATACAAATATATATATATATATCTACAAATTATACATTCAATTAAGATCACAAACGTCACGTGGTGATATATTTGCTTTTTTAATTAGTTAATGTTAAACAACTCACATTTCAAATATTGCATTAATTTGTATTGGATTTATTTAGTAACAAACATCTCTCTCTAAATAATTTGTAAGCTAATTTATTTAAATAAATTTACTAGTACAAATATAAAACATAAAATCAAGAAATAAACAAAATAATTAAAATGATTTGAGGGATATTTTTGTCTTTAAATAGACTTATCCCATGATATTATATCCTATGTATTACTAATACCTCCAAATGGAAGGTATTAATAATACATCGTATAATAATATATAGGAGGTATAACTAATCCATGGATTAGTTATACGTAGGCTCAAATTCCAACCAAACATAGTACTAAATAATACCATACATAATACATGGACTATTTGTTTTAATGCGTCCTACCAAACTACCCCTTGGGGTCGTTTGGTACAAAGATTAATAATGCAGAGATTAGTAATGCTGGGATTAGTAATGCAGGGATTAATAGTGCAGGGATTAGTAATGCAAGATTTATTTTTATCAAGTGTTTGATTCATTGTTTCCCACCTCATCTTGTGTTTGGATTAAAACTTTATAAAAACCTTCTTTCCAATTATACCCTTGAATTATTATGTAATTGGGTTAAGATAAATAATTGCCGGACAATATTATTTTTTTATGGCCTTCTAACTAGCTATGAGAAGAACAATTTTGTTGTCATGCTTGCCTTCTTCTTTTTTTTTCACTTAAATTATTTGAGGATAAATAATTATCATCTTAGTAAATTGATGACTTTCAAAATGTCAATTTTCAATTTTAAAAAGATAAACTATCAACTTTTAAAATTGAAAAGACGGTAAACAATAGTAAAATTGATTAAAATCATCTACATTTACACATAAAAATTGCAAGTTGTAGTTTTAATATGTATGAAATTTTATAAATTGTTCAAAATACAAATAATTTGAAAACCATACAAATATATATATATATATCACAAACATCAAGTGGTGATATATTTGCCTTTTTAATTAGTTAATATTAAACAACTCACATTTCAAATATTGTATTAATTTGTATTGGATTTATTTAGTAACAAACAACTCTCTCTAAATAATTTGTAAGCTAATTTAGTTAAATAAATTTACTAGTACAATATAAAACATAAAATTAAGAAAATAAACAAATAATTAAAATGATTTGAGGGATATTTTTGTCTTTACATAGACTTATCCCATGGTATTATATCCTATGTATTACTAATACCTCCAAATGGAAGGTATTAATAATACATCCTATAATACCATGTAGGAGGTATAACTAATCCATGGATTAGTTATACATAGGCTCAAATTCCTACCAAGCATAGTACTAAATAATATCATACATAATACATGGACTATTTTATTTTAATGCGGACTACCAAACGACCCCTTAGTATTTTTTTACTACTTGTTGGGTTTTGGCTTATCTACCGGCAGGGTTTATGGTAGGAGTCATCATGGCTCAATTTCAGATCGTGACAAATTATAATTTGTATTCATGTCCAAACACAATTTGAATTTTCAACTTAAATAAGCACTCCATCCATTTCAATTTGTTTGTGCTATTTTGACTTGACACGAAATTTAAAAAGTTGAAGAAATTTTTTGAATCATATGGTCATAAACTAAAAGATATGTCAAATGTACCAAAATGCCCTTTAATTTTATGGTATTAAACATGTATGTAAAAAATTGAAAAGAGTCGCCATAAAAAAAGACATATTTTTTTAAACAGACTAAAACACAAGAAATTCTATTTTTTTTTTAAAAATAATCACAATTTTTATCTCCAAACGTCTCTCCCGATTTACAACCAATAATTCAGGCTCTTCAATTCTTCAAATGAAAAAGACAACTCTCCATTTCCAACTGCCAATTTAATTTCCACCCAAAGTAACCCAAAACAATGGAAAAAGAAGTATCTACTAGTACAATTCTATTCTTCTCTTTGTGAAAAATAAATTAAAAAAAAAAAAACTAGTTGCTTCTGCTTGCACCATTATTTAATATTGAGATGGACAGAATTTAACACCGACACTATTTATTAAAGTTACAGAGTTTCAATATGAATATTTCTTAAACCATTGATACATCATAGTAACCAATTATTTTATTTAATACCGTTAATGTGAAATAATTATATTTTGACTAATTTACCCTTTTTAATATAATTCTTTATTCAATTAATTTCAGAAATTGTATTTTTCTTAAAAAAAATAAAAGGAAAACAAATAACATAAAGGTGGGTACGACGGGATTTTTTTTTTAAAAAAAGTTTTTTTAAAATTTTATTTTTCTAGTATTTGATAAGTAAACAAAGAATATTATTTCAAAAATATTTATATGTAATTTAGCAAAACACTATTAGGGTGGGATGAGGTCGAGAGTGGGGGTTCGGGGTGAGATGATCAAGGAGTGAGAGGTTAGGGGCATTGAGTAGGTGTAAAGGAAACAATGAACTTGAAACGTTACTTATGAAACTTGTTTTTTCTACGTCTATTCAGTGACGGCTCGCCAATAAGACATAGGCCATATGCCCCCAATTTTGGAGGGCCTCAAATTTTATCAAGAATAAATTATGTGTTAATTTATTCTTGAAGCTATTGATTGTTTATGATAAGAAAGTACAATATTTTGTTATAAACTTATATTATTTTACTCTCTTTAACTTATATTATTTTACTCTCTTTAACTTTTCAAATAAAAGAAATCAAGTAAACGTTGTTTTTCTATTTAACATTATATTTTGTCCGCTAACATTTTGATTATTTTATTCTCTTTAACTCCTTTTGTACTCTTTTTCTCCAAATCTCACATAAATTAGAGTAATGTCTAAAATAAGATTTGATAGTCAAAAAATGTTGTGCAATTTTTTTTTATTTTTGGCGCGGGGGGAGAGGGGGGGGGGGGGATTTAACAAAATATTCATTGAATTAAAATTTCTTATCCCAATAAAATCCAATTTTCATTTATTACATAAAATAGCCATTCAGACTTTGTTATTGCCAACAAAGTGCATATTATTTTCTGCTTCTCTTCTTTTCTTCCTTCTTCTTCACTAAATTCTAGTTTGGCAAGATGAACAAAGACATAAATGAGGTTACCTCCGTAAGAAAAACTTCAAGTACATGTTCAGGTATTGAGTCACGACAACAAATATATTAAGAACTATTTTTGCTCGATTTAAAATTTGACGTACTACAAAAGTAAATTATTTCGAGTGAATAATATATCAAAAGACTCTAAACATCGATCGAGCTTGTATCTAAAATTTGAAACTTTTAACAGGAGATTTTGAGTTGTTCGGATTGAAAGACTCCATTAGCCACTAAAACTTCTTTAAAGATTGATTTAACAATCGACGTGTCGCGAACGTGAATCGTTTCGAGTGAATAATATATCAAAAATAGTGAAACATTGAGATGAGCTCATATCTATAATTTAATTTGGGGTTGTTTAGAAAAGATTTGAGTTGGTTGGGATTGAAAAAATATAAGCAGCCTGCAATGGATGAATGCTGTATAAGCAACGTATATGAATGTACATACACTTGTGATACATAGTTATACATAATATATACATGATATATTTTATTTGTACAATATCGATACAGTACATACACATTATATAACTATTTATCGATATATTGCATATACATGCGGCCATTTTTGTTGAAAGTAATCTTTGTCATCTGTACAATTACGTAAATTGACCCTTTTTATTACTTCCTCTGTCCAACAATAGTTGTCTACTTTTGATTTGGCACACCTCTTAAGAAACAATAAATAATAGGGGTGATATTACTATACTATCCTTTGACTTTATTAAATTTAATGTTTTCAGAAATGTGTTAGATGATAAATAGTATTTAATGACAAGGGTAAAATAGACACAAAAAGTAAATTGTCTCTTGATTTTCTAAATTAGACAAGTATTGTTGGACAACTATTTTTAGTATAGTGGACAATTATTGTTGGACGGAGGGAGTATTTCTTTTTAGTTCTTCAAGCATTACAACAAGCATATTATAAAGTGGTGTGTACCAAGTTATCAACTTTTTGAATCAAACTCTATCATTCTAACTCCATTATTTTTATTTAAAATTTGTCAACTTATTGCTTCTAGAATTATGTTAGCAGTTATTGTAATGATTGCCTCAGTGAAAAAATTATTTTTTCTAACATTCAAATCAATAAAAATTTACCTGAAATTGACAATTAAAAAAAAATATTTGAAGAAATAAATTAAAAGAAAAATATTAAGTAGTAAAATTTTTCATAAAAAGGTTGGAAAATGTATTCAAATAAAATGTAGGGAAAATAGCCTGATATACCCATCAACTTTGCAATTTAGAGCTGATATACCCCTAGTTATGAAAGTGGTTCATATATACCCTTACTGTTATACAAATGGCTCACATATGCCCTTTTCCTCTAATGGAAGTGAAAAAATAATTTTTAAATTAATTTTTAAACTTTTTTTTATTTTTTTAAAAAAGCTAATACATGCGGGGGTATATTTGATCTTTCTCACACGCTTATTTCTTTTGACTATTTTTATTCATCGACTAATTTAAATTTATTACTCTTTTATGGTCATATTTATTTTTTTCACTTATTCCCTTGTAAAATTTATTATAGATGCCCCAAATATTTTTTTTACGGATACAAAAACTAAATTACAATATAGCCATAGAAAAATTAATTGTAATTTTTTTTAACTTTTTAGTTTTTTTCCACTCACACTTCTTTCTTTTTATTTCTCTTATTTTTTTTACTAAAGAATGGAAAAAAATAAAATAAAAAACTCAAATAAAAATAATAAAGAAGTCAAAAAAATAATTTCTGTGTTGAAAAAGATTAAATACATGATTTTTTTTAAAAATTGATTGAAAAAATAAATTTAAAATTATTTTTGTTACTTTTGTAACGGTAGGGGTATATGTGAGCCATTTTTTTAACGGTAGTGGTATATATGAGTTATTTTGTAACGGCCTGGGTATATGTGTGCCACTTTTGTAACGAAGGGTATATTAGCTCTAAATGACGACGTTGAAGGGTATATCATGCCATTTTTATAACGGTAGGGATATATATGAGCTATGAAATTTATTTTGATTTTAGGTCTCCAATCATGTTGAGCCACCTCTCTTTCCATTAGGAAATTCATTCTTCTCTTTTTTTTTAAAGAAATTTATTTTTTCCTAGTGAAAATATTGTACAAAATTTTGACCAATAGTTCTTAAAATTCCCCAGCGGCCATAACTTTCTTTGATGTTGTCTCCCTATGTACTGCCAATACTAAAAAAAGTTTAAATTTGTAATAGTAGAAATGTCACTGGCCATTGAAAGGTGCTCGACTATTAAGAATTGTTGCTCTCAAATGCATATGCAAGTATATATAGTAATACAAGTTATATAGCCTCAAGAATTCTCAACATACGAACCACTATGTCCTGAAGCACAAGAGTAGCAATGAAATCGGGTGGTGCATGTGTTGGTCCAATCTTATATGTTGGAATAGGTTCATCCTTAGGAATAATATCTGACTAAGAAGATATAGCTCTAGCAATGTGTTGCGATACAATGGTTTCATTGGTATACATCTACTCCACAATGGTGTGATGTGAGGCGGAACCTGTAAAGCGTTCATGAGGTTCATATACCTACTCAAGATCATTTTTGTCAGTCTATAATAAAATTTGTCCTCAATATCATTAATAATCAAATCCATCGAAATATTTTTCAACATGTTGTTTTTATAGTACCAAGTTTGTGGCTCGAGAATGAATATGTATGCATGATCAGAGTAATAATTTTTTTTTAAATGCAACAGATATATATGAATGTCTTTAATACAATAACCGTAGGCTACAAGCCTTCTCAAATAATATATGTACCTTCTATAGGCCATATTTTATCAATCAAGCAAATCACTTTCAATAAGATGTTCGTTTCTACAAATAACTCCTCATGTATAGTCAAATGCATGGAAACAGAGTAGTACTCAATAACGATACATTGTAAGTCATATAACATCTATTAGCTGAATCCCAACACAATTCACGATAATGATTCATCTCTACAATACTCCAATCTTATCATTTCTCCCAAACCCATAACATTGTTTATACAATAAGGGGTCGGTTGGTATAATGGATAAGAAAAAATAGTTATGGGATTGTTTTTAGTGCATGCCTCTTTATTTCATTTTTGATTACAAGTATGGGATAACTATGCCGGAATTAGCAAATAGTATTGGTATAAGTTATTCCTTCCTCTTGATGGAATAACAATCGCAAGATAACTTATCTTGGGATAAAATAATTAACATGACAAAAATATCCCTAAAATCTATTTTATTATCACTTTTCATATCTTTATACCATATTATAAAGCCTGCTAAAAATTTTGCTGCTCATTGAATGGAGTTTTGATAAATTTAAAATAAATCAATAATTAGTATAATAAAATTATTCAATTGCTTGCGTCTTTTTTGACAATCAAAAGAATTTCAAGAATTTTATTTCTCATTGTAATTGTTAAAAATTTATTTTTGCAACGAGAAATACTATCAAATTTCAGTCCAATTTAGGCTATTGTATTTGCTTATGACAGTGAAGAAGAGAGGATTCCCACTAGCCTCAATAGATTGCTCCATTCTTGTGGATTGCAAATTTATAAATAATTAAAATTCCTTTGATTTTGCTTTTAAGCGTGAATAACTAAAACCTTACAAAATATGTATATAAAAACTAAATAAGGTGGATGGTATTTTTGTAAACAAATAACTAATTCTTAAAAAGTATCCAATGCTTATTAGCTTTAGATCATGTTTGGCATTGTTGTTGGGAGGCCAAAAGTGTTTTTTTTTAATTTAGAAAAAACACTTTTTTTTTGAAAAATTAGGTGTTTGGCAAACTCTTAAAAGTGCTTTTAGATTGAAGCAAAAGCAATTTTTCTGCTATTGGGAAGAAGCTAAAAATTTCTGCTTAATATCCCTTACATATATACATATTTACCAATATATCTCTTATTAATTAATTAACATATCTCATAAGTTTGATTAAGTTTCATTCAAGAATTTTATTTTTAATTTTTATATGATAAATTTTTATTTTATTTTATGTTTATATATTGTTATTTATATTTTATATATTATTTTACGTATTATTAGAAATAGGTAACAACAATATTTTTTTTTTAAAAGTAACAAATAAAGATTTCAGCCCTCCCAAAAAAAGTAACAACTAAAAAAAATTTATTTTCTTAATTTACGTATTATTTTATTTTAATTTTTTTTTAACTTTAGAGGATTATGAAAAAAAAAAGATAATAGCTAAAGATGGAATCCAAAAAAAAAAAGGGTAACAAATAACAAAAAGATTCTTCTTCTTCTCAATATTTTTCAACAATACTTTTGTAAAAAAAATTTCTTAAAAAAAATAATAATTAAAGATTTCAATTCCCCTAGAAAGGTAATAAATAAAAAATTTCCTTTTCGTAGTTTACATATTATTTTTTTCTGATTTGAATTTTTTTAACTTGAGGGAATTATAACATACAAAAGATAATAGCTAAAACACATTGATACTTGCTCTTTTTCGTTATTTGACTCTCAAAAGCACCTTTTAAAAAAAATTAGCCAAACACAGATTGCTTATCAAAAGTATTTTTCAAATGAATTTGCCAAACACAAATTGCTTTTTTTGAAAAGCACTTTTCAGAAAAGCTATTTTTAAAAAAACACTTCTAGAAATAAGCAGTTTTTAGCAGCAATGCCAAACAAACTCTAAATACAACGAACCAAACAAGCAATACAAATTAATCCCAACATAACTAATCCCATCATAACTTATCACAGTATAAGTAATCCCAACATAACTTGTTGACAAACCAAACGACCCCTAAGTTATCACCCAAGCCAAGTCTAGAGCTAAGTCATAACTTACCTCAAAGACCGAAAAATGCACTATATATGAATTCTCACACAATCGTCTTCCTCTTATATATTGGAGTCCGGAGCTAAAAGGGCAAATAAATTGAGCCAAAATTTCAAAAGGGCAACAAAAAATTACTTTGAAACCAAAAGGGTAACATTTAAACGGAATGGGAAACGGTGTTAAAATTATGGTGGAAAGGAGCAGGGGCCAATGCGCCTTGTAAGGCGCAAGGGGGACAAAGACTTACAAGTCTATGACACCCCTGCGCCTTACAAGATGCATTGGTCCTTACGCCTTTCTCTTAATATATATATAAAAAAAATTCTCTACAATTTTTTAAGCCGTTCTGCCAAGCAACTCGTTTTCTTTTCCATTTCCAAGTTAATTAGTGACACTTCTAATTAGTGACACTTATAATTTAAAATCAAAAAGCTACTCCTACTATAGTAAATGCTACTCCTTTAATTTGGATACATTTATTATTTCCTTTATTTATGAACTATACTCCCTCCATTTCAAATTAATTGAATTGTTGAGACATTTTTAATTTTTCAAATTAACTTAATTGTTCGATCTTCAAGACTACTTTTAGAATATTCTTCCAATTTTACCCTTCATTAATTAGTATTAGAATTAGTTATATAATTAATGTTTAGTTATTTTAATCATAAATTTGATAATAATTAATAAGGGTAAAAATGGAAGAATATTCTAAAAATAGTCTTGAAGATCGAACAATTAAGTTAATTTAAAAAATGATAAATGTCTCAACAATTCAATTGATTTGAAAGGGAGGGAGTAAAGTTCATAAATAAAGGAAATAATAAATGTATTCAAGTTGAAGATGTAGCATTTACTATAGTAGAAGTAACTTTTTTAAATTACAAGTGTCACTAATTAACTTAGAAATGGAAAAAAAAACGTGTTGCTTGGCAAAAAGGTTTAAAAAACTGCAGAGATTTATATATATATATATATATATATTAAGAGAAATGCGCCTTGTAAGGCGCAAGGGTGTCATAGACTTGTAAGTCTTTGTCCCCTTGCGCCTTTCCATCTTAATTTTAATAGCGTTTCTCATTCCGTTTAAATGTTGCCTTTTGGTTTCAAAATAATCTTTTGTTGCCCTTTTAGAATTTTGACTCAATTTTTTTACTCTTTTGGCTCCGGACTCTTATATATCATCTCAAATGCTCAATCTATTAAAATCTATTAAAATCGTGTTATACATATAAGTATACTAGTCTAACGACATCAATATAACAGTCAATCTCAAGCCTCCAACGTCAAAATTAGAATTTTCTTTTAGAATCAGTTTACCCAGGAACTCATATTTGTAATTTTATCAAAAACGTGATTTGAATTGACCCTTAAATCATCAAATCAAAATATGATTAGGTGCAAAACCCCTAAATTTTCAATACCCGAATGTGGTTTAAATGATCAATCAGCATTAGCAGGGAGATATAATTTTATCTTTGCAATGAAATTTCTAAATACCTTCAAGAATTTCCCTAATCAGAGCTCAAAGTCTCCAAAAATCTAAATTCTAATTCTATTTGGGGAATTAATTCATTCATTAATATTTAATATTTAATAAAAAATAAATTTCATTCATTAAATTATTTACTCGGTGGACGTACCAAATTATATCTCAATTTTCATAAATTGATCTTTTATTCATCCCATGGATTATTATCAGTTGTGGTAAGTATCTAGGTAACGATCAATCTCTCAACTAATATTTTCGCCCCGCTTTAGATAAACACTCTAGGTAAGATTATCATTTCCAAAATTGAATTAATTATCATACACAGTAAAACAAAATCTAATACACATAATAACCTTTAACTAACGTCCCATCTTACACTACAAACATCAAATATAATTAATATATCTAAATACCAGTCGACCAATCTTACTATTTCTAGCGAGAAACAAAAAGAAAAAAAACTAGCAAACCTACTAACTATACTAAGCTAGAAACTGCATGAATTTTCATTTTTTCTCCCCATCATTTAAAACGAAAAGGAAGAAGAAAATTGAAACCAAACAGTTACTAGAGCGATCGTTTCCCTCAAAATCAGTACATCATTTCAGATCCAACCCAAGCAAATTAGGCGCAGGCGTATCCCACACCAAATACTTGCCATTTCCATCTTTAAATATCGATGCTTCCTCAAGTACAGAACATTCCTCGTCCTCAATTATGTTTTCCATGTGAGAAGAATCAAGATTGAGCTTCGCGTCCGAACCATAGAGCCTACGCGCTGCATCGTCGTAGGCTCTAGCCGCTTCGAGCGAGGTGTTGAAAGTGCCTAACCAAATTCGTGCTCCGCGATTTGCTTCTCTTATTTCAGCTACCCATTTGCCCCATGTTCTTTGTCTTACTCCTCTATACGTGCACAACGCATTTTCTGGTCCGCCTTTACCTTTCATACAACCTTTTCTCGATTTCTTTGATTCTGACCATATATTCCTACTTTTTACGGATTCCGCCATCAATTTACACTTGTATTTTCTTACTTAAATTACTTCTATTTTTTTTCTTTAAAAAGCTAAGGTTTGCCCTTGCATGAATTGGCCAAAAAAGGGAAATATGAGGTACTAGGCATTACTCATTCTTTTTTTCTAATTAAAATAGGAGGACATTTTTATTTATAGTTGGAGAAGTTACAAGTGTACAAACATTAGTTATGCACGTGGATAACATGACACATGGCGCACAGGCGATAATACAAGTGTATCTGGTCATCCTTGTCACGCACGTGAAGTAAAATCGTTAACTCGATGATTTATGCATTAATTAAAGGGTTAAAGGGCTAAAAATATGGCTAACCTATTAAAAAGGATTTAAAAATACCTCTTCTTCTACTTTTCGGTCTAAAAATACTTTTAACTTCAATTTAATTTAGTTAAATGCTTTACTAATAAGTTAATTCTTTAATTTATTTTAAAATAGTTTTTTATTTGAATTCTTGATATTAGCTCATTCCAAAATATTTCAGTAAAATTTAAAAAATTTAATTATATCAATATTTAATATTTTTTTAATTCTTAATAACTATCATATAATAATAATTAAAAAATTACTTCGATATAATTAAATTTGCAGGTAACGGAAGGTTGTGCAAGTTTCGAGAAACTTCTGGTACATTGAATTTGAGGTTAGTGTTACCCATTTGAATATTTGAATTTCCTTTTCGTTATTACTCTCAAATTATCAGGGACTCGAAAGAGAAATTTATTAAAAAGTAAATTAAGGAAAATATTAAATATTGATATAGTTAAATTTTAATATGATGATTTAAATATAATTAAAAATATCAAAATAAAATAAAAAGTCATTTCATAAATTAAAACACAAAATAATAGTGTATAAAACGTGAAATAAAATACAGAATTTATGGTGTAAAAATGAAGAATAAGAATTTTATGGTGATATTTTAGCAGGGGTTCCACGTGTGTAGAAGCGAGTACCTTCGTTGGCGCACATTAGCGGACACGTGGGTAAAAGCTTTGAGTTAAGATCCAAATTTTGCCGCGAAACTTGCTTGCGTGGCAGTCTTGACGTAGATATTTGATAACGGACTAACCCAACTAATTTCAACTTTATTCAATTCATTATTATATTTTTATAAATAAACTTATCGATTTCCTGATAAATAGTTAATTATACTGACAATTTTTAAAAAATAAATAAATTTATATATGTATAAGAAATAACGATTCATACTTTATTTATTTTTTGTCTTGGGCCTTCGAATGAATTTAGGATGAAACATATTTACCTAAATATATAATTTATTTTACTATATTCTCTAAAATTTTTTGTCATTTGAAATAATTACAAAAATTTCTACTTTATGCGATGTATCAATCGGGTACATCACTTTACGTGATGTATTGGTCGGATACATCACTTTACGTGATGTATTGGTCGGATACATCACTTTAGGATGTATCAAGACGTACGCGATGTATCGGGATGTACGTGATGTATTAGTCGGATACATCACTTTATGCGATGCATCGGTCGGATACATCACTTTATGATGTATTGGGACGTACGCGATGTATCGGGACGTTACTTTATGCGATGTATCATTCGGATACATCACTTTACGCGATGTATCGAGACGTACATGATGTATCGGGACGTTTTGGGATGTATCCGGATTCCACCAAATTTATAGGATTTTTGTAATTTGAAAAAGATTAGGAATATGATATAATCACCTCTTAACACTATGAGATTTGTGTAAAATCTACAAATCAACATCCAAACTTACTTTACCGTTGTTAAATTTTTATTTTTTTATTTTTTTATTTCTAATCTAGTGTTATGAACTCATATTGGAGCCCAACTAACTCGGCTTCGTGCTACATAGGACCTTATCTAGAGAGGAACGCTTCCTGTCAAGGATTTTTTTGCATACCCTAAATTCGAATCCAAAATTTTTAGTTAAGAAAAAAACAACTTCGTCGCACCACATCCTTTGTTACTAATGTAAAAACTAAATTGGTTCCGGTAATTTTCAACAGCAAGTCATCAATTTTATTGGAAAAAATATGATATTATTTTATCATATATTTAATTATGAATATTAATTAATTTAAAATATTTTATCTCATCATTTAAATTGAAACAATGAAGATTATATATATTATTTTAAAAAATAAAATAACTTATCTCATGAATACCCTAACCTATCATATCCCACCAACAAAAAGAAATCTCTAACAGTATCAAGATTGGTTAAGAAAAGAAAAGGCACATCAAGTACCTTGATTATTTTTTTTTTCTAATTTTTATAATATTCACTAATTTACACCATACTTTCTTTCTCCCAATTTATGTTACACAATTAAAACTTTGAAATTCAAACTTTTAAAGTTTGATTATATTTGGAAATTAAGTTTTAAATACTCTGAAATAAAATTTAAAAATTAATAAAAAGTACTACAAGCCAAAATAACTAACTTAAATATTTCAAAACAAATAAAAAAAGGTTCCAGGACAATGAAAATTTTAATCTAACTCTCAAAAATTTTAATTGTATCACATGAATTGAGACAACAAAAATAGAGTAATGCAATTATGACTTATAAACAATTGAATTATTCGATATTCATTTATAACTCAAATTCAAAAAACAAGAAAAAAGAAGACATAACATGGAACGTATAATTTATGACGCAGAGAAGGAAGTTGGAATACCTTGGACATGGGCAAATATAGGTAAAATTTGAAGCACGTGAATTTATGATTTTTTCTTTTTGATATTTTATGTATATGTTTCAAAAAATTAATATGATATTATGTATTGACATTCATGATATAAAAATATTAAAATACCAATAGTTAATTGAATGTTAAATCGACATTCATGCTCTTATTCTCTCCCTCTTATTACATCATAACAATGCCGCAAACCTAGTGCCTTGTTCCACACGCTTAGTAAATTTGGCGGTCTAAATTCAAATTTTTTTAATTGAAGATAAAAGAGAAAATCGAATGATTTCAATTGAAATTGAATGATTTTATTTGATTTAATTTTTTTTTATCCAATTGAGAGATATATAATAACGGCGGGAATATAAATAATTTGATAATATAACGAAGGATAAAGATAACTATTAAACAAAAATTAATGGGTATTTTTAATACTTTTCCCTATAATCTATTCAATTTTACTCTTTATCTCTTGTTTTTAATTGAACAGTGATATTCTTTTTTTTTTTTTTTGACATACTACTTAAAATAAGAGGCTTGAAGCAGATAGGTAATGAATGACATGTTATTTTTTCCCAAGGGGCAATTTTAAAAATCCAAAAATTATGTTATTTTTAGTTGTGGCACTTATGTTTTTGGGTGCTTGTATTTTTTTCTCTTTTAGAAAAAAGAAAATCAGAAGTGAATGGAGTTTACAAGAATGAGAGGTTAATCTATCAGAATTGGAATGTAATCCACAACAAGAAAAATAAAGACAATGGAGGGACACTGATGTCCTTATCGTCTAACGGAGGGACACAAGTCTCGATCTTAAAGGCCTATCCTAAATTTATCTGATTTTTACCAATAATTAAAAAACTCACCCAATTAATTAAAGTTGCACTCAAATAACTTAAACCCATCCCCAAATTATAACACAAACCCCCTACAGTAAATCAGTAACACAATCCAGATGCCAAATCAACTTCTATTTTTCAAACCAATCGAATCAATGAAAAAACTCACCTAAGATTCATCCGTCACACAAAAAATGGTCAACGTCCATTATTGTATTTACAATCTTTGCTGTAATATTTCTTCTTACACTAATTTTCACTAACCCCATTTCCTCATTTAAGCCTAAATTAACAAACCCACATTCAAAATTGGTTCTTTTTTATGAAATCTTGCCCGAGATGCCTCTATTAGCTTACTCGATTTAAATTACTAAAATCGACGGCGTAAAGATGAAACGACTGCTTCAGACAGTGTATCATCCGAGGAACTATTATCTGTTGCAACTTGATTTGGAAGGTTCGGTTAATGAGAGATTGTGACGGTCCGAAAAGCCAAGGCGAAGCTTACGAGGACTCAGTCTTCACTTCTTCGGAAATCTCTGATTCTCCAACCGTCTAGCTACATTGTATCTTCCATCAACGAAATCGCAGATGATCATGAAGTATAACGAAGAATATTTAGGTATCATTTATGATAGTTCGAATGTATATTTGTCCTTTTTTCTTTCTTATATACTAAGAGCTTGTTTGACATTACTGTTAAAAACTACTTATTTTTAGAAGCATTTTTTAAAAATAACTTTTCAAAAAAGTGCTTTTGAAAAAAAATAATTTGTGTTTGGCTAATTCATTTGAAAAGTTCTTTTGATAAGCAAATTATATTTGGTTAATCTTTTTTAAAAGATGTTTTTGAGAGTCAAATTAAGAGAAAAGACAAGTATTAATATACTTTTAATATTAAGATTATTTTATAGAGAGAAACTATTTTAAATATCTATTACAAAAGATTTAATTAAAATGTATCATATTCAAATTTTCAATCAATATTATACATAGGTAAATAAATTAATATAATATTAACATAATGGTTTAAATAATAATTAAAAATATCAAGCAAAATAAATTTAAAACACAAAAATATTGTTGTTACGTTTATTTCTAATTCTGTAAAATAATACGTAAAATATAAAATAATAATATATAAACGTAAAATAAAATAAAAAATTTATTATATAAAAAAATAGAATTCTTAAATGAAATTTAACCAAACTTATGAGATATGCTAATATATATATATATATATATATATATTAGCATATCCCGGTGACGTTACACCACCACAAGTCAGAATTCTCTTTTAATTTACAAAAATAGCCTTCCCCTCCTCTCTAGAAACATTACATTCAGTCATTTCCCTTCCTATACAACGTAACTCTTCACAACATCACCACCATCTTACAAATTAAGCCTCCAACAAATATTCCTCCTTTAATTGTTGCAACTTCCCCTTCCTACACACACCCTCCCATTCCTTTCTTTACTTCGAGCAGTTGCTACTGTTCTCCTCTGCTGTCCCCGACACATTGATCAACGCCACCACCATCCAACAAATTTATGGTCTCCTCATTCAAACGCAAAAGGAACTAACCCCTCCTATGGACACAGAAGACTCAAATTTACTTACAAATATCCGCTCTCAATCCAGGTATGGTGCTCTTAACATACACTCTTCAAATTTAGCCTTACATCGGTTATTTGTTGTCTCACTCTCACACTCTCTGCCTTAAATTTCATTCACCCGTTAAGCCCTAATTATCGTTTTTCTATAAGATCATGCCTCCTTTTGCGGTTCATAATTTCATCCCTTATTTGTTTAGCTTCTTCTAACAAGAACACCATTCCTCCTTAACGCCTGTCAGGACTCATACTATGGATGCAAACGAACTGACTCCTGATATGGACGCAACGGACGCAACAGAACTTAATCATCTCCCAGCTCAAACCAGATATTCTACTCTTAACATACGCTTATCAATTTCATGCTTTCACCGTTTATTCTCTGTCACAACCTGCCACCCTTCGCTTTAATTTTCATTCACCCGTCACGTCTTCGTTAGCGTCAATCTGGACAATGTTGCCTCCTCATGCTGTTCATATTTTCATCCCTTTTTTTCCCAATTCTTTACAAGAGTACTATTCCTTTTTGTCTCCTACCAGGACTCCTGCTATAGACACAAATGAACTGCCTACTGCTATGGACCCAAGGGAACTTAAACAAATCCCCTATCAATCAAGGTATACATTCATATAATTTTCATCCACCTGTTATGTCCACGTTAATGTTAATCTGGACAATGGTTACTCTTCGTGCGGTTATTTTCGTCCCCTATTTTTTTCAAATTCTTTATAAGAGTACTATTCCTCTTTGTTGCCTACCAAGACTCTTGCTATGGATGCAAATGAACTGCCTGCTGCTATGGACCCAAAGGAACTCAAACAAATTTCCGCGCAATCCAGGTATATATTCATAAATTTAAGTCTTTCACCATTTATTGGTTGTCTCGCCCTTACACCCTTCACCTTAATTTTCATTCACCCCTTAAGTCTTATTTTAATTGCTACAATCTATAAACACGCAGGAATATACAGAATGAGGAAAGAACATCATCCACTCCTTCAAACCTAACCCCTCCTACTGATTTTCTAGGTAAATTCTACATTACAACTTCTATTTCATTATTGTTGCTCACAATTAATATTGCCTTCTACTCTTGCTTCAGTAACTGAACTACCTCCGGACCCCCTCGAATGGGCATACGCTCACCTATCGAAACTGCGAATCAACTACTTGCGGAGACAACACGCCCACCTGGGGGCCTTCATTCATTTTAGAATCCTGGAAGAACCACCCGGAGGCAATTAACAATGGTTGCGGAACCAATGTCTTATGTATTAATACATTATTATTTCCTATTTACCTCTTCATTTTGCTACCCTTTTACTTCCAATTACCCATCCGAACCCCCCTAGGTTGCTTAACATTGACAGTGTTGTGACAATGTCATTCTATTCCGAACAACTCACCTCCTATTCTGTTTGTATTATGTTTCAACTCGAGTTATAATGGTACATATCCTTTCGCCGATCTTCTGTTCCTTCATTAACATGATTTTATGGACTATTTGTAAAACAAATTCATCTTATGAAAATCACATTATTAAACCAAATGTGTTTAAAGGTAGTCTAAGAGTTTGCACAAAATCATGAATACATTATTAGATTAAAGAAAACAATTAAAAAAAGATATATGTTGATTATTAGAGCACTAAATTAAGGTCTTTTAATGACAATATAAGCGTCATATATTAGATACGGGAAATTATCTACCGCCATAGTTAGCAGAATAAAATGAATGGCTATAATTGAATGTTGATCACGAGTCCTTATAGGTAGCAAATAAGTAAGAGTTAATTTTGAATCACTCAACCAAGAAACTATAGATAATTAATCCATCATAATACATCCAAATGGTGAAATATTTTCCCAACTTTCAACGGTGGCTATTGAGTGAACATGAAAGACAATATGATGGACAATTTTGGGTTCTCGGAGTTTTTCCTCGCTCTTCCTCTATTCGGATGTATTTTAGGAGGGAGCGAGACAATCAAACGTGAACGGATGGAGAGCTTCGTGTTAACATTTAAGTCTAATCTATGCAAAGGCCCATGGCTATTAAAGCCCAATAAGAAATGAAATACTAACACACATATTGAACCTAAAAGTACTCTATTCTATATACACCTTACAATTTCATTTAAAAATAGAATAGCATAGCAAGTCTACAACAAGACGGGCTTTGTTTTAACTGTTTAGTCTAATATATGAACATATGGCTATTAAAGCCCAATAAGCAATGAAATACCAACCCATAAATTAAACCAACAACTACCCTATTTAATAATTCAAACGACGCATCTACCAAGTGTGAATGAAAAAAATAGCACTGCTCTTCCAAACACTGCGTCACTTCCTAACGGCTCTTCCTGAACACAACGTCTCGTCTTAACAGCTGTTCCAAACTATGTATCTTCCTAACCATTGTTCCAAAACATTGCATCTCATTCTAACGGGTGCCACCCTCTTTGCAATTGCCTTAATGTCTATATAATGCCTTGCAGCCTCCATACACCTATTTACAATCACTCCTCTCTGCCTTGCCTAAAACTCCCAGTTCTTCTTCTACTATTCGATAATTGTTATAAGAATATGACATATTCACTTGTTTCGAATTTGAATATTGCAAGGAATAACTGGTTAGTTAGGGTGCGAATTTACAGGATGTGAGAATTTAAAAAGTACAAGCGAAGCAAGAAATTATAAATATGGACATGATACTTATTGACGAAAAGGTAATATCCCTTTCTTTTTTAATTTATACGACATTATTGGTTTGGATATTGGGGACCACTTACAAAATGATATTTAATAGGGAACTTTGGTACACGCGGTAATCTGGAAGAATCAAGTGAACAGGTTTCGAGATAAGCTGTGTGAAGGCTCTGTGATCATTATCAGGAACTTTAAGGTCGCTGAAGTTATGGGTGAATACAAACCAGTACAAGTCAATTTTAAAATCACTTTCTTGCGAATAACTGCCATCCAAAAACTACAGGATTAATTATACTGTTCATATTCCTGAAAATGGCTTCTAATTTATTCAACAAAACATTATTCGCTCAAGGGTCAATAACAACACCTTCCTATCAGATATACTTATTCACATCATTTATGTTTCGCACATTCATCAATGTATGTACTTAATATTCCCCCTCTTGAACTTGTAGATGTGGTCGGATGCTTATGCGGAATAGGTGATCTAGAGAGTGTTGGTTCGAAGTGGAAAAAGCGAGATATACACATTCTTACTGATCCGTAATTCACTAATCTCATCTAATTTTCAGCTACATTCATTCACCCCCAAGAACAAGCATACTAACTCATCCACTTATCAACTATATACATACCGTCTTACTACTGTTTCAACGAATCATATAATTATTTACACTAATAGATTATATTGTTTGTTTAGCGTGGATAGGTCTGTAAAAGTAATAATAACATCGTGGGAGGAATACGGGGAATGATTTTACCACTACTTATTCCCCCCAAGTCCGAACCATACATTGTCATTGTTACGACAACAACGGTAAAGTAATTCAGAGGTAAATACTATTTAAGACCATATCTGTTAAGTTCCCTGTTAACATTCTTAACTCTTCGTGACGTTTAATGTACATTTATTTTATAATAGGTGAAATTACTTTTGCCACCACCGCAACAAGCAAAACATATGCCAATCTTTCAATGGACAACATCACCTCATTGATTCATTAGTTCGCAACCAAATCCGTTCACATAAAAATAATTGAGAGTGCTAAATGAAGTAACATACCCATGGAGGAAGCAATGTTCCAAAACAGGATGACTGTAACAGAGTTATTTGATTCTGACTGGAGTTACGACATAGAGGTTAGTGCCTTAAGAACCCTTCCTACCTTATGAACAATGCAATAAATCAACATGCTTCTATTCTTCGAACTAATTTCATAGGGAACAATGAATATGCAACAGGGAATAAGGCACTTCCAATCTGAAATAAAGTTTTATACGAAATAATGTCACACACAAATGTGAACAAGTAAAAACCAAAAACTATTAATGGCATACACTAGAAGATTAGCTTACATTTATAACCTACAATAAACTCATAATCAAAGGGTTGGGGGAATACATCAGTCAGGGCTAAACTATTAAGTCCTACCTCTATAAAAACAGTACATACTTCCTGTCTAGATACTACAATTCAGGCTTATTTGGAGAAATTATGCAGCCATTTCACGTCACTCGATTTGCTAATCACATTCACTTACAAATCTTTTGGCAGGTATATATACCATTGAGTTCCAGAAAAAAGGCTTGCCATATGCACTTATACTGCTTTTCCTTCATGAAACATTAAAAAACCACACACCAGATCATATTGACAGAGTAGTATTAGCTGAAATCTCAGATTTCCAAGAAGATCCAAATGGATATAATGCAGTCAAGAACTTTATGATGCATGGACCTTGCGGAGAACTAAATCCCAGTTGCCCATGTATGAAACAAGGGAAGTGCACAAACCATTTTCCAAAGAAATACAATGCTCGAATAAATTTTGATTCAGATGGATTTCCTATTTATATGAGACGAAACACTGGTATTGAAGTCAATAAACATGGTGTCAGCTTAGACAACATATATGTTGTTCCATACAATAGGGACTTGCTTGTACAGTTTGATGCACATATAAATGTTGGAGTGTGCAATTATTCAAGGTCGGGGAAATACTTATTCAAGTATGTTCAAAAAGGGTCTGATAGAGCCACGACAATAATAGAATCGACCGAAACAACAACCGAAAATGATGAGATCAAAAAGTATCTAAATTGCAGATATATATAGGTAACAGAAGTTTGCTGGAGGATATTGATATACATCACAGACAACCGGCAGTTGTGCGATTACCTTTCCATTTACAGGGATAAAACACTATAATATTTAAAGAATCGAGGAGAGCTGAAAGCGTACTGAGCAGACCCGATATAGAAAAAACTAAATTTACAGAATGGTTTGAGGCAAACAAAGAATACCCTGAGAGCTGACATATTCGGATTTTCCAACGCGCTGGGTCTGGAATGGAAGAGACAAAAAGTGGATCAGGAGGTAGAAGGGACACACAGTTGGCAGAATCTACTTTGCACACCCGGTAAGGGAGAACGTTTTTATATGCGTATGCTGCTCAATTTTGTCAAAAGGTGCACTTCCTGCGAAAGCATCAGAAGAATCAATGGAGTAGATCATAAAACTTATAGAGAATCCTGCTACGCATTAGGGTTAGTAGATGATGACAAAAAGTGGAATGACTGCTTTTCAGAGGCGGCCCAGTGGGCTACTGGAAAGGAGCTGAAACATCTCTTTGTAACTACACTTATGAATTGTTAGGTCTCTGATTCACACAGGCTACAGGAGAATATCTATGGAATATTATCAGAAGATATCACACCGATGCAGAGAAAGAGATTACGATTGAAAGATTTACAAATGCAAAGTAAATTGAAGCGTACACACTATTTGACATTGAAAACATCCTTCTAAAGATGGGTAGAAGTTTGAAAGATATAGAAGGGATGCCACTTTAAGATTCTACATTAATGAGGAATGTAGGGAATCACCTAATCAATGAAGAGCTAGACTATGACAAAGACGACCTAAAAAATCTCCATGACAAATCACTTGCTCTGTCAAATAGTTTCCAACGATCAGCATATGAAGCAATAATATCACCAATTGATAATAAAGAGGGTAGATTATTTTTTATAACGACCATAGTGGTACGGGTAAGACATTTATGTGGAATATAATTATTTCGAAGATCAGATCACAATCAAAAATAGTTCTCCCCATCACTACTTCAGGTATAGCTGCTTTATTATTACCAAATGGTAGGATTGCTCATTCACACTTTCATATTCCTCTAGACGTCACTCCAGAGTCAACTTGTGAAATAAAACAAGGCAGTCACTTAGCAGAACTTCTTAAAAAGAACACTTTGATTATCTGGGATGAAGCACCAATGGCAAACAAATTGTGTTTTGAAGCCTTAGACAAGACTTTGAGGGACATTCTCCGAGATAGGTATGAAAATAGCGCCAACAAGCCTTTTGGGGGCGTAACTTTCATATGTGGTGGTGATTTTCTCCAAATACTACAGTTATTCCAAAATGAGCAAGAGCTGATATGCATCGCTAAACTACTCACAGTTATGGCCCTACTTTTCTATTTATGAATTGAAGGAAAATATGCGACTTAGTTGTGGAAAAGTAATGGGTTCTGAAGCACATAAAATAGCAAGTTTTGATAAATGGCTTTTGGAGATTAGAGATGGATCCGTTTATGCAGATAATAATAAAGACCTCAATGATGTGCCGACTGATGTATACATTGTACCATCACACAATCATATAGAATCCATTGTAGATGCAGTATATCCATCCCTATTACAGAAGTATAATGACCCATCATACTTGAAAGAAAGAGTCATACTCACATCAAAAAATGAAATGGTGCATAAGTTGGATGACAAAATTATGGAAATGATACGTGGGGAAGGAAGAACTTGTTATAGCTCGGACAATGTGTGCAAAGCAAGTGTGAATATTAATGACGAGGATATATTGTACCTAACAGAATTTCTAAACAACTTACGATTCCCAGGCATCCCAAATCAAGACATACACTTGAAAGTAGGAAGTTCGATTATGCTTCTTAGAAATCTAAATCAAATTGAAGGCCTATGCAATGGTATAAGATTAATTATAACGCATCTTGGTATTTGGTAAGAACCTCAGCTCAAGAGTCACAATACTCATAATTATCATGTCTCCAAACGATTCAAAGTGGCCATACAAGCTAAACAAGCGCCGACTTCCTTTAGCACCCTGTTATGCTATGACCATCAACAAGAGCCAGGGACAAACTCTTCAGAGAGTTGGTTTGTATCTTCCGAAACAAGTATTCACACATGGACAATATCTATCGCAGTATCACGTGTAACAACAAGATAAGGATTGTCAATTCTCAATGCGGACGAGGACATAGAAGACCAGAGAATAATAAAAAAATATTATTTACTAAAAAATCTTTCAGAATGTACGCCCAAGAATTGTGGAAAGAGAGGAGGTATTTCTTAACAATTAACCATTTAGTATGGCGATTATAAATAAAAATTACTAGAAATAATGACATAACTAACTTTTCGTAATGACAGATGTCCAGATAACTAGGCATAGAAATAAGGATTCATGATGGAGGTGGAATGTGAATGCTTCAGTAGATAACCAGAGGTCAGACTGTATATGACACAGTCAATCCAGACAATGCAGAATTGGATTCAAATAAAACCTTGCAGGTCAGTAGCTTAATCATTTTATACGTATATATAACAAATACAAACCATAGACAAATAATGAATCGTCGTACGAAAATTAAATGAGGATCGTATGCAAAGCACATGGACAAAAATAGGAAGTTAGCAAAGGAAACTTTGATGGTCACTACCAGATTAGTCTTTCGGGCTATGAGTTTGGGGGGAATTCTACCTCCGAGGGGCCAGTACATAATCCAACACTTGCGTGCAGGCCTAACCAAAAGAAGATCAACCGGTGCAGCTTGATATTGTATTTGGTAGTACATATTATATTCCTGATGAGGCCACATGTAATGACCCTCCAGGTCATTTCTGACTGTTCGGTTGCCTGGTCGTTCGTTTGGGTTTTATGCCCGTTTTTCTATTTTGGAGCTTTTGAACTTTGAAAAGTTGACTTCGTTCATAACTTCAGGTAAACGACCTCAGATGAGAATTCTGACAGTTCCATCAGCTCCGGTAAGGCCAAATTAGGCTAGAAAAAACATGGTTCGCATGAGTCCCGGGGTTTTCGGTGTGAATTTGGGACCGATTAGCTCTTTAGCCTTTGGAAATTGGCCTAAGGTTGACTTTGGTTAACTTTCTTGGAAAATGCACTCGCATGAAAATTCTGACAGCGCGGTTAGTTTCAAAATGTCGAGTTTGGTTTAGAACGACCTTTCAAGAATTATTGGGCGCTTCCGATCAAAATCCGAGGCCCTTGGTAGAATTTGGCTAAAATGGCATAATGGGTGTGGGACCCACTTTTTGTCGAAACGACCTCGTATGGAAATTTTGACTGCGCCATTGAGTCCAGAATGTCGAATTTAGTGGGTTAACATATCCAGTTTATTTTCATCGGGTCCTGAACGAATTTCGAGGGTCCGTTCGGAGACTTTAAAAAAATAGCAAAAATCTGGTTGCTGGTGCAGACCTGTAGCGACCAGAAATTAGACTTTTAGTGACCAAAAATGGTCTTTAGCGACGAGGTTCGGGTTTTATACCCAGAAATTTCAGCTTTCACCCTCATTTTCAAATGCCGATTTCTCCCTCATCCGAGCTCCGATTTGAGTGATTCGAAGTCCTGTATGGTCGTGGAGATTGTGGCTACGCAGTGGAGTGATCGGAATGTGTTGGTGAACCCTTGTTTGTGGTGAAATTCAGCTCGAAGCTGCTTCCATCAACTTATGATTTCTTCTTCATTTTAAATTTTGATATCTCGAGTTCTAAAGCTCTACTTTCGGTGATTCAAAGTCCCAAGTGTTTGGGTTTTCATTGGCTTCGTGGATTTGAGGTTGGGGTTTGATGGGTGCACCTCGTTCTACGTGAAATCGGAGGTAAACCCCTTATTTGACCTATTTTGTTAGTTTTAGTTTTGTTATTGTTTGGTTGATTGGAAGCGGATCCGACCCCTATTTGATAAACTAGTTTAGGATTAGTGTTGGGGGAAGGATTTGGGACCTTTTGACGGAGTCAATTCTGGGAAATCCGGAGCGGGTCCTACTTTGCTCAATTTTGACCCAAAATTGGTCTGTCTCCGAATTTGTTAATTTTGGTGTCTAAACGATCGTATTGACGCTGTGATTCTATTTTTAGTAGCGTGGCAGCAGTCTGAGGCCGTTTGGAAGGGGAAAATCTCCAATTAAGTGACTTGGAGCGCGCGTGATGGTTTTTTGGTAGGTTACAACTTTCCTTCTTTCTAAACTGAGCCTGATTGTGTAAATGTTGGTTGATATTTGTTAATCTGGGGTGGTTAGTTAGTATTGTTTCCCTTGTTCCCCGATTTCCTCAGTTTAGAGTTGACTGTTGGGTTGTTATGAGCTAGTATCATGCTATAGATTGGGCTGTTGATTTGATTTGCTTATATGCATGTTGTGGGGTTTCTGTTGGTGGTTATCTGATGTTGCATGAGTGGGTCCGGGTGAATCTGTTTGATGATTGACTGATTATTGTGATTCTGCCTTAGAATAGGCTGTGATTTATTGACATAGTCTCATGTACCTCATTGACTTGAGTATGTATCCGACGTCGTTTCGGATTGACTAGATCCTTGTAGACTGATATACCAAGCTTGGGTCAGATTATGAGCCTTAGTATAGGCGTTTTCGTGGCTTTCGGACCTTCCGATTCTTTGCCCCTTATCTCTGGGATTTTTGGGATGCTGCCAGAAGATGTCATTGTTGCGCCGATTGTCGGCTGGATTGTGTTAGGCTGGGATACTAGTCTTAGCTACGCGACTGACGTATCCGGTGGAACCAGTATTTCCAGCGTTAGACTATCGAGTGTGGGTTGTTTGTGCCAGTCCGAGACTGAGGTTGCCCGGTTAGAGTCCGATATTTCCAGTTCGTGACTGATGATTGAGTTGGGCTCTAATATTTATGACTGAGCGGGGCTCTGATGGTAATGATTGGGCGGGGCCCTGGTGTTGTTCTTGAGTTGGTTATTTCTTCGTTTCTGTAGAATAGCTTTTCTGTGTACCGTCGGACTTATGGGGGTCCATTTAGGTTTTATTTAAACTTGCGCACGAGTGTGCCCAGCGGGTCTTATGGGGGGCTCAGCTGGGTTTATTTTAGTTATTTCTTTGTGTTTCCTTTCATCTTTTCCGTTTTCTGTTCTATTGACTCTGTTTGTGCTGATTCTATTTTGTCTGCCTGTTTTTACCCTTCTTACTCAGTCGGCCTATGATGCCTACTAGGTACCTATTGTTTTTGTACTCATACTACACTATGCATCTGTTTTCATTATGCAGGTCCGAGCACCAGTTATTAGCGTTGATATCGAGCCTGCAACGGTCTATTCAGGAGACAAGGGTGAGCACTTGGCGTTTTGAGATTACCAGTCTCCTTCTGTTTATATATTTTGGCTTGTCTTTTGTTTTCGATACAGTTGTTCCAGTGGTCCACTTTCGAGACTTGTCCTCTTTTTTGTAGTTCTGTACTTGTGACTTCTAGGTTTTTGGGGGTGTTGTATATATTATTTTGGTTTCGTTCCAACTTTCGTGAGTGCTCTTATTGTATGCTTCCACTTGGATATGGATTAGTTTCCACCCTTAGTCCCGTTACTGCTTAGTTCCGGGATAGGGTTTTGGCTGGCCTATTGGTGGGTTGGTAGACACCATCATGACTTGAGAAATTGGGTCGTGACAAATTGGTATCAGAGCCCTAGGTTCGTTGCTCTCACTTATACAGAACTAGCATCTAGTAGAGTCCTGCGGATCGTAGTGGAGACGTCCGTGACTATCTTCGAGAGGCTACAGGATGTCCTTAGGATGTTGTCCTATCTTTGTATCTTTGTCGTGCGTTGCTGTCTAGTTGGTTTCTTAAAATTTCATTTGTGTCCTTCTGTCATAGGATGGCTCGTACTCGCAGTAGAGGTCAACCCCGAGGTCAAGGTGTGGCACCAGACTGAGGTAGAGAGAGGACTCCGGAGCCGAAGCCTCGAGCAGAGCAAATTCCGCCTCATCCAGTGGGGCTAGGACCAGCCCAGCCACCACCAGCTCCAGTTGTCGCCCCAGATCTTCAGGGCATGCTTGCCCAGCTTTTAGCTGCTATTGGTAGTATGCAGCAGCAACAGCCAACTCCAGCGCCAGTTCCAGAGCCGGTTCCAGCGCAGCAGGACCAGCCTGCAGTAGTGGCTCCAGAGGTTCATCAGCCGCCAGCTCCAGTTGTTGTTCAGTTAGACCCTTTGGACGGGGTTATGCCTCTGTGAGTGCAAAAGATGCTCGGTGTGTTCATTAGATTGTCACCGTCGAGATTCTCAGGGGCTGTGGGAGAGGATGCCCACGAGTTTCTGATTACTTGCCAGGAGAGGTTGCAGACCTTGGGTTTAGTGGAGTCTAGAGGAGCAGACTTCACAGCTTATCAGCTGGATGGGCCAGCTAGACAGTGGTGGCGCTCTTTCATCGGGACTAGGCCAGTTGGTTCTGCACAAGTATCGTTGGAGAAATTTTCAAAGGCTTTTCTGGCCAGGTTTATTCCACGGAGCGTCAGGGACAGACTCCGTGATGAGTTCTCAAAATTGGAGCAGGGCTCCATGACTGTATATGAGTACGAGCCAGATTTCTGTAGTTGTCTCGTCATGTCGCCATGATTCTGCCTACAGAGGAGGAGCGGATCAGATGCTTTGTTAGAGGGCTGAGACTGCAGTTGAGGATTAAGTCGCACTCTATGTTGTCAGCGGGTTGTTCTTTTCTAGATGTGGTGGACCATGCCCGCACCATTGAGCAGCTTCGCCGCGAGGCCCACAGGGGCAGCGACAAGAGGGCTAGTTCAGATGATAGCTTCGGTGGGACCCATCGTAGGTCGAGAGATACCTAGGATCGAGGTTATCAGAGGTTTCAGTCAGGGCAGTCTAGTCGGCTATATCAGGCAGTGTTGCTGTCACGACCCAAGCCTAGGGCCTAGATGTGACCGGCGAATGGGGAACCCGAAGGAACCCCAAACAAGCCTCATAGCGTATCATTACACATCCTTGGTCGCGGAAGCAATTAAATGACCATAAGCGATAAGCATAATCAAGGGGGAAATCGGGACTAAGGGAGCAAGAAAAAAAAAGAAATGATACATAAATACCATAGATGAGTCAAGCTCAAGCATAATACACAACTTGTCCAACACCACCTCTAAACATGAGTACTTAGCGGGGGCCAAGACAAACTACCGGGCTCACCCTCATAGTCAAAACATAACTAGAAAGGAAAAGTTTTATACATAGCAAAAGATCATGAGCAACGTCCCCGAAATGGAGGACTCACCAATAACCACTATAGAAAATCGTACTAGCCACGCGGAGGAGGATGGTCAAGCGGTGCTCCGGTCCCTACATGTTGACATCATGTAGGCATAGAGTATGCGTTAGTACATTTGAATGTACTAAGTATATGGGATGCAATGCAATGCTACATTAGATGGACATCATAGGAAAAATGCGTAATCATACCCGATAAATAGCATATTAATGAAATGATATGTATAATGATGCTTACATAAAAATCATATTTAGTGGGACGTAGTACATGTGTGGCGAGTGACCATCAATATAGTATTTCCAAGGCCTACCACCCCCTTGGAGAGGCGAAAGAGGTACAAACCCCTCAATATGGTTACACGGGCCTACCACCCCCCGAGCTAGGGACCAAGGTACAAACCCCTCGATATGGTTATACGGGCCTACTACCCCCCGTACTAGGCAACCAAGGTACCAACCCCTCGATACGGTTATACGGCCTACTACCCCCCGTACTAGGGACCAAGGTACCCCTCGGTTATACGGGCCTACTACCCCCCGTACTAGGCAACCAAGGTACCAACCCCTCGATACGGTTATACGGGCCTACTACCCCCCGTACTAGGCTTGGTCGACTCACAACACTTATATAGAGAAAATCATATACATGTGTCCATTTCATCATCATTTCAGTAATTACATAACCATCCGACTCATAGGACGTACCTTGGACCTTCCCTTTCCTAAGAATTCTATAAATGGGCATTTTATCAAACACAAGGTGGGCAATTGTTCATGTAAATGAAATCATGTATTTCAAGAACACTAAGTCCAACCAATTCCAAAATCCATATAAATCAGCCCACCAACAACATACATATATATATCAACCTTCATAATTTGATCATGGAAGCATGTAAACCATAAACATCACATAATAATTCCATTTCAGGATAATATGCAAAATGGACCATAATAGGGTGTGTAATAGTAATTCCATAATTCAAGAGTTCATAAATAATCATAAGGACCCATAAACTTGAAGTAGAAATAGAGGATAAATGGTTGGACTTGTGGAAAGGAAGGTTTCCACAATCAAACCCACATACCTCAACTTTGGAGAATCCTTGATGAAGATTGGAATGGAGAATCGAAGCTTGAGTTTGAGTCTTGAATCCGGAATTAGAGCTTGAGATGTTTGAATTTGGTTGAAGATCTTGGTGGAATTTTTGGAGAGGGCTTAGAGAGTGTTTTTGGAGTTAAGAAAAATGACTAAGTATGGGACATATCCCCTTTTTATAAAAAAAACCTCCAACCCGCCTAAGAAAATAGCTCACTGGAAATTGCAAATCTGCACAGACAGGTTTTACGAAAATGGTCATAACTCCCTCATCCTAACTCGGAATAAGGTGAAACCAAGTGCGTTGGAAAGCTAACTCAAAGAGCTTTAATTTGATAGTTTGCAGCCCTTCCAGTTCCTTGTGTGCTAAGAGATATGCCCCTTTAAAGTTGACCCTCCAAATCGCAATTTTTGCGATTTTCGAATTTTGATACGGTTGCTCTAAAATTCGGGTTAGACCCATTTCCCACTCAATTTGACCCCACAAATAAGAATATGAAGTTGAATTTCCGAAATCATGCACGGATTTTGAGATATATGGAAATTACAATTATAGGTGTTTCCGAAGCACATTTTCGGGCATTTTTGGGGTCGTTTCAGTTGCAGACTTCAGAGGGTGATCAGCACCGTCAGAGTGGGTATAGTACCGGTCCGAATCAGGGCCGAGGTGGGTTTCAGTCAGGTGCATCAGGTCGGGGTGGCCGACCTCCCGCGATTAGCAGGTATTCAAAGGGTTGCTTCACTTGTGAGGAGCTTGGTCATTGGGCCAGGGAGTGCCCTTCTTCTAGATCAGCTTTACCAGCTCCTCTGGCAGCGAGATCGATTTCAGCGGTAGCAGCTCCAGCTAGAGGAGGAGGTCAGCAGAAGGGTTCTCGGGGAGGCCCCAGGGGAGGCAGGACAGGCGGTAGAGTGGATGCGAGAGGTAGAGGTGCCCAGGGCCACTTTTATGCAGCTCCAGCTAGAGCAGAGACCGAGGCGTCTGATGACGTGATCACATGTACGGTTCTCTTATGCCATCAATCCGCTTTAGCTTTATTTGACCCAGGTTCTACCTATTCTTATATGTCAGCTTATTGTGTTCCTCGATTGGGAGTGAGTCCTGAGCCCTTGTCTGTGCCTTTGTGTGTTTCGACCCAGTAGGGGATTCTTTAGTAGTGGATCAGGTTTGTAGATCCTGTGTGGTGGCTATTCAGGGGCAGGACACTCTGGTCGATCTTATTGTGCTGTGTATGGTAGACTTTGATGTGATTCTAGGTATGAATTAGTTGTCCCCTTGTTGGGCTGTCTTGGACTGTTATGCCAAGACCGTGACTTTAGCTATTCCTGGTATTCCGCTGGTGGTGTGGCAGGGTTCTTGTAGTCGCACACCAGTTGGGGTGATTTCTTGTATGCAGGCTCAGAGGCTGGTGGACAGCGGATGTTTGGCATATGTTAAAGATGTGAGTAGGGAGGGCCCTACCGTCGATTAAGTACCTATCGTCCGAGAGTTTATAGATGTGTTTCCCGTCGACCTTCCTGGCCTACCCCCAGATCGAGACATTGATTTTGCCATAGACTTGGAGCTGGGTACTAGTCCCATTTCTATCCCTCCGTATCGTATGACACCTGCAGAGCTCAGGGAGCTCAGGGATCAGCTTCGGATCTCTTGAGTAGAGGGTTTATCCGACCCAGTGTGTCGCCTTGGGGTGCCCCAGTCCTGTTTGTGAGGAAGAAGGACGACACCATGTGGATGTGCATCGATTACAGGCAGCTGAATAAGGTGACGGTAAAGAACCGTTATCCTATGCCTCGTATAGATGGTCTATTTGACCAGCTTCAGGGTGCAGCGGTGTTTTTGAAGATTGACTTGAGGTTCGGTTATCATCAGCTGAGGATTAGAGCAGCGGACATCCCGAAGATAGCCTTTAGGACTCGTTATGGTCATTATGAGTTCCTAGTGGTGTCTTTTGGGTTGAATAATGCCCCTGCCGCCTTTATGGACTTGATGAATTGAGTGTTCAGGTAGTATTTGGACTCCTTTGTCATTGTCTTCATCGATAACATCTTGGTATTCTCGCGGAGCCACAACGATCATGAGCAACATTACTGGTGGAGCGGTATGAGGAGAGACATCTTTGATTATGTGTCCCGTTATTTGTGTTTCCAGCAGGTTAAGGCCGAGCATATGAGGTCTGGGGGAGAGTTGCAGAGGATGCCCATTCCTGAGTGGAAGTGGGAGCGCATCACCATGGACTTCGTTGTTGGGTTGCCAAGAACTCCTAGAGGTGTTGATTATATCTGGTTCATCGTAGATCGATTGACCAAGTCAGCACACTTCATACCCGTTCATACATCCCTTCCATGCTGAGAGGTTAGCCCGTATCTACATTCGGGGGGTCATCCGTATTCATGGTGTGCCTACTTGTCCAATTTAGAAAAATTGGTTTAATTAGTTCAGAGATATCAAAAGTTTTCTATCATTTCAGACCGGGGCCCACAGTTCACTTCTAGCTTTTGGAGAGCATTTCAGGGAGTGTTGGGCACCCGTGTGGATCTTAGCACAACATTTCACCCGCAGAATGATGGTCAGTCAGAGCGCACTATCCAGGTGCTTGAGGATATGTTGCGGGCCTGTGTTATAGACTTTAGAGGTCAGTGGGACCATTTCTTTCCCTTGGAGGAGTTTGCGTATAACAAAAGCTACCATTCTAGCTTCCAGATGGCCCCGTTTGAGGCCCAATATGGTAGGTGTTGTCGCACTCCCGTTGGTTGGTTTGAGTCTACGGAGCCTAGGCCGTATGGTACAGATTTTTTTCAGGAGTCCTTGGAGCATGTAAGGTTGATCCAGGACAGGCTCAGGACGGTTCAGAGTAGACAGAGGAGTTATGCAGACCTCAAGCGTCGACCGTTGAGTTTTGCTGTGGGTGACAGAGTATTCCTCTGAGTATCGCCCATGAAGGGCGTGATGAGATTTGGGAGGCGGGGCAAGCTTAGCCCCACGTATATTGGGCCTTTTGAGATTTTGAGGGCAGTTGGCGAGGTGGCTTATGAGTTAGCCTTACCTCTAGCTTTCTCAGCTGTACATCTAGTTTTCCATGTGTCGATGCTGCGCCGATATGTTCCAGATGAGTTTCATGTTCTCCTGTATGACGCCGTTGAGTTGGATGATTGTTTGACCTATACAGAGGAGCAGTTGCTATTTTATCCAGAGAGGTGAGACAACTGAGGTCGAGAGCCATTCCTGTGGTTAAGGTTAGTTGGAGGCATTGTCCAGTTGAGGAGGCTACCTAGGAGATTGAGCGGGAGATGCAGGAGCTGTTCCCCAGCTTGTTTGAGCCCTCAGGTACTTCTTAATCCTTACTTTCGCGGACTAAAGTCCTTTTAGTAGTGGATATTGTAATGACCCTCTACGTCATTTCTGTGTTAATGCCTTCTTTCTGTCGTTTAGAGCATTCCTATAGCGATCCCAAGTCATTTATGACTTGCTGGCACTGACTGTTCGGTCACCTGGTTGTTTGTTTGGGTTTTGATGCCCGTTTTTCTATTTTGGAGCTTTTGAACCTTGAAAAATTGACTTCGGTCATAACTTTAGGTAAACGACCTCAAATGAGAATTCTGACAGTTCCATCAGCTCCGGAAAGGCCAAATTAGGCTAGAAACATGGTTCGCATGAGTCCCGGGGTTTCTGGTGTGAATTTGGGGCCGATTAGCTCTTTAGCCTTTGGAAATTGGCCTAAGGTTGACTTTGGTCAACTTTCTTGGAAAACGCACTCGGATGAAAATTCCGACAGCGCAGTTAGTTTCGGAATGCCGAGTTTGATCTAGAACGACCTTTCGAGAATTATCGGGAGCTTCCGATCAAAATCCGATGCCCTTGGTAGAATTTGGCTAAAATGACATAATGGGTGTGGACTCACTTTTTGTCGAAACAACCTCGTATGGAAATTTTGACTGCGCTATTGAGTCCGGAATGTCGAATTTAGTGGGGTAGCATATCTGGTTTACTTTCATCGGGTCCCGAACGAATTTCGAGGGTCCGTTCGGAGACTTTAAAAAAATAGCAAAAATCTGGTTGCTGGTGCAGACCTTTAGCGACCAGAAATTAGACTTCTTGCGACCAGAAATGGTCTTTAGCGACGAGGTTCGGGTTTTATACCCAGAAATTTCAGCTTTCACCCTCATTTTCAAATGCCGATTTCTCCCTCATCCGAGCTCCGATTTGAGTGATTCGAAGTCCTGCATGATCGTGGAGATTGTGGCTACGCAGTGGAGTGATCGGAATATGTTGGTGAACCCTCGTTTGTGGTGAAATTCGGCTCGGAACTGCTGCCATCAACTTATGATTTCTTCTTCATTTTAAATTTTGATATATCGAGTTCTAGAGCTTCATTTTTAGTGATTCAAAGTCCCAAGTGTTTGGGTTTTCATTGGCTTCGTGGATTTGAGGTTGGGGTTTGATGGTTGCACCTCGTTCTGCGTGAAATCGGAGTTAAACCCCTTATTTGGCCTATTTTTTTTAGTTTTAGATTTGTTATTGTTTGGTTGATTGGGAGCGGATCCGACCCCTATTTGATAAACTAATTTAGGATTAGTGTTGGGGGAAGGATTTGAGACCTTTTGACAGAGTCAATTCCAGGAAATCCGGAGCGGGTCCCACTTTGCCCGATTTTGACCCAAAAATTAGTTTGTCTCCGAATTTGTTAATTTTGGTGTCTCAATGACCGTATTGACGCTGTGATTCTATTTTTTGTAGCGTGGCAGTAGTCTGAGGCTGTTCGGAAGGGAAAAATCTCCAATTGAGTGACTTGGAGCGCACGTGATCTGCTTTTTGGTAGGTTACGACTTCCCTTCTTTCTAGACTGAGCCTGATTGTGTAAATGCTGTTTGATATTTGTGAATCTAGGTGGTTAGTTAGTATTGTTTCCCTTGTTCCCCGATTTCCTCAATTTAGAGTTGACTGTTGGGTTGTTATGAGCTAGTATCATGCTATAGGTTAGACTGTTGATTTGATTTGCTGATATGCATGTTGTGGGGGTATCTGTTGGTGGTTATCTGATGTTGCATGAGTGGGTCCGAGTGAATCTGTTTGATGATTGACAGATTATTGTGATTCTGCCTTTTAGGCTGTGATTTATTGACATAGTCTAATGTATCTTGTTGACTTGAGTATGTATCCGACGTCGTTTCGGATAGACTAGATCCTTGTAGACTGATATAGCAGGCTTGGGTCAGATTATGAGCCTTAGTATAGGCGTTTTCGTGGCTTTCGGACTTTCCGATTCTTTGCCCCTTATCGTTGAGATTTTTGGGATGCTGCTGCCGAAAGATGTCGTTGTTGCGCCAATTGTCGGCTAGATTGTGTTAGGCTGGGGGGGGGGGCGCCCGTGATTTTTATTCTCTTAGTGTAGGCTTTTCTGGTTCGTGACGACTGGCTCCAGTACGCGGCTGACGTTACTCGGTTATCACTCAGGATTTCAGCGCTAGGCTGACGGGGGTAGGCTACCCGCTCCGGTCCGCAGCTGACGTTACATGATTGCAGCCCATTATTTCCAGTGCGAGTCCGTGGAGCATAGGCTACTAGTCCCAGCTACGCGACCGACGTATCTGGTGGAACCAGTATTTCCAGCGCTAGACTGTCAAGTGTGGGCTGTTTGTGCCAGTCCGAGACTGAGGTTGCTCGGTTAGAGTCCGGCATTTCCAGTTCGTGACTGATGACTGAGCTGGGCTCTGATATTTGTGACTGAGCGGGGCTCTGATGGTAATGATTGGGCGGGGCCCTGGTGTTGTTTTTGAGTTGGTTATTCCTTCGTTTATGTAGAATAGCTCTTCTGTGTACCTGTCGGGCTTATGGGGGTCCGTTCATGTTTTATTTAAACTTGCGCACGAGTGTGCCCATCGGGTCTTATGGGGGGCTCAACTGGGTTTATTTTAGTTATTTCTTTGTGTTTCCTTTCATCTTTTCCGTTTCTTGTTCTATTGACCTCTGTTTGTGATGATTCTATCTTGTCTATCTGTTTTTACCCTTCTTACTCAGTCGGCCTATGATGCCTACTGGGTACCTGTTGTTTTTGTACTCATACTACACTCTGCATCTGTTTTCGTGATGTAGGTCCGAGCACCAGCTATTAGCGTTGATATCGAGCCTGCATCGGTCTGTTCAGGAGACGAGGGTGAGCACTTGGCGTTTCGGGATTACCAGTCTTCTTTTGTTTATACATTTTGGCTTGTCTTTTGTTTTCGAGACAGTTGTTCTAGTGGTCCACTTTCGGGACTTGTACTCTTTTTAGTAATTCTGTACTTGTGACTTCCAGGTTTTGGGGGGTGTTGTATTTATTATTTTGGTTCCGTTCCAGCTTTCGTGAGTGCTCAATTGTATGCTTCCGCTTGGCTATGGATTAGTTTCCACCCTTAGTCCCGTTACTGTTTAGTTCCGAGATAGGGTTTTGGCTGGCCTACTGGTGAATTGGTAGGCGCCATCATGACTTGAGAAATTGGGTCGTGACACCACCTATGATAGAGGAGCTTGAGGCTGTCTGCTGATTTGAGACAATAAATAACGGTATAGAATGTGGAGCTTACTATTACTACTTGTAGCAAAAGGCACTGCATTTTCTTTTTGTACCTCACTATTAATTGACTCATGTACTATCACATAATAGGCAACATTTTGATCTACGACCGGCATACATAGGGGCCTTTTGACATAGACGTACATGCTATATAGATTTGTATATGGTACGCGTGGTTTAGTCCCATGTCGGCAGACAACAAACAAAGTCCAACTAACTATGTATCGTATTCCATTCAGAAGTGTTCTGAAGCATCACGAACAAACGGTGCAAGCCAACAATAAACAATACCTCGCAACAAATAATATCTACCAAATTATGTGCGACATAAATTACATTAAACAAAAATGGGAGAAATAAATAGTGGTGTGGATTTAAGATTGTTGCATCGTGCATAATAATCAATTGTATTAATCAGGTAGATGCTAATGTTGACCCAACTCCTGATGGATAAAAATAATGCAATGTTACGAAACATACTATTACTTTGAACTACATTTACAATACAATTACAAAGGATGTGCGGACAAATCTGTGAGGAATTAAATTTAAGAGCACTAAGTTTACTCAAATGTTAGAATTCGTTATTAAATGGAATGATTGACGTTCAAACATGGACTTTCATTGGACCACTTCACGCAAAAGTTAAATGATGCCACAGTTTTGCAAACTTTCGAGAATTCACGACATCTTGATTGCCGCTTTTCAACGTATTGTATAGCCGATTATTGGGCCAATTTGAATTAATGATACATAATTCAATAATTAGCGTAAATTAGACCCGCGCGAAGCCCAGATAATTTTCCTAGTTAGTAAATATGTATACAAGGAAGAAATATTTTAGTCTTCGAAAAAATAATTTTATTTCGCTTCTTAGAATTTTTAGCTTATTATTTTAAGAATTTGCTAAGAGCTCGCTTGGATTGACTTAAAATAAGTAACTTTTTAAAAGTTACTTTAAAGTCATTTTAAAAATAAGTAGTTATGTGTTTATTGATGTGATTGGCAAAAAAGGGTTAAAAGTCATTTTTTTTTATCAAATTGTCTGAAATACCCTTAAAGTTGTTAACATTTTAAAAGAATTAAGGGTAAAAAAATAATATACTTGGTCAAAATATAATGATTTATAAATTAAAAAAAATAAGTTGGGTAGTAGGGACATCCTACTTTTAACTTATTTTAAATTACTTTTGACTTATTTTAAGTTATTCTTATAATTGTCAAACAGTTTAATAAGTAAAATCTCATTCAAACGGGCTCTAAATACTTTCATTTTTCAAAAAAAAGTGCTTACTTTACACAATATACAAAGCTCGTCAACAACTCGGCCGAGCAGTAAGGACGAAATGAATCCATTTCCTCCGCCGCCACCGCTACCACTGCCACCGTCCTCCACCTTTCCGCCGCCACCGCTACAATTGCCACCGTCCTCCGCCTTTCCACCGCTGCCGCCGCCACCTTATTTCCACTACCACACTCCAACCAGTGCTCCGGCATATGATCTTCGTAGTGCTCTCTCATCCCTTACATCTCTCCTCAACCTCTCTTCAACAACTCTCCACTCTCTCTCCTCTCTTCTCCCTATACCCACTGCTGCTCCCTCTCCAGCTCCATCTCTAATCCCATGCCCTTTCAATCCCAACCATCGTCTTCCCCTTTCTTCCCTCTTCTCTCACTTCCTTCATTGCCCACCAATTTCATCTTCATCCGCCGATTACATTCAAACCCTAATCCAAAACCTCAAATACCCCCAAACCCTTCACTCATCCAATCCTTTTACCTTACCCTTGCAAGAATCACAATCTGATCTTTGTTTCTCTCTTGAAACCTACCTCGATTTTGAAAATCCCACTTTCTACTATTCGAATTGTCCTGGTGTTGTTTCTTTTCCCATTAGGGGAGAAAATGCCACTCCTCCCATGCTCACTTTGCCTGCTGTTTTATCTTCGGAATGTGCTAATTTTGGTCAGAATTTGATGGGGTTTCCGAAAGAAATTATTATTCAGCTTCTTCCTTCGGAGGTTTATGCAATTAGGAATGAAACGGATCATTGGAATGAGTTTCCTTTTATGTATTCATATCGTGTTCTTCGTGCGATTTTAGGATTAGGTATGAGTAGTGTGGAGTGTTTATCTACATGGGTAGTTGCTAATTCAGCTAGGTATTATAGTGTTGTGCTTGATTTAGCAATGAGGGATCATATACTTGTACTGTTTAAGCTTTGTTTGAAGGCTATAGTTAGGGAATCTATTGGTTTAGCTCGTACATTTTGCAATGGAGAAGGTGAGGGATCAGTTTTGAGTAATCAGAGTTTTAAGTGTCCTGTCTTAGTTCAAGTCTTCGTGTGGTTGGGAACCCAACTTTCTGTGTTATATGGCGAAATGAATGGGAAGTTGTTTGCTATCAACATGCTAAAGCAATGTATCTGTGATTGTGCATTTAGTTCTTCTATGTTCAATGAATCTACTGATATGAAAAGTGGGGATGCCAACCTTCAAGAGCCACAGGGAAGTGGTGAACCACTTAAAAGTAGAATGGGGAGAACAAATGTATCGAATGAAACACTCTCTAAAAGCGCGATTTTTGTTTCCCAAGTAGCAGCAGCTGTTGCAGCATTGCATGAACGATCTATGCTTGAAGAAAAGCTCAAAGCACTAAGGAGTTTACCATCACTTCCAGCTTACCAACGGTATATTACCTTTGCTCTTCTTAGAATGGTATTCTGAAGATGTCCATATGTCTAGATGTGCATCACAACCTCCAAAAAAAAAAAAAATGAAATGAAAAACACAAAAATTCAGTAACTCTTACTTAAGTGTTTTATTAGTTTTTGTTTTTATATTACTGACCATTTTCTTCGACACTTGAGATTTTTTTTGGACAAGTGCATGCTTTCTGTTTAGAAGATTAGTCTATGCATTGATGTCAAAAGTTGGGGGGTTAACTTGGTTCAAATTGAAGTTATGATTCATGAATGATATTGCTACTAAGCCCAGAGTTCAAACTGGATTTATAACGACCATACATCTAGATGCATATGACAATAAGATAAAGCTGAAGGGATGAAAAGCATATCTTGAACTATGTAGAAAGTTGTATCTGTCTCACAGATGATTTATATGCAGATGAATAAAAAAGTTCTTGCCAGCCCTCTGGTTTGCGATAAAATACTTAAGTCTGTTTGGCTAAGCTTTTGGGAGGCCAAAAGTGCTTATTTTTAAAATTGAGGTGCTAGGCCCAACTTTTAGGAGAAAATTAGTGTTTTTTAGGAAGTAGAAGAAGTTGTTTTTTCAGAAGTACTTTTTTTTTGGGAAAGCACTTTTGAGAAAATATACTTAGAAGCACTTTCTAAAGTCTTGGCCAAACACTAGTTGCTGCTCGAAAGTACTTTTCAAATTGATTAATCTAACATAAACTGCTTCTCACCAAGTGCACTTTTTTGAAAAGCACTTTTGAAAAAACCCTTTTCAAAATAAGCTGATTTCAGAAACTTGGCCAAACAGGCTTAGTAAAGTAGTGATGTGCAAAGATAAAGCGTCTACAATTTGTGCAAAGGTGTTAAGAACAGGAGTCTTTTATTGCTGTTTTTTTCTGATCTCAATTTTTTCTTCAAGCATGAAATAAAAATATACTTGATGTATTTTTCCTATTGTATATTGCTAAGCAGTTCTCTTTGCAGATCGATGGAGCACACTTATATTTCAAATAAAGCAGAAGAGGAACGGCAAAAACGCCCTAATTACAAACCCCTGCTCGAACATGATGGACTTCTGTGGCAGCGTTCGCGAAATAATCAGGTGTGCTTGCTTGTCAAATGGTACTTTGAGTCGTTGCTGATCTTGAAGCAATAACTATATATAACCCTACGGTGATAACCAGCGTAGAATCAACATTTGGGATAGAAGTAGCTTCTGAAAGTACTATCTGCTTTTGGGAGGTTAAACATTAAGAGCATTTTTGCTTATATTTCTATTTTTCCATCCCTTCAGATCTTCTTGAGAAAATTCAGCCTAACAGAATACAACAAATGAACGTATGCTTTCTGTTTTATCCTTTCTTCGTGGTCTCTTCTAGCACTGAGTATAGATGTGCTGCCAAAAAGACTGTTATTTTTTAAAATTTAATGTACTTGTTAATAAAATACAAAACTGGAATGTGTTTCAATCTATTTGTGTCTGGCTATAGAAGTTTCAAGTTCATTGCGCATGTTAGTCAGTCTGTTTGTGGATGCTACTGTGTGAGAGCAGTGCACTCTGCTAGAAGTGAAGGTTGCAAAGGACCAATTTATGCTTGCTGCACAATAGAAATTTGATGTGAAAATTTAAGATCACTTATTACATATAAGGGGTCGTTTGGTTGGAGAGGTTAGAAAAAGTAGTCATGGTAGTATTGTTTATCTCGTGTTTGATGGCATTTTCGTTTCCAGTAACTTGTACGTTAATCGAGCTTTTATCTCATATTGGTTGCAACATGGAAGAACTTATATTATTAGAAGATGTACAAGTATTATTAATCTCCGCAAAACTATACCTGCACCAGAATCTCAACTAATCCATGAACCAAAATAACCCTGAGTGGCATTTGCAATCTAAGTTGCTCGGACTTGGGTGCGGGTGTCCGATACGGGTGCGGATCTAGAGGTCGGATCCTTCATGATCTAATTTTTAAGATTCGGGGATATGGATCCATGTATGGATACAGGTGCGGGGATTCGCCTAAAAATAATTAAAATATCTAAAAATAGAGTTATAAAACCTAAATTATGAGATATTATGTGGAGAACTTGTGGAGAATCTTGGATGGAGATTAAAAGAAATGGAGTGACATAGATATTTCTATATAAAAGGTATTCCATTTTCTTCAATTTCATCTTAGCTTTTGTATTGATTACATAAATCATTAAAACTGTCCGGACTTTCCCCATCGATTTTGGTCAAAGTACCCAAAATCGGTTGACCAAATCGGATACGGATCCCACACCCACACCCATGTCGTGTCGACACGGGTGCGGCACCAAAAGTGAAGAGTTCGAGTAACTTAGTTTGCAATTTCTTTAAAAAATTTAAGCTAGACAATTTTGGATTATCACTGAATGGAGGATGAGCAATCACTAAATATCATATAAATGTATTTCTTACAAACTAATAACTCATATTAAAAGCTATATTTAATAATTATTTGGATTTTTATAAAAGCTATTTTAAAAAGTTATTGACAACACTTTTTTCTGTTAAAATGACTGAAATTTCCTAAAGCTATTTGCCAAAAATTATAAATCTAAAAGTGTTTCTACATAAGTCAGATGAATGATGGAGAAAAAATATAGAAATAATTAAAAGTTATGTTGTATGTGGAGTACTTCAGAGAGTAAAAAAAACATATTAGAGATACCATTGTAAAATGTTTTGTCAAAACAAAACTGCATATATATGCTATAAAATCATAAGTTAGGGGTGACCAAACTTATGCATTTTGGTTGATTTTGGCTTATAAGTGCTAGTTTGACCAGCTTATTATAGCATGGTCAAACACCTCTTAGCGTTAAACATTTTCAGATTGTTAGAATAGTAATAGGTATATACAATCCTACTTAGAGTAAAAATAGTATATAATATTCTACTTAGAAAAGGATTATATTGTAGTGTCCTAGTTGGAAAAGGTGTCTATTGTAGTGTCTATAAATAGGATTTCTATGTAATAATGTAGATACACAATTCTACAACAATTCAATAATATTTTTCTCCTACATTTCTCACACAGATGATAAAACTTAAGACCTTGATTCCTTAGAATTCAGTGACTTAAATTCTTCAGTATGCGAAATTCACTTAAAATGGGTGAATTAAAATATTATTTAGTGATATGTGATTTAACTTTAAAACTTCAGTTACTTTAGTTTTATCAATTAAATCCTTACTCCTTTCTTAATCTTTTGCGTGGCATTTTCAGGACACAAATAGGACAAAGACTAGAGAGGAATTATTAGCTGAGGAAAGGGATTACAAACGTAGAAGAATGTCATATCGCGGGAAAAAGTTGAAGCGGTCAACAACACAGGTACAATTTGCTTCTAAAGATTTAACTGTATGTTCTCTTTTGTTTTTAAATCAAGTCATGTGTATCATTGACCTGAGTCTGAGTTTGTTCCTTCAAAACTTAATTTTGCTAAGAAGAATTCTATTGATGCCCATCTGGTAATGCAGAAAGCTATGTGGACTTCAATTATTTGCACTCTTTACAGATCTCGATCTTCATGTCTACTCATTTTGTGTATTCAGTTACTTCTTTCTGTTCCTTATACTTCTTTTTCTTTTACATCTTTATTGATGTCCCCTTCTACCTTTAGGTTATGAGGGACATAATTGAGGAATACATGGAGGAAATCAGGCAAGCAGATCCCATCAATTGTCCAACAAAAGGAGCTGAAGAGATCAAATTTCCGCTGTCCGCATCCTACAGGCTGGATAATAATTATTATAAGGATAAAGCTGAGTCTGGAAAGAGACAGCCAGATTCATCTGCTTTAAGCAAAGTAAGGGAGGGTGGTTATAGGGAAGAGTTTCATACTGATGGAGAAACCAATTCAACAGATTTCAAATATGATTATTCTGAAAATATGGAAAAAGCATCTCAGTGGCATCATCGACATTTAGTAGCCGAGAGAAGTAATGGGAGGTCCAGACAGGACAAAAAAGATTACTCTAGAAGCCCAAATCAGCGAGGCGTTCGTGCCTATTCGCGTGAAAAATCGATCAGCCAAGAGAAGAGAGACTATTCAAATGATTCTAGATTAAATTTTTCCAGAAGCTCCAGCAGAAGGTACCACAAATCAATTGAGGAAAGTAGTCCACATAGGGAGGGAGGTGATCGTCATTTTGACTTCAGGAAGCGGAAGGCAAGGGATGCTTCTGATGATTTTGAAGACCGATATGATCCTTCAGGACCTTAGAAAAACTGTGAGAAAATGTCCCACTATTGCAGCTAGTTCTCTGTTTGTCAGGTTAATCTGGCTATGTGTTGATATTGGAACAGCATCACCATCAGAATTTTTTGTGATTGGTCTTATCAGAAAAGAATTTCCTGTGACTGGTGCTTTTTGTGGTCTACTGGTCAAATTGTCTAGGTAAGCAGCTATGGGGTTTGACTAACCTGGATACTTAAATTTATTTTGCTTTTTCAGGAAAGACTGAAATCTTTTTGCTGGTTGATTTTTTCCTTAAAACCTTGCAGTAGGAAGTCATGCAGGTGTCTGCAGTTTATCCACTTCTGTATCCTTCCATGTATCCTTTATATTGATTTTTCTTGGCATTGTCTTAGATTTATTGTTCTCTGCCTTTTTCCCTATCCAAAGAAATATTATTCTCTTGGATTTTCAAGTGACGTAGGGTATGGCTAAAACCTCAGTGATAATGTTCTTCATGTGCACATCATATAGTAAGTTGTTCTTTACCACAGTGCTGGGTATAACTTGACCTGAAACGTAAACATTTGTTGCTGAGTTACTTTTTTATTTTTGGAACAGATATTGTTGCACAGATCTAATGCCAAATCCTTTTGGTTTGTTGGTTGTGCTTCAATGTACAAGTGTAAACACAAGTTATTAAAGTAAGATTTGCTTGGTTACATGCTTGGTTCACGATTGGGTGAAGTATCTGGTTCTAAGGGCCTTAAAACTTAATTAGCTTTAGGCATGTTGAAGGTGGCATTCCAGTTATGAGATTTGCTTGTATAACTGTACATTACTGTACAGGAATAGTGCGTAGTGTTATGATAGCAATTGTGTTTCACTTTACATATAGGTAGTATCATGTATGTTGGTCATATTACATAGGACATACCTGGTAGAAGGCTGCTTGATGCAGCTTCAGGTGTAGGCCTTTTGAGTTGCAATCTAATTGTTTCTGTACTTCCACACAAAAAGATTGGATTCCTGTAGTAGTAGTCAATAATAATAGAGCTGAATCCTTGAGCACTTTAAGCATATCTCTAATCAGTTTGATTGTTTTAGACAAGTCTTATAGGGATTCTTAAGTTGGCAACTATAACAAAATCTTGATGCCTCGAGGTACCTGAATTTTGCCAGTTAGAAGAAACTTGTTTTTTGCTAAAGGAATTTCTCCCTGTGAACGAGAAAGCATCTAATGATATACTTCTAGACTGACATGAAAGTTCATATACAAGATAAACAAAATTTTATTTTAGAAAGTTAATCTTAGTATACATGATAGGTTCACATCCGCATAAGGAATCAGGTTCTTGGCCTCTGTTGACTCGGGGTATGTATGTTGAAGATGACATCTGATATTATACAGGAATAAGACATTAGTTTTCTGGTAGCAACTTTTTGCTAAATGCATATCGGCAAGTATTATGTGCATTAGATATATTGCAGAAGACATTCCAGGTAGCAGATATACAGTTGATGCTGCTTCAGGTATAAATTTTTCAGGTTGCAGTCTAATTGTTTTTGTGCTTTTAATTGCAGAACTTAGAAAGTGAGGCAGTCACAATAAAGATGGCCATACTAATACCCAAGTGAAACATTGGGATCTTGAAGGTCTCCTAATTAGGCAACTGTTGTTATGAACTCCTAATGCCTTTGTATACACTGAATTATTGTGATCCTATGAAGATTTTTTTTTTTTTTGGTCTCAATAATCTCCAGTAATGGCGAACTTGATCTTGCTAATAGATTGTATCTGCTAAAGAACATTTCTTGATCAATACCTGCAGCAAACAGATTACAGCGGATGGTGTTTTTGATGTTGTTAGGCTAATGGATAAAAAGTACTGCAATTTTTAATTTACACAAAAATTGCGCAAAATTTGGTGAGAAGATAAAACACGAGTCAATTTTGGTAACATTATTGCCTCAACTCGTAGAGAGTGTAATTATCTCAAGGGATTCTTAGCGTATCTTCAACAAAAAAGGAATTTCAACAAAATGGTCATATGTATATATAATGTATTGATATTGTATAAATACTATATATTATGTATGTATATATATTTGTATACACTGTTTATAAGATACTTATACATTGCAAATTTTAAACAACCCAAATTTTAGATATGCTCAAGTCGTTGATGCTTTCATTGATCTGTCAAAACTAGGGGCGTCAAAATGAGCTCAAATGTAGATAATCCGTCCAAAATTTTATGGGTTGGATTCAAGATAGCTAATTTAAATTGGGTTCAATTTCAACTCATTCAAGCCTTAACCCAGAGGCGTCAAAATGAGCTCAAGTATAGGTAATCCGTCCAAAATTTTATGAGTTGGATGCAAGATAACTAATTTGAATTGTGTTCAATTTCAACTTATTCAAGCCTTAACCCATTTAAAAAGAATCTTCGATTGAGCCCAATTTAATCTCCAATTTTAACCCGTTTTAAGACTCTTTACTTGCATTGATGTAATGTATATTCTTATATTGAAAGTACGAATTACTATCTATTTTATATCTTCTAAGATTTATCTATACATTTGTCACATTTTGTTAAAAAAATTCTTGAGTTGAAATTGAAATTGTAGTTATAAAACTTAAATAACGCTATGTTAAAATTATTGAGATTATGCGGGTCAAACTGGGCGGGTCAATACCCAACCCATTTTTAAGCCCATTTGAGTCCAAAGTGTTTACTTGGATAGGTCAGGATTCAACCTGATTTCTATTTCAACTCATTTTAATATGTTCAATTTCAACTCAGCTCGTTCATTTGACACCCCTAATCAAAACCCTCGACCACTTCATGAGACTCGATCCGAGGAAGACCCTCACTTGATCTACCTCCCCATTCTCATCTTCGACAATGACCACCAAAGGGGTAACTTATCGAATGCGAGGCCCGCGCTCCACATGGGTAACTTTGTGCCATGTGTCACTTACGTGACGCTTAAGTGGCGTGATGATGTAGCAGGTCATCACAAGGGGGTAACTTATCAAATGTCAGGTCCGCTCCCAATAACTACATCACAATTAGAGGTATTTTGTACCATCGAATGCAATTTTTTGTAACTTAAAAATATTTTAAAAATAAATTTTCAAAATCTAATTAAATTTTGTGACCAAATAAATATTTAAGAATACATTCTTATAATCTAATCTAAGATACATGATCAAACGTTTTTTCAAATACATGAAAACGTCTCATTCCATATTTTTTAGCTTTTTTTTTAGAAAAAAAATGATGGTAATTCAAGAAATAGAGAAGGTGGTTTACAATGGAAAGAAAGAATGTAACAAATTGTGTAACCACCTCTTATAGTTAGTTATATATATTAAAGTTGGTTTGTGTTAAAATCCATATTACTGAATTCGATAATGGCGGAAACCAGCGAACAGGGCGGAAGATTGCCGGCGTCGACGTCGGCGTCGGCGGATGCGGATGAACTGAAAAGAGAGTTGCAGAGAAGGGTGAATTCTATAGTTGCACAGAGTGATTACAGTGTAGAAGACACTGATGAAGCCATGCATTGTTTGCGTGCTCTAAAAGACTTGAAATTGAGACCTACTCCACCCCCTGAGTTTATTTGCTCACTTTCTCATAAGCTTATGAAAGACCCTGTTGTTTTGGCTTCTGGACGGGTTAGCTCAAATCTTTAATTTTGTTATTGCATTGTTCTTTTTCTGGGTTCAAATGTCTAATTGTATTGCTTTGGTTAGCTCTTCAACTCTGTTTTGTAGTTCTTGAAATTATTTATTGTCTATATAGTTAGCCATTTTTGTGGCTGTGAAAAATTTGATGAATTATTTTACTGCTTTATTCTCATTACGCTCCCAGCTCACAGCTCACTTGAAGGATGATATGTCTGTCCCCTGTGAAATTATGACCAAGAAAAAGAATGCTGCATATTTGAAGCATATTGTGCAATTTCCAGATTGTGGTGTTGTTTTGCAGTGGTGATTGTTTGTTATGAAATATCATCAGAGACGGATTCGGAACTATAAAATTGTTCCACTATAATGTAGATTAAGCCAAAAGAAATGCTACACCTGTTGCCAGTCTGCTGAATGGCATGGTGTTCATCTAGCCATCTATAAAAAGAAATAAAGCGAAAGAGTGGGAATGCCGGGGGGAAGGTTTAGTTGAAATTGATTTCGTAGTGTTGTTTGGGAATATCCAGATTTTTGTGTTGTGTTGCAGTGGTGATTGTTTTTCATGAATATCACCATAGGCGGATTCGGAATTATAAAGTTGTTCCATGTATTGTAGTTTAAGCCAAAAGAAATGCTACACCTGTTGTCAATCTGCTAAATGGCATGGTGTTCATCTAACCATCAAGAAAAAGAAAAAAAGGGAAAGTAAACTATAAGATAAAGGCTACCTGGTTAGGAACGCCGTGGGAAGAGGGAGTTCGTCTGAAGGCTTGGTTAAAATTGCTTTCATAGTGTTGTTTTGCAGTGGTGATTGTTTGTCATGAATATCACTGAGGTGGATTCGGAATTTTAAAATTGTTCCACTATATTGTAGTTTAAGATTTTGCGTTTTCCAAAGTCTAGGAAACACGGATTCCCTTGATGCCAAATTTCATTCAATTTGGAAATTGCTAAATCCTTTTCATCTTTGTGATTTCCCTATGTACTTGGATTATTTAAGATATCACTAGATGGTTGTATTCGTTAAAATTTTGCATGTTATTGTTGTTTGCAGACATTTGACAGACCATTCATTGAAAAGTGGCTCAAGAAGGGTAATCGAATCTGCCCTGAAACAAAGGAGGTTCTCTCCCATTTAGATCTCATCCCAAATCTTCTAGTGAAAGAAACTATTTCACTGTGGTGCAAGGAGCACAGAATTGATTTGCCTGGCCCTTCTCTTGATAGTATAATCACAGAAGCAGACCGAGATCATTTTAATTCACTGCTTGAGACATTGTCGTCTAATAATGATGTTCCGGAGCAGATGAAGGCTGCAAAAGAAGTTCGTATGCTGACTAAACAGTTTACATCTCTACGAGCTTTTTTTGAAGAGGACAGTGTTGCTATTACCAAATTGCTAAATCCTCTAATGTTTGAAAATGTGAATGATCATCCTAAACTACAAGAAGATTTGATCACAACAGTTATGAACATCTCATTACATGACGAGAATAAAAAGCTTGTAGGAGAAAATCCTGTTGTCATTCCTTTACTTGTTGAGTCTTTGAAACTTGGAACACTTGAAACAAGAAGTAACTCTGCTGCTGCTCTCTACACATTATCAGTACTTGATTCAAACAAGCGTATTATAATGAACGCAGGTGCTCTCGGGCCTTTAGTCAAACTGCTGGATGAGGGACCACTGTTGGCTATGAAAGATGCTGCTGCAGCAATTTTAAGTCTCAGTCTTGTCGATGAAAATAGGCCTATAGCTTATTTTGAAGGAACAGTAAAGGTGGTTATGAAGAAGATCACTGATCGCATACTTGTTGAGCAATTGTTAGTCCTTCTTATCACGCTGTCCAGTTTTCCCAAAGCTATTGAACAGATGGTACAGCTGGATGCAATCTCTTGTCTCCTTAGTATCATTAAGGAGGACACAAGTGATAAAAGCAACGAGCGCTGCATCATGATTCTTCACATACTGTGTTATAATGACCGTAGAAGGTTGCAAGAGATCTGGAGACATGAGAGTGTTCATGGGGCCATAGCTAAACTTGCCCTAAACGGGACTACTAGAGCCAAGAAGAAGGCGAAAGAAATTCTTGAGCGGGTTGACAAATATTTCTCTTGTGCGAAAACTAGTCGAGGCTGAATCTTTTGCGTATGTACTTTCTTAATCAAGTGCTGTTGCTTCTGATTAGACAGAATTCCTCCTTGTAGGAAAATATAGATTCTTTTGCTTGTACATTAGTGTGAAATTCTGAACATTGTTAGTAGTTTGTCACGTTTATAGACAGATACATCCTGCTTATGGCTTCTCTTATAAAATGTTGAAATTGCTTTAGTATTGATTTTGCTATCTCCAGTGCATGTGGTGTAAAAGGTGAAGATATACAAAATATTTTCAGATGGTTTAGTGTTAAATGGATTGTGGTAAATGAGGGGTGTCTGATTATCTTCCTTGCTGATGAAGGGGCTGAGAAAATAGCCAAGGTTTAGAGTTACATCAAACATTTAAGCCATTACAAAGAAGCTCTTACACTAAAAAGATCACAAATCGTTGATGCCTTCATTGATCTGTTCATGAGACCCGATCTGAAGAAGGTCCTCACTTGATCTACCTCCCCATTCTCATCTTCGACAATGACCAGCAGGGTGTCACGTCCTTAGTCTTGTACTACTAAGCACAGGTGCTACCCTTAGTCTTCACACTACTAAGCACACGTGCTGGTCATCTTTTACTACTAAGCACACGTGTGGAGAGGATTGCTAGAAAGAATTGTGTTGTAGAGAACTTTGTTGATTTTTGCTTGATGATTTTACAAATAGTTAACCCTCTATTTATACTACTAACTTAGGGGTTAGTATATAAATAATCATTGTTAAACAAGTCTCTACATATTTACAAATAAGTCTCTTCTCTAGAATACTTTACGATCCTAGAATATTCCAAGGACCTTTCATATCTCTAGCACCTTCTAATAAGGACTAACCTTCTTTCTATATAAACGCTCCATATGGGCAACTTTGTGCCATGTGTCACTTACATGATGCTTATGTGGCTTAAGGATGTGGCGGGTCATCACAAGGGGGTAACTTATCGAATGCGAGACCCGCGTCAAATAACAATGTCACAATTACACTTTGTTTGGATGGTTGTTACGTGTTGTTTCATAATGTATCGTATTGTGTTGTATTGTATCGTTCTGTATTATTTTAATGAATATAATGTTTGAATATGTTGTATCGTTCTCCGTCATTACATAAAGTCACACATCTATGATTTGAATGATAAATCTACAAGAAAAATAGGGTACATGGTAGAGATACTATGAAAGGTAGGGTAAAAGATGAAATATAATTATTAAATAATAAATAAAGATAAAATGAGAAGAAAATATTAAGGTAATGACGCGATCACACCACATCGATCGTTCCATAATATGGGTCTTTTCGTCATTACCTAACGATAGATTTAAATGATATGATACAATAGAATTTAAGTAACAATCAAAACAAATATTATATTTAGACTAACAACACAGTACAATACAACGACTAACAACCATCCAAACAAGGTGTAGAGGTTTTTTGTAACTTAAAAATATTATAAAAATAAATTTTCAAAATCTAATTAAATTATATGACCAAATAAATATTTAAGAATACATTTTTACAATCTAATCTAAAATATATGGTCACTTTTTTTCATATATATGAAAACGTTTCATTCCATATCTTTTTTAAAATGGTGGTAATTTTTTTTAAAAATATTGGTAATAATTCAAGAAATAGAGAAGGTAGTTTACAAAAGAAAGAAAGAAAGAAAGTGGAGCCGAATGGAACAAATTGTGTAACCACCTCTTATAGTTAGTTATATATAATTAGAGTTGGTTTGTGTTAAAATTCATGCATATTACTGAATTCGTTAATGGCGGAATCCAGCAAACAGGGCGGAAGATTGCAGGGGTCGGCGTCAGCGACGGCAGATGAACTGAAAAGAGAGTTGCAGAGAAGGGTGAATTCTATAGTTGAACAGAATGATTACTGTATAGAAGACACTGATGAAGCCATGCATTGTTTGCGTGCTCTAAAAGACTTGAAATTGAGACCTACTCTACCCCCAGAATTTATTTGTTCACTTTCTCATCGCCTTATGAAAGACCCTGTTGTTTTGGCTTCTGGACGGGTTAGCTCAAATCTGAAATTCATTCATTTCTTCTATTTATCTGTTTAAGAGTATGAACTTATTATTGCATTTTTGTTTACTCTGTTGTTTTGAGTATTTTTTCTGTGTTCAAAATTGACTGCTTCATTCTCATTACGCTCACTTGAAGCATATTGTGCGATTTCCAAGAAAAAGAATGCTGCAATTTCCAGATTGTTGTGTTGTGTTGTTTTGCAGTGGTGATTGTTTGTTATGAATATTACCAGAGGCGGATTCGAAATTATAAAATTGTTCCACTATTTTGTAGTTTAAGCCAAAAGAAATGTCAATCTGCTGAATGGCATGGTGTTCATCTAGCCATATAGAAAAAGAAATTAAAGGGAAAGAGTAGGAACGCCTGGTGAAGGTTTGGTTAAAATTGCTTTCACAGTGTTGTTTGGGAATATCCAGATTGTTGTGTTGTGTTGTGTTGTTTTGCAGTGGTGATTGTTTGTCATGAATATAACCAGAGGCGGATTCGGAATTATAAAATTGTTCTACTATATTGTAGTTTAATCCAAAAGAAATGTTATATCTGTTGCCAATATTGTGCATCTGCTGAATGGCATGGTGTTCATCTAACCATCAAGAAAAAGAAAAAAAGGGAAAGTTAACTATAAGGTCAAGGCTACCTGGTTAGGAAAAGGTGGGAAAGCCGGGGGAAGAGGGGGTTCGTCTGAAGGCTTGGTTAAAATTGCTTTCATAGTGTTGTTTTGCAGTGGTGATTGTTTGTCATGAATATCACCAGAGGCGGATTCGAAATTATAAAATTGTTCCACGATATTGTAGTTTAAGATTTTGCGTTTCCAAAGTCTAGGAAACACGGAGTTCCTTGATGCCAAATTTGGAAATTTTCATCTTTGTGATTTCCCTATGTACTTGGACTATTTAAGATATCACTAGATGGTTGTTTTCGTTAAAATTTTGCATGTTATTGTTGTTTGCAGACATTTGACAGACCATTCATTGAAAAGTGGCTCAAGAAGGGTAATCGAATCTGCCCTGAAACGAAGGAGGTTCTCTCCCATTTAGATCTCATCCCAAATCTTCTAGTGAAAGAAACTATTTCACTGTGGTGCAAGGAGCACAGAATTGATTTGCCTGGCCCTTCTCTTGATAGTATAATCACAGAAGCAGACCGAGATCATTTTAATTCACTGCTTGAGACATTGTCGTCTAATAATGATGTTCCGGAGCAGATGAAGGCTGCAAAAGAAGTTCGTATGCTGACTAAACAGTTTACATCTCTACGAGCTTTTTTTGAAGAGGACAGTGTTGCTGTTACCAAATTGCTAAATCCTCTAATGTTTGAAAATGTGAATGATCATCCTAAACTACAAGAAGATTTGATCACAACAGTTATGAACATCTCATTACATGACAAGAATAAAAAGCTTGTAGGAGAAAATCCTGTTGTCATTCCTTTACTTGTTGAGTCTTTGAAACTTGGAACACTTGAAACAAGAAGCAACTCTGCTGCTGCTCTCTACACATTATCAGTACTTGATTCAAACAAGCGTATTATAATGAACGCAGGTGCTCTCGGGCCTTTAGTCAAACTGCTGGATGAGGGACCACTGTTGGCTATGAAAGATGCTGCTGCAGCAATTTTAAGTCTCAGTCTTGTCGATGAAAATAGGCCTATAGCTTATTTTGAAGGAACAGTAAAGGTGGTTATGAAGAAGATCACTGATCGCATACTTGTTGAGCAATTGTTAGTCCTTCTTATCACTCTGTCCAGTTTTCCCAAAGCTATTGAACAGATGGTACAGCTGGATGCAATCTCTTGTCTCCTTAGTATCATTAAGGAGGACACAAGTGATAAAAGCAACGAGCGCTGCATCATGATTCTTCACATACTGTGTTATAATGACCGAAGAAGGTTGCAAGAGATCTGGAGACATGAGAGTGTTCATGGGGCCATAGCTAAACTTGCCCTAAACGGGACCACTAGAGCCAAGAAGAAGGCGAAAGAAATTCTTGAGCGGGTTGACAAATATTTCTCTTGTGCGAAAACTAGTCGAGGCTGAATCTTATGCGTATGTACTTTCTTAATCAAGTGCTGTTGCTTCTGATTAGACAGAATTCCTCCTTGTAGGAAAATATAGATTCTTTTGCTTGTACATTAGTGTGAAATTCTGAACATTGTTAGTAGTTTGTCACGTTTATAGACAGATACATCCTGCTTATGGCTTCTCTTATAAAATGTTGAAATTGCTTTAGTATTGATTTTTCTATCTCCAGTGCATGTGGTGTAAAAGGTGAAGATATACAAAATATTTTCAGATGGTTTAGTGTTAAATGGATTGTGGTAAATGAGGGGTGTCTGATGAAGGGGCTGAGAAAATAGCCAAGATTTAGACTTTAGAGTTACTCAAACATTTAAGCCATTACAAAGGTCTTACACTACAAAGAGCATGACTACAGAGACTGGTGCACAGAGCATAAAAAAACATTCCTCCTAGATTAGTTCCGTTGTTAATACGAATAAGAGAAACTCTATCGTAGCCATTTCTCAATCTCTGCTCTTTCCGCTCGCGCCAACTAGGATTGCTTTGAAATGTTGTTGCTGTTTTACTTTTTTTCAAAATCTCCCATTGTGTACCTATCTATGCCATGCAAGGAGGAGCAAGGCATCTTGAGAAGAATCCAAACATTCTCTTCTGTATTCATATCAAATAAGCAAGCAAAAATAGTCACAAAATGCAAATCTTTTTTGAAAGGTAGAGCTGATATTATTATTGCAAAAACAAGATTATCTATCAAATTTGTACTCAATGAAAGTAAAATGATAAGCTCAAACAAGGAAGGCGCAAAAACTTACCTACATTAGTGTTAAATCAACTACTTATTACTTATTCCTCCTTTTCTCTATAATGACAGTTTTAAATCAACTACTTATTACTCCCCGTTTCTATTCCTTACTAAAAATAAAGGTTCCTTAATATTTGTCATTTCACAAAACAATACATAAACACTATTCTTCCTATTTTACCCTAGAGAGTTATTAGCCTAGAAAATATACTCCATCCGTCCCATATTAGTTGATCATTATACTAAAAATAAATGTCTCATATTAGTTGGTCACCTTACTAAATCAAGGAAGCATTAACTAAAATTTTCCTGTATTACCCTTGCAATTAATTCTTTTTTTAAAGTGTTCACATTTATTTGTAAAATTTACAAGAAGTTTTTTAAGGGATGAATTAGTAAAATTATCTTCTTATTTATGATTTCTTAAGCACTGTGCAAAATGAAAAATGATCAACTAATATGGGACAGAGGGAGTATATTTGACCAACATAGGAAAACTAAGTAATTATTAATTCATATTTATTAGTCAAATTAATTAATCAAAATAAATTAATTCATGTTCATTTATTGAAAACTTGACTTTAAAAGAACACTAAATAAGTTGCAATGGTAAACTTATTTAGTTTCTTAAGGAGCGTGAAATCTAAAATGATGACAACTAAATAAAAACGGAGGGAGTATGCAGTTTTAGCACTTGTACTCAAACATGTTAATCAATTTTAACACTCAAAATGCTTTTATCCCCTTAAAATTTAGTACTCCCTCCGTTTAAAAAAGAATGACTTAGTTTGAATTGGCACGGAGTTTAGAAAAATAAATAAGACTTTTCAATTTGTGGTCCTAAATTAAAGTTATGTCAAATATACCAAAATGTCCTCTAATCTTGTTGCCTTAAACATGTCACGTGGAAAGCTGAAATTAAAATGTTGTCAAAAAAGAGAAGAGGTCATTCTTTTTTAAAGAGGGGGAGTAGTTATTTACAATCAAGCTAATTATAGAGATTCTCAACCTAAAAACTCACAAATAAAAGATTAGCAACCAATGTATCATGCAAAATAAAAAAATTTAAAAAAACATATTATACATTTATTATTTGAATTTTAGGAGAAAACTTACTCTTTTATATCCAGGAAGTAGATGAGGAGGAATTTTGTAGAGATCTTCATCCACAGGTTTAGGGTTAGTGGGCCGCTGGGCTGTCTGTCTTTGAGGCCCACTTGTTTTCTCTACTTTTCCAGGACACCTCTTCTTATTTATTGCTGCTCCTTTTGTCTGTATTATTACAAATATTAATTATTTCTTTTTATTTCATAAATTAATATCCCTACTTTTTACGTACAATTTTGTTTTTTTGCAATGATGGTATAAACGAACATCAAATATGCCATTATGATAAATAGTACACCCTCTTTAATTTGACTAGATAAAAAGTTTAAAAAATATTGAGAAACTTTTGAATCTTATAGTCTTAAATTAAAAGTTTATATAATTTATTAAATTTTGGGATTTTAAATTTGTCAATTAGAATGTTTGAATTGAAAGAAACATAATTTTTGAGACAGACAAAAAAAAGTAAGACACTTAAATCAAAATAGAGGGAGTATTCAAAATTGAAGTTGGTGTTGCGTTTGACGCTATTTTTGCAAAGAACATTTTTACTTTTTCTAAATATTTTTTTACCCCTCAATTTCTAAAAACTAGAGAAATCACCTAACTTGACTAATTTACCTCAAACGTATAATCGAACTTGCTTTAAAAGTAATATATCAAAATAGATAGTAACATAATGTCATTGATTATATCCAATATAGAAGCTACTACATACCATTCGTTCTATAGCAATGTTATTTCAAAGATTTTGTTATCTCTTACCATCTTCGTATACTAAGTAAAAAACATTAAATTTTAGTGCGAAAGAATTTCAATTTTTATTCAATTGAGATAAGCTTAAATATAACGATATGAATATCAAAATTCATATAGATCTCAACTAACGTGAGATTGAGAGATAGTTTAACAAAATGACAATATGTTACTTTTCTTTTTCACGAAAAAAGAAGGATATGTAAGTACTATAGAATAAATATTAGAATATCATGTCAAATGATAGACAGTTGGTGAAGATGTACATACTGTATTTGAATTATTGGCACTATGCCTAAAAACACATTTTATTCCAAGATCGAGGCTAAAAAGTCAAGCATCAATATTTGACTTCTAATTTCAATGTTGAAATTGGGTTGAGTTAGTTGGAAATTTTGCTACTTCCAATGACTCTTTTGGTTCAACATTCAAACAAATGCCATTTTATTAGTCTTCATCCTCTCTCCAATAATAGGGGTTTATAACTGATTTAACATAGCGATTAAAAAACTGTAAATAATAAGAGTAACTTTACCAAATCACCTTTATTAAATATAGGTCATTTAAACATTGAAAAATGAATAGTATTTAATAGCAAAAATAAAATAGATATAATGATAAATTATTCATTGGTTTTATAAATTAAAAAAATATTATTGAACATTCCAAAATAGTATAATAGACAAGTAAAGATAAATAGTGGGAGTATTTTGACATAATAATTGTACTATAGGGTTAATAATTATGTTGATAACAGGTGTCCTATGTCAACAGACTATAATGACAATATCATGCATTTCTTTCTTTGTGGGGTCCAAATATTAGTAACTTCAACAAATTATATTTGTTGTATTTGACTTTTAATAAGAACAAGAAATTATTTATTCACTTTCCTTTTAGCTTATTTATAAAAGATCATCCCTTCCATATTTTGATAATTCTTTAACGTCAACTGATATATTTAAATCACACGATCTAATGATATTTTGATACATTCGAAATATTTTTAATTCAAGACTATCAAATTCAAAAATCTTCCTTAACTTCTTGAATCCGTTTCAAATCAAAATACAAACAAATTGATAGATAGAAAATAACTTTCCCCTAATATATCCTTAATTAGTGTTCCAATTACATAATATATATGAAGCATTAATCAAGTTAAGTATTTAAGTGAGATACTGGTAAATATAGAAAAATATTTTCCCCCTAATATATCCTTAATTAGTGTTCCAACATAATATGAAGCATTAATCAAGTTAAGTATTTAAGCGAGATGATGGTAAATATAGAGAAATATTTTAACTGTCAAGGCTATTTAATATCTATCTTAAAAGTATGTAGAACCCCTAAAAACAAATAATATATGGACCGAAGGCAGTATTTCTTATTTGATGTTTAAACCCTAAAAACCTTGTCAATAATACTAAAAAAACCTTTGATAAAATTCAAATTAGTGTAAAAGAAAAAAGATGAAAGTTTTGTTTTCCACAAACTAACTACCATAAAGATCATCATACTCTATATTAGGTGACTCATTATTTATTTTAGTAAGCGTAAATATAAATACACACTAAAAGAAATCTAAGTTATCATCAAGATCCCTTGTCCAAGAGGTGTCAACCTACATTTTTCTATTGAAAAATTAATTTATTTTTACTATTCACTCCGTTCACATACTTGTCCACTATAATGTTTAATAATACTTGTCCATTTTATAAATACATAAATAATTTATTATTTTGTATCTATTTTACCCTTGTTATTAAATACTATTCATTTTTCAATATTTAGATAACTTACATTTAATAAGGGCGATTTGTAAAATTACTCATATCATTTATTGTTTCGTAATCCCTATATCAAATCAATAGTCAACAGCTGTTGTTAGATAGAAAGAATAATAAAAATCCTGACTCCGCGATGGATGGGGGACGGGGAGGTAGAAAGATAGAAGAGAAATCTCCAAAGATGGTAAAAGGGCAAAAAATTATACTAACCTTTGTATGAGGAACATTATTAGGGATAGCATAAAATTGAGTTTTGTGGAAATACAGATGAGGATTTAGTTGTTGTGAACAAGAATGACGAATCAAGCCAGCTTGTCTAGCAGACTCAAAATACTGGGTAATTGGCAGCTCATTTGCTTTATCCCAATCTCCAAATACTGGAATCTCAACTCCACTTGATCTTTTACATGACTCCTACAATATATGCATCATCAACAAAATGCTTTTCTAGATATCAAATTATTTAATTTGCATATAAAGAAGATGAACTTACCATTTCCATCATGACCACACAATGAAAGATGGGTAAAGTAGTAGACAAAGGAAATAGTTAATAGTGAACAAGTAGTAATTTCTTTTTGTTCAACTCTTGTCAGCTACAAGTACTCAGAGATGGAGTTTGGTTTGTTGGTTGTGTGAGTGGGACATGCCATGAGGAGCTACCTATATACTATATAATATAATTCCTCTCTTTTATTTTTTACTTTGACTATTGTTACTTTACTTAGTTCCTCCGTTTCATTTTATGTGTCATTATTTGATTTGATGTGATATTTAAAATTATTTATGGTTTAAAATAATTTTTTAGATAGTTGTATGTTTATAAATTATTTTAATGAAGGATAAAAAGAGAATTTTAAATTTAAATTGTTTCTAATCATAATAAAGTGATTTTTTTTTTTACGAACTAAAAAAAAAGAAAAGGATGCTCTATAAAATGAGAAAGAGGGAGTATCTTTTATATATGAATTTATGTGATATCGTTTGACTTGAGACCAAAAACTTATAAAATTTTTGTTCTAAAACAAATTCAAAAAATTTATGTGATTGTAAATCATTTTATTAAGTTTAAAAGAGAAATTTTAAAATTAAGTCGCTTCTAATTACATAAATATAATATTCTTTTTTGGACAAACTAAAATAAAAAGGTACGTGCCGCATAAATTGGGACAATGAAAGTGATACTAAGGGTAGTACTCCTCTGTCCCTATTTATTTGTCTATTTTTTACTTGGCACATCTATTAAGAAAATAATAATTGACATAGTAAGTTTACCATTTTATCTCTGTTAATAGATAGAATTCCAAAATCAATTTACTCATTAAAGAGGTTCTACCTTTTTCGAAAATATTAACTTTCTAAATAAATTGAGGATATAATAAGTAAAAAAATATCATTTTTTCTTGATTTGTCAAAAATGACAAGTAAAAAGTCAAAATTAGACAAGTAAAAAGAGAGAAAGGGAGCATGATTTTTTTAAATTTGCTAAAAATAAATAAATTATAATTTTAAGCATAAAGGCCAAATATTATAGAGAAGAGGAGGAGTAAATTTCAATAGTAGCACCATCTAACATTATAAAATATCAAGTAAAGTTTTCCACCTTTACGAGGACTAATGAAAACAGTTTCCACCAAACTTTCCACTTTCAAATATACTATGACATGGATTGTACCTTTCTTTTTCACTATGAAATTAGTGAACATCATTTATATATTCACAAATATTAGTTGTTTAATTTAATTCTTCACGATTACTTAATTTGAACTCATGGACTGCCCTTGGAATTAGAAAAATACAAAACATGACTTTTCTATCTGTTTTCACCAAAGATTATACAAATCTACCAATATCATTCAAAATTTTGCAAACGATTAACTCTCACTACTAGACAAAAAGAGGAGCAACTAAATTAAAAGAAAAGAAGTACTCTCTCCTTCCGTTTCAATTTGTTTTTCTTACCTTTTTTTTACGATTCGTTAATTTTGATATCAAATTAAAATCAAAGAAATAAATTGATATGGTGAAAACAATACAATTAAGGGAAAAGTTGTAACAAAAGTTATACTACCTCTGTCCCATATTAGATGGACATCTTACTAAAAATATTTATCCCATATTACTAGATAACTTATTAAATCAGGATGAAATTAATTAATTTTTTTCCATTTTACCCTTGCAATCAATATGACTTGGAAGTTTAAACAATTTTTGAAGATCCAAATTTTTTTTTCAAGAGGCTAATTAATATGAACGAATGGCAAAATAGTAAAGTTGATCAACCTATTAATGATTTTTTAATAATCATGTAAAATAGAAAGTGTCTACTCCCTCCGTCCATCTTTACTTGTCCATTATACTCCCTCTGTCCAATAATAGTTGTCCAGTATTGACTTGGCACACTTCTTACGAAACAATAAATAATAGGGGTAATATTACTATATTATCCTTTAACTTTATTAAATTTAATGCTTTGAAAAATGTGTTAGATGATAAATAGTATTTAATAGCAAGAGTAAAATAGACACAAAAGGTAAATTATCTCTTGATTTTCTTGGACAACTATTTTTAGTATGGTAGACAACTATTGTTGAACAGAGTATTATTTTGGAATGTTCAACAATATTTATTCATTTTATAAAATCAATGAATAATTTACCATTTTGTATCTATTTTACTCTTGTTATTAAATACTATTCATTTTTCAATGTTTAGATGATTTATATTTAATGGAGGTGATTTGATAAAATTATTCTCATCATTTACTGTTTTTTAGTACCTGTATATCAAATTAATAATAGACAATTATTAATGATGAGAGGAAATATCTAATATAAGTATAAAGTATGTTGGGAAAAGAGATGAATTAATAATGTAAAAAAGACAAAGATAAGAAAAAGAAAAAGGTAAAAAAAGGACAAAAAGAGTTTGTCAGTGTTTAACGTGCATGTGAACAGTGGGGAGTCCTATTAGTCTATTGTCAAAGTAGTTGACAAATATATGTCCTCGGTGCACCCATACCGGAGATGATCTGATCAACATCTTTTGCTTTTCAACAATAATTTTAGGTGCACGCAAACACAAAAGCCACCATAGGTTGCGCCTAAAAGCTAGTCACAAAGGCTACCTTGTTGACCAAATTAAAAACAACATTGAGAATGATTTTCTAGAAAATATTTTCTTGAAAAAAACAAGTGAGTCTCTCTTGGTGGCGGATTCAAAATTTTCGTCAGCGGATTCAGGAGGTTAACAAGGCTTGGACACACAACCTTAAGGAATTTTCCCAACCCTTTATTCACTAGATTAAACATTTAATTTGTGTCAAGAAGTGTCAATACTTTTATATATATTTATTAAATCAAAATCTAACTTTTATATACAATGTAATTTTCGGCGAATGGGTATCGCTTGACACTCCTTGACCAAGGGTGGGTCCGCCCCCTAGTCTCTCTTACTTACTTTTTAGTATTTGATAAATAAGTAAAAAAAAATAATCTCAAAAGTATTTATTTATATATTATCTAGTAAAATGTTATGGAGGCAAGTAGGAATGGAGAATGGGGATTCAGGGTAGGATGGTCAAGGGGTGAAAGTTGAGTGGGTTGGGAAGGTGAGGAAGAGATAATAAATTTGAAATGTCATTTATACAACTTGTTTTCCCTACTTCTATTAAGAAGTTCCCTTTTCTCATTTTTAGGGAACTTGTTATACTGAGAAAATATTTTTCAAACATTTTGATAATTTCCTCCATAACAAACACACCAACATATGACTTCACTTTTTCATATGCCCACTCACTAATTCTACTTAAATACATGATCCATGGTCCAATTGATTGCACATTTTTTCTGATTCACACCTTCAACCTGCAGAATGTTGTATGAAAAGAAATATTTTTCAAAAGGAAATTAATTTTCTCATGATTAATTGCTCTCAAGATCTTTGAAAAATATTTTCTATATGAAAACATCTTTTTTGTAAATCAGTAAAATAGCTTCTCTAGTAAAAGTAAAAAAGAAGAAGCATCCTAAGTGTTTTTCACACTAATGATATCCAGGCCCCCAATGCCCCTCACTACACTCTCCCAAACCTTCCACTCCCCCAACCCCTAAAAATAATTAAGTCGCTTGGTTGGCGGTATTAGATAGTCTTTAGATTATTTATTCCAAAATTTATATCATAGTGATGAGATAAGATATCCTATATACATAGTAAAATAACTTAGCTAGGGATAACTCGGTATCAACTAATTTTCTTTCACTAATTGGACTCCCTTAATGCTTTCCCTTTAATTACACCAATTGACAAATAATCCAAGCGTATTTAATTTGACAGCCTATTAGTTAGTCCAACGCGCGCTTAACTCCAACGTTGTTTATAAATACAGAGAGAATTCGGAAATTACTATAATTTAATTGTTATTTATAGGGTGCTAGTACAAGTTGGGTTATTAATCCTCCAGTAGTTATATGCTTGTATCAATTGTATTCATTCGAATTCGCGCTATATAGTTATCTCTATTGGGTTTTAGTTAAGGAGATTAAAATATGATGTACATCGGAAAATAGAGAGGAATAAAATTTAAATAAAGTTCATGTGTCCCTCATTGAATAGGAAGATGAAAACTTTCGTGCTTACATACAAAAGCACTTCTTCTAGCTCTTACACAGTTTAGAAGAGAATCAATTCTTGTGCCGTTTGTCGTTTGACTTGGCTTCAAATTTGGCCTGAATCTATTCTTTCTGTGTCCCACATCCGCCTATGTTAAAGCATCCGCCCATTCCTTAGTGAAAGGAAATGCTACTCAGGGATCAAAAAATAAAGCGGGTGCCTCGTCAGAAAGACTTGGTTTGTAGAGTAGAGGCCTTTTCCCAAGACATTGCTTTCTTGATCCTCTCCTTAGAGTCAAGTGGCTTTCAGTTCCTCTCCTTAGAGCCAAGTGGCTTTCAACTCCTCTCCTTAGAGTCAAGTGGCTTTCAGCTCCTTTCCTTCTCCTCGCTACTGTCAAAATGTTGAATTTCTTTTTTTACACTGGCGCAGAACTATAATAATTTTCAAAGCCTTCACCTAATTTCAGAAACCAAAAATATTAAATACTTCATCTCTTGTTTTGTGCATCATTTTCAAACAAAAAAATACAAGTATCTAGTGTGATTTTGCTATGTCATTTGGATTCGCTAGAAATCTGTAATTTGCATTGCCACTTTTACAGAAATATTTCTATGTTTTACGTATGAAGAAGTAATCTGAATCCTTAACAACTATGAGGAAATTATAATTCCTTAAGAAAACACAAACAAGTTGTGCGCTTGAAATAATTTTTTCTTCTTCTACATTTCTGTTGAAGTGTTGTTGTGCCCCGTTATTCTCGCGAAAGACGGATTTCAATATGTGACAACTCTTTTAGATTGTTTAAATGAGAAAAGTCGTCACCTAATAAATTAAGGTGCGTTAGGACACCATTCTAAACTAATTTACAAATAACTACGTTTAATTAGTCTACATCATTAGAGATCGGGTAGGGTTCAAGTTACCTCTAAAAAAATGTGTTAAACACTTTTTGAGGTCCACAAATGTGGGTCCCTTTGCCTGATTAATTTATGTGGGGAATCAGGTGATAAAGAAAATGAGTTTAGTTTACTAAGCCAAAAATAGATGATCAAGTGTAATATCTCAGAGTTCGAACCTACGAATACTTAGTACTTAGCCTAAAACCCATCTTGAAATTCTACTACCAGGTTCCATGAGCCATGGATGGTGTCTGTTGCATTAGTTCAGAGAGACTATTTCATGTCTGAGTTTTCATGAGTCATGGAGCATGCTACGAGCCGTGGAAGGTCCTCCTAAACTCAATCCTAGAAGTTGTCATTTAGCCTGAGTTCCACAGGTCACTCCATAATCCATGGAATGGATTCTTAAATGAGAATCAAAAAGTTGTCTAAATATTCTAAGTTCCACGGAAGGAGTCCACGGGCCGTGGATCACTTCACGAGCTGTGGATGGTCCTCATAGGCTCAACCCGACATAAGTTTTTCAGAAGTTATTTACATCTTTTCTTTATTTCCTAAGTCTTAACCTTGACATTTTAGCATCATTTTCAGAAGTATATCACAGTATTCCCTTAGATTTCTCTCCCATTCTTCTCCCCAAACTTTAAGCAAAACTCAAAAAGAGAAAAACCTAGGGTTTCAAGCTTCTCAATCAAGCTCATCTCAAGAACTCTTGTTCTTTTAGGTATGTAAGACTATTATTGTGAGGAACTAAGTCATTTGTCATACCCTACACCTACAATTTCAACATGTAAGATCAAAGGTAGGTTTTTTACCTTGTCACGATCCAAGACTACCCCCTAGACGTGACATGGTGCCTAGAGTCACGAATGACTCCAAGCTAACCACATGACATAGTATGACACTAAGATATCATACATAACTAAACTAACATGGAAATGCAGAATAAAGTCTGAAATGACTAGACACATAAAATAGAGAAAATCTGAATACAACGAATCATGAGTGGAAATACTACTGTCTGATATAGACTCTAACATAAGTGAGCTACTAGGACAAATCCCTAGATCACTTAAACAATCTTAAACTGAAAGTGAAGTCGGAATGAACCTATGAAATCATAAGTGGTATGTCCCCGAACCATAAGGACTTACCAAAGTAGTGCAAGGCTAATAAGAGTCTGTACTAACCAAGCGCTTGGTGAGATGTGTCAGAAACTATATTATGAAACAATATAGGCAGAAAAGTATGCGATCAGTACTCAGAATGTACTAAATAAGGGGACTTGTTTTCACAGACTATTTTTAATGACTTAGGGTTATTTTTGAAAGGGATCTTGGTTATCGACTGTTTTTTTTGGATCTTTCGTGAGCGGAAACACTCTATCTTCGATACTTGAACATTAGTGAATTACTTTTTCTGTGACTTTGGATTTCGAACTTGGAATTCTTGGTTTAACATCAATAATCAAGGAACCTTTAGATTTCTATTCTTGTAAGTCATTCTATTATGCTTTCAACTCTGCTTTCTGCTAGGTTTTTTGAAATAATGAGCGGCTAAATACCACAACTAGGGTTGTGGTAACCATGACGTAAATTTAGCTACGAATTCTAATACGAGTGATGCCATCTTGTTGATTGATTATGTTGTATCTGCTTTCAAATTAATTGCTTTCTAATGAGTGCACGCATTAGAATTACCTTGTATTCATCACTTGCTCGAGAGAAAAGTAATGATTAGGAAAAAGTAGAAACAAATTCCATAAAATTGATGTTAAAGGTTAGAGTTCGAGAGAAGATAACTGTATCATTAAATAAGCAAAGGTAAGATCCGGAGCACTCTAAGACTGAGAAGAAACGAGTGGAAATCATCTAATAGGGCTGAAAAGCGTTTAGATGTATCTAATTTTCTAGGAACATAAAACGTAGACAAGAGGTAGTCGTCCGTACGGAGTTCGAGAGCAAAGTAAATGTCATGGGGAAAACAATCTTAGTCTCATTTATCAATTGCTAAAACTTTAAGAATACTGTTACTTCTATTAACTGTGACACTCAACTTAATAATTAGTATTAAAACAACAAACAACCCATTATTTACTTTTCGCATAGTTCATTCTTTTGGAAATATTAACCACAATTGAATAAGAGCGCCAGTAAGATTATTTCTGCAGTAAATTCCCCGTGGGATCGACCTCAACTCCAGTTGAGTTCTATAAATTGACTTCGGCCGTTTATAAATCTTAACTGAGGTGTAAGTTTGAACGTATCACTCCCGAGTGAATAAAATACCAAGAACTGTGAGCTTATGATAATATCTATTGCCTCAACTCATTAACATTTGGGACGCACAAGCAACCCTGGTATAGAAGCAAACCATCTCCCTCATGGGAGAAAGACTTAACAGTCTTTTCAGAAACCGCTTTATTTTACCCAACCAAAGTAGGATCGTTATCCTGTTTTGCCTTAACATCTGACACAAGAGACGATTCTGACCCATTTTGAACAATAACTCCAGAATCCTATGATCAACCAAACAAACTCCCAAACGAGCCAATCTGTGAACATCACGAACCAACTCCCTTTTCTCATTCTTAATATGAGCAACCTTGTTTATAGACAATTTACTAAGGGCATCTGCAACCACATTCACCTTGCTGGGATGGTAAAAGACACTCATGTCATAATCCTTCAACAACTAGAGCCATGTTCTTTGTTAAAGATTCAAATCATTTTGTCTAAATACATATTGAAGACTCTTATGATTAGTGAACACATCCACATGAACGCCATATAGATAGTGTCTCCATAGTTTCAAGGAAAAATCCACCGGTGCCAACTCTAAATCGTGAGTCGGGTAATTCTTCTCATGAACCTTAAGTTACCTAGGAACATATGCTATGAATTTACCATTTTTATTCCACACAAAACCAACACCAATTCTAGAGGCATCACTATACACAACAAAACCATATGAACCTTTCGGTAAAGTCAAAATCGGGCCTGAAGTAAGTCGAGTCTTTAACTCATGAAAAGTCTCTTCATAAGCTTCGGACTGCTGATATTTCGCTTTCTTCTGAGTCAAGGTAGTCAAAGAAAAAGAAATCGAGAAAATCCCTTCCATAAACCATTTATAGTAATCAGTTAAACCCAAGAAACTAATAATATTTGTGAGAGAAAGAGGTCTAGGCCGATTCTGAACTGCCTCGGTCTTCTTAGGATCAATTTGAATACCTTATCCTAAGACTATATGTCTAAGGAATGCTATCGACCTCAACCAAAATTCACACTCACTAAACTTAGCATACAACTAACAGTCTTTGAGAACTTGCAAGATAATCCTCAAATAATTGGCATGCTCATCCTTACTCCAAGAATAGATCAAGATGTCATTTATGAACACAATAATAAATATATCTAGATATTGCTCGAACACCCTATTCATCAAATCTTGAAAAGCTGCAGGAGCATTCGTTAGTCCAAAATACATAACCGAAAATTTATAGTGACCACACTGAGTCCTGAAGATTGTCTTCGAAATGTCATATTCTTTAACCTTTGGCTGATGATAGCCTGATCTGTGGTCAATCTTTGAAAAGAAATTAGCACTGTGAATGTCATGATCCAAAGTACCCCCTAGGTGTGACATGGTGGATAAGATCCAGAGAGACTCTTAATGAGCCACTTGACATAAACATGGTGTAATGAATGTATAATTTAAGAGATATAGTCAATATAAGTCTCAAATCATAGGATGACATAAAAGATACCAATAGAGTACATAAGAGAATATGCGGAATACTACTAAGTCTGACACAAGCCTTTCTAGCATCATAAAAGTGGTTGGGACGTAACCCATACACCACGTACAAGTTTGAAATGAAAAGACAATAAAATCACTAAAACATCAATGGCCTTGTCCTCAGAGCATGATGACTCACCAATCCAAATGCTAGTAGGGCAATCCAAGCTAGCCACGAGCGAGAGGAGGAGCGTTGGACCCTATATTATGAGACAATATAGGCACAAATATGCATTAGTACATGAAATGTACTAAGTATGAGGAAATGCATAAAAACACATGCATGGTCATTTGGGGAGTTTGAACATGCTTTGCATGACCAAGTTAAAACATAGTAAAAATATCTTAAGAAATCCATAAATCATAAACAAGATCAATGCATTCTTTAAAATATAAGGAAAGCTTTCATAAAACCTTTGAAGAAAACATAGTTCATTTGTTGGATAATTACCGTTAACCGACAATAAGACTATGTGAGCTATAACATGGAATCCTATATTATCCTCACACCAAAAAGGGAAAACTACTTGCCAAGGTAGAATTCGGTCACATTCATTCATAATTGCTATTGTGGATCTACTAGCTAGGTCATTTAAGACAATACTATGGGGGCACGTAGATTGGGACAAGGGAATTGCTACTAAAAACCAAACCTCTACTAGTGTAAGGCTTTCATTCCAAAGTCTTCTCGGTGCTAAGTAAATCCCAACGGAAAACACACAGTCATATTCATAATTAAAATACTTGGAAAGACACAATTAAGACTATCAATCCAATCATAAGTTCGTATAAGAGTAGCTCCTTTCAAAACCATGATTTCATAAACTTCTTCATAATAGACACTTATCTTTCTAAGCATCTAAATCACAATTTCATTCATATGTGAGAAATCTTTTCACAAATCATTGATACTTTATCTTAAAAGCATCCATAGTTCATAAATCATCATTTTCATAAATCATGCATAACTTTCATAATCATATCATAATTCATATTCATAATTTCATAAGCTTTTTTCATAATTTCATAGTCAAAATCTAGCATGAAGCACGAGTCCATATGAAATCAATTGGAAAACATATAATTAGATTGGAATCATGCGCAATAAGATCAAACAACATCAATTGAATCATAATAAATAGGACCCATGAAGAATAACATGAAACCCTAGATAATTGGGTGAAATTGAATTGGAGATTTTGAGTTTCTTTCGGGACTCAATGGACGAAAGAAACCCATTGGTGAATTCGCGCATACCTTGGGTGATCAAAACCCTAGATATGGAGAGGAGAATCTTAAACCTTGATGAAATCCTAAACTTTACCTTGAGAGCTCTTGAGAGAATTTTGAGAAAAAGACTTTGGGAGATTCTTTTGGAGAGTTTGAGTGAATGAGAGACTTTAGGCTTAGTTTAAGGTGTAGAATTGATTAAGGGGGGTGTATATAGGTCTCAAGACGTAGTTTAGGGTTTAGATGGATAAGAAAAGACCAAAACACCCTTAATTAAAATGCCGGGTAGTGTCTATGATTTGGACTTTCAGTCTATAGGTCTTTCTATGGGCTGTCCTGGTCTACCGTAGAACCTGTTACTGGGGCTTTAAAATCCATTCAACTTCCATGAAACCATTCTACAGTTTGTTGTCTATTCTACGGTTTGCAAACCTCTTCCGTAGAATCTAACTTTAAGTTCAAAATTTCACTAAGTCTGGATCACTCTTATGAAACCTTCTTATGGCCTGTAGAACACCCTACGACTTGTCATGTTCTCTCGTAGGTCAAGCATCAAAGACTTGACATTGCCAAAACTCAACCCAAGTCCTACGACTTCCTTCCTACAGCCCGTAGAACACCATACGGTTCATATATGGGACTCCTAGATCACTGCATCAGTGCCAAAACTGAATTTTTCCTTTCCAATCCAACTTTTCAATTTATGAGATGTTACAATATCTCCCCTTGGAAACATTCATCCTCGAATGGGACTCAAGCTAGCATGAATAGAGTAAGAGAGAAACTAACAACCCAATATGATTGCCAATCTCATCAAAATGCACATAAACAAGGAGAAATCACTCCAAGATAAATCATAACATCAAAAATCAAGTTTTCATGAACATACATGCATATGGAAACATGAGAATAACTAAAACGCATGAATCTGAAAGAATGAACCATGAGGAACTAATAACTCAAGCTAGAATAGGGGCGGAGGGAAAGATATGAGAATACTTGGACATCATATCGATTTCAACTTCCCAAGTAGCACCCTCAATTTATTGATTCCTCCAAAGAACTTTCACTAAAGAAAATTTTTTGTTTCTCAACTGCCGAACTTAACGATCTAAAATTTCAATCGGTACCTCTTCATATGAGTGATTTTCTTTAACTCCCAAACTTTCCAAAGGAACAATGGACGTCAGGTCTCCACCACACTTTTTCAACAAAAAGACATGGAATATCGGATGTACATATGCTAACTGCTTAGGTAACTCTAATTCGTAAGCATTCTTGCTAATACCCCTCAAAATCTGATATGGGCTCATATAACGGGGACTAAGCTTCCCTTTCTTTCCGAATCTCATTACACCCATCATAGGTGAAATTTTCAAGTAAACCCAATCATCAACATTGAGTTCAAGTTCTCTTTTTCTAACATTGGCATAAGACTTTTATCGATTTAAGCCGTTTTCAATCACTCACGAATAAGTCAGACCTTTTCCATAGCCTCATGTACCAACTCAGGCCCTGTTAAAGAGACCTCACCAACTTTAAACCAACCAATATGATATCTACACATCCTACCATAAAGAGCCTTAAACACTGCCATGCTAATACTAGAATGATAGCTATTATTATAAGCAAACTCAATCAAAGGCAAATGATAATCCAAATTACCTTTGAAATCAATCACACAAGCTCTAAACATATCTTCTAAGGTCAGAATAGTACGCTCGGCTTATCCATCAATATGTGGATGAAAAGTCGTGCTAAGATTCACTTGCGTACCAAGACCTTTCTGAAATGACCTCCAAAACTGAGATGTAAACTGAGTACCATGATCAGAGATAATAGATAAGGGCACTCTATGCTATCTTAGCATTTCCCGAATATAAAGCTTGGCATATTCTTCGACTGAAAATGAAGTCTTTACGGGAAGATTGTGAGTCAATTTTGTCATTTGGTCCGTAATGATCCAAATCGAATCAAACTAATGACGGGTACAAGGTAAACTCTTAATAAAGTCCATATTCAAATCTTTCCACTTCCACGTAGGAATGCTAATGTCTTGAGCCAAACTACCGAGTTTATGATGCTCAACTTTTACTTATTGACAATTAGGACACTTAGCTATGAACTCCGCGATATCCTTCTTCATCTAGTTCCACCAATAGATCTCCCGCAAATCGCGGTACATCTTGGTTGCTCCCGGGTGAATAGAATACCAAGAACTGTGACCTTCCATCAAAATCTGATTCCTCAACTCATTAACATTCAGAACACACAACCTCCTTGGTATCGAAGGACACCATCTTCCCCTTAGGAGAAAGCCTTAATGTCCTTTTTGGAAACCGACTTCTTCAAAGCCACCAAAACTAGATCGAGATCTTGCTTAGCCTTCACATCTGAAATGAAAGATGATTCCAAACTATTATGAACATTCACACCGCCTTCATTAGAATCGACCAAGCGAACAACCAATCGGGTCACTTTATGAACATCTTAAACTAGCTCTTTCTTACCACCCTCTACATGAGCAACACTACTCATCTATAGTTGACTAAAACATCCACCACCACGTTCTCTTTACCCGGATGATAAAAGATACTCATGTCATAATCCTTCAATAACTCAAGCCACCTTCTTTGGCGAAGATTCAAGTCCTTTTCAGTGAATACATACTTCAAGCTATTGTTTCCGGTAAACACATCCACATGAACACCATATAGGTAATGCCTCCTATTCTTTAGAGCAAACACTACCGTCGCTAACTCCAAATCATGAGTCAGATATTTCTTTTCATGCACCTTCATTGCCTTGAAGCATAAGTGATGACTTTTCTATGTTGCATCAAAACACAAGCAAGACCAATCCATGAAGCATCACAATAAACCACAAAACTATCCGATCCTTCCGGTAATGTCAATATAGGGATTGAAGTGAGTCTATCCTTCACTTCTTGGAAAATCTTCTCACAAGCTTCCGGCCATAGAAATTTCACCTTTTTTTTTTAGTCAATGTCATCAAAGGAGAAGCCATAGAGGAAAATCCTTTCACATACCTTCTATAGTAACCGGCCAAACCGAAGAAACTCCGTATATCTGAAGTGGGAAAAGGACTAGGCCAATTATTAACTACCTCGATGTTCTTAGGATCAACTTGAACACCTTCACCGGAGACAATATGAAAAACAAAAGCAAAAGACCTAAACCAAAACTCACATTTGCTAAACATAGCATACAATTCCCGATCCTTGAGAATTTGTAACACAATCCTCAAATGCTCAACATGTTCATCCTTTCCGTGAGTAAATTAAAATATCATCAATGTACACAATTATGAAAATGTCAAGGTATTGTTTGAAGAACCTATTTATTAAGTCCATGAATAATGCTAGGGTATTAATCAAACTGAAAGACATTACCAAAAACTTATAGTGATCATATCGAGTTTGAAAAGTCATCTTCAGAATGTCACTCTCCTTTACCCTCAATTGGTGATAGCCCGATTGAAGGTCAATCTTAGAGAAGAAATTCGCACATTGGAGTTGATCAAACAAATTATCAATCTTAGGAATAAGATACTTATTTTTTATGGTAACCTTATTAAATTGCTGATAGCCAATGCACATTAGGAGGGAAGCATCCTTTTTTCGAACAAATAACACTGAAGCACTCCATGGGGAGATACTCGGTCTAATAAAATCCTTATCTAAAAAATCCTTCAATTGGTCCTTTAATTTCATAAGTTCTACCGGGGCCATACGGTAAAGAGAAATTAGAGATAGGCTGCGTATATGGGAGAAGGTCAATACCAAAGTATATTTCCCTTTCTGGAGAAATACTGGGAAGATCACTGAGAAACACTTAAGACAACTCATTTACAATCGGAACTGAATCAAAAGTAGGTGTTTCAGAATCTGTGTCCCTAACCCGAACAAGATGATAAATGCAACTCTTAAATATTATTTTCCTAGCCTTTATGCAAGATATGAATTGTCCGTTAGGCTCAATTTCCCCCTTTCTATTCCAAGATAGGTTTGTTCAGAATCTGAAATGTGACCAATAGAGTTCTACAATCTATTGAAGCATAAAAAGAATGAAATCACTCCACCTCGAAAATAACATCAAAATCTAACATATCAAGCTCTACAAGATCAACATGAGTGACTTTATGAGAAATAGAAACATGGCAATTTTTATAAACTCGTTTAGCAACAATAGAATCACCAATCGGCGTATAGATAGAAAAAGGGACTAGAAAGGATTTCAGGACCAACATCAAATATCATTGGCTCATAAAGATTTAGAAAAGACAATGTAGCACTCGGATCAAGCAAATCATACATGTCTAAATGAATGACTTTCAACATATCGGTCACAATATCTGGAGAACCGTTATGATCCTATTGAGTCTGAAGTGCATAAACCCTATTATGACATGGAGAACCTGAACCTGAACCAGAACCACTAGGCGGAGCTTGCCTATCACCATTTCCTTTAGTAGCTTGCAACGGACTATCCCTTATCTTGTGACCACTCTTCCCACAACCAAAGAAAACATCCGTACTGGCTAAGCATTTTCCCGAGTGACTCTTGTCACACTTTTGGCAAGTGGGAATAGAAGATCCATTTCCACCACTTCCTTGAGGTTTAGGGTTAGACACTCTATCTTTGTGGAACTTTGGATCTGAAACATCAAGAACCTTGACCGAATTTTTTTTTCCAGAATTGAGAACGACCATGTCCACCGTACCTAGAATGAGAGAATTCACCATCACTGGTCCCTGCCCTTTTTGACTCTCTAGGTTTCTCCTTTAGCTTTTCCTCTTCTATTTTTTGAGCACGTATCATTAAACGAGAGATGTTTATATCTTTGATCAATATGGCGGCATGACACTTCTTAACCCCCATTTCGAACACATCCAACACAAACTTACTAATCATTGCCCTAGAGTCGGAAACCATAGTCGGAGCATACTTAGACAATTGAATAAACTTCAAATCATACTCCTTCACACTCACAATTCTTGAAGAAGATTAATGAACTCAAACACCTTCACCTCTCTCATCTCAAGAGAAAAGAAGCGATCAAGAAAAGCCTTTTTGAACTTCTCCCGATCAAGAGGACCCACATCAATAACCATCTCATCCTTCCATTGGTTGAACCAAATTTGAGCAACACCTTTGAGTTGATAAGCGGCCAATTCCGCCTTCTTTATCGTTGACCCTCTCATAATTTCCACTAACTTATAAATCTCATCAATGAACTCTTGAGGATCCTCATCAACTTTTGACCCATGAAACTTCTTGGGATTCTCATAGTGAAGTCTCTCACCCTTATCACCACCATACACACATTTAGATTCACGGAAGCAATGGCCTCTTTATTATAATGGGTCGTTTTAGCTTGATCTAATACTTGAAAAGCGATTCAGAATTTTGCATGAGTAACTTTCTCGGCCGAAGGATCGACCGACACTTGAGGAACCTTGGGCTTCACATTCCTTCTTGTGTTAGCTCTTCGAGAAGGCATATCCTGAAAAGCATTGGAAAAGAGTTCGAAGAAATACCTTCATAGAGATAAACTCTATGGCACGACTTTAGAGTAGTGAAAAAAGTGATCTGAACGCTTTGTAGCATCCTATTCTTAAATGTGGCGCGCTTCACACTCTTGCGCAAGACTCTACTCGACGTGTCTTGTTAGATGTCCTAGAATCTTTCTAAAACCCAATGCTCTAAATACCAAGTTTGTCATGACCCAAAGTACCCCCCCTAGGTGTAACATGGAAAATAAGATCCTTAAAGACCCTAAACAATCCATTTGCCATAAGCATAATGTAACGATATACAATATATGAGATATAGTCAATATAAGTCTCAAATCATAAGATGACATAAATGATACCAACAGAGTACGTAAGAGAATACACGGAATACTACTAAGTTCGACACAAGCCTTTCTAATATCATAAGAGTGGTTGGAACGTAACCCATGCATCACATATAACTCTGAAATGAAAAGACAATAAAATCATTTAAACATTAATGGCCTTATCCTCAGAGCATGAGGACTCACCAATCCAAATGCTAGTAGAGGAATCCAAGCTAGTCACGAGTGGGAGGAGGAGCGTCGGCCCTTTATTATGAGACAATATAGGCACAAGTATGCATTAGTACATGAAATATACTAAGCATGAGGAAATGCATAAAAACATAGGCATGCTCATATGGGGAATTTAAACATGCTATGCATAACCAAGTTAAAACATAGTAAAAAACGCTTAAGAAATCCATAAATCATAAGCAAGGTCAATGCATTCTTTAAAACATAAGGAAATCTTTCATAAAACCTTTGAAGAAAACATAGTTTATTTGTGAGATATTTACCATTAACCGAGAATATGACCATATGAGCTATAACATGGAATCTAGCATGACTCTCTAACCGAAAAGGGAAAACTACTTTTCAAGGTAAAATTTCATCACATCTATTCATAATTACTATTGTGGATCCACTAGCTAGGTCATTTAAGACAATAGTACAAGGGCACATAGTTTGGGACAAGGAAATTACTACTAAAGACCAAACCTTTTCTAGCAGTAGGGCCTCCAATCCAAAGTCCTCCCGGTGCTAAGTAAATCCGAATAGAAAATACATTATCATATTCATAATTAAAATACTTGGAAAGGCAAAATTAAGACTACTAATTCAATCAGAAGTTAATATAAGAGTAGCTCCTTTCCAAACCATGATTCCATAAACTTCTTTATAATAGACACTAATTACTTTTGTAAGCATCTAAATCATGATTTCATTCATATGTGAGAAAACCTTTCACAAATCATTGATACTTTATTTTAAAAGCATCTATAGTCATAAATCATCCTTTTCATAGATCATGCATAACTTTCATAATCATATCATAATTCATATTCATAATTTCTTAAGTTTTGTTCATAATTTCATAGCAAAAATCTAATATGCAACATGGGTCCATGTGAAATCAACTGGAAAACATATAATTGGATTTGAATCTTGCATAATAAGATCAAATAACATCAATTGAATTATAATAAATAGGGCCCATAAGAATAACATGAAACCCAAGATAAATGGGTGTAACTGAATTGGAGATTTTGTTTTTTTGGGACCCAATAGATGAAAGAAATCCATTGATGAATTCACACATACCTTGGGTGATCAATAACCTAGCAATGGAGAGAAGAACCTTTATGCTTGATGAAATCCTAACCTTCACCTTGAGAGCTCTTGAGAGAATTTGGAGAAGAAGACTTGAGAGATATTTGGGAGAGTTTGAGTGAATAAGAGAATTTAGGCTTAGTTTAAGGATTAAAAACGGTTATAGGAGTAGTTATATGGTCAAAATGACGTAGTTTAAGGGTTAGATGGGTAAGAAAAGATCAAAACACCTTTAACTAAAACTGTCGGGCAACGTTTAGGATTTGGACCTACAGTCTGCAGGTCTTTTGATAGGCCATCCTGGTGAATCCTAGAACCTGTTACTAGGGTTTAAAAATCCATTCAACTTTCACGAAACCATTTTATGGGTCATCGTCCATTTTACAGTACGAAGACCTCTTTCGTAGAATCCTACTTTAAGTCTAAAATTTCATTAAGTCTGGATCACTCATAAGAAACCCTCCTATGGCCCGTAGAACACCTTATGACTCATCCTGTTCAGCCGTATGTCAAACATCAAAGACTTGAAATTGCCAAAACTCAACCAAAGTCCTACAAATTCCTTTCTACGACTAGAACACCCAATGGTCCATAAACGAAACTCGTGGATCACTGCATCAGTGCTAAAATTAAAATTTTCCTTTCCAATTTTTGAGGTGTTACACTGAAGCTGATTGAACAAGTCATCAATCATTGGGATGGTATACTTATTCTTAATTGTGACCTTTTTTTAATTGACGATAATCAATGCATAGTATGAGAGATCCATCTTTCTTACGAACAAAGAGAGCCGAAGCACCTCATGGAGAAATACTTGATCTAATGAAACCCTTATCGAAGAGGTTCTTTAAATGATCGTACAACTCCTTAAGCTCTGTAGGAGCCATTCTATAAGAAGGAATGGACATAGGCTGGGTATCTAGAAGAATGACAATTCCAAAGTTAATTTCCCTTTCGAGAGGAACTCTAGGAAGATCATCAGGAAATACTTCTGGAAACTCATTCACAACAGGAACTGATTGAAGAGTTTGGTTTTAAAATTGGTATCCCTAACACGAACTAGATGATAGATAAAACCATTAAAAATCATCTTTCTGGCTTTAAGGCACGTAAGTTTGCCCGTATTTTCCTACCAACACTTCACTCGGCTCATGTAGGATCAAAAAGGTCTTTTAAGGTTTGTAATGGGGCTGAGGTTCAAGGTATGATCATTTTTGACTCAGTGGCTCTACCTTCATGAAGCGTGGCTCCTCCTTTTCATCTTTCCTTTTTCTTTCATTCATCTCAAATTCACAACTTATCTTTGGTCTATTCAAAGCACACAACAAATTTGGGAAACCCCTTTTATTTTCCAACAATGCACAATGATCAAACTTTAATCAATTCATTTCTTTTCTTTTCTCAAAACCTCTTTTTTTATATGGAGGGGTTCCATCTTTTTCACAACTTTCCAAAGATAAGCTCACAATTTTCTTGCTCGGTTTTTTTCCTCACTCTTACCACACCCCCAACTTAGGCTTTTGGCCTGAGTTGGTAAATTAAACCCTCCAATGCTCCATGAAGGTTAAAGGTGGGAGAGAGTATGACAATTTCAATCAACCATCTATTTTCAATTGTGTTCATTCAAAGAAAAGGGTAGGCTCAAATGGTGCCAAGCTGGGTTCACACACTCACAAGGTGGTCACACGAAGGTATAGCAATTAGGTTCACTCTAAAAAATTAATGCCTAAGATCATTTCCTTCATTCACTAATGTTAGCTAGCTAGACCAACGGGGCAAGTTCAAGATATCATCAAACATACTTTTCAGGTAAAGCTCACCACACATGACTTTCAAACACAATTGTGGATCACTACTCTATGAGTCATGCTTGCGTGCAACTGTCATTGCAAGACTCACCATCGACAATCGACTAGTCACAATGAAATGCTAAGAGTTCACACAAGACTATGCAACTCAAATTACCTCGTTGGACTCACACCAACATGTCATTCATCAAGAGCACTATTCAAGTCATCGATATTGGTCACAACTGATACTCGAATGTACAAGAGAACTACAACTACTCAATCAACACACAATCGATAAAGATAAAGAGAGAGAGATATCAAGAAGAGCCAAAACCATTTATTTCATAATTCAAATAAAAAACAACAATCAAAATAAAAACATAAAATCAAACGGGGTTGGGAGAACCTCCACCCCACCAAAAAAGAAAAAGCAGTGTCCTCAATGCGAAAGAAATTAAAAATAAGTACTAAAAAGAAGTAAAAGGGAGTGCAAAGGAGAATCCCCCTGTCCATCTATGGCGGAGGTGCATCGTCCTGGGCATCAGTGCTCGGCCCATCAGTAGCTATGGTTGTGGTTCTACTCGAACCAATCATTGATGTATTGTGCAATGAAGCTACAGTGGCAGCTCTCACCATATCGCCCTCCAGGTCCGCCAACTCGGCATATACCTCACGCTCTCTAGCCAACTCCTCCTCATCAGTCTCCGGAGTGTGTCTGCCATGGATTCACCAACTGCTGTAGTGCCTCCGGAGGTAGTGGGTGGAGGGATATCAAAAGGTTGGCCCTCAGGTACGTCAACATTGCCCCATAACATAATAATATCCGTGGACTTTAACTCATCCACATCTCGGCACAGCCCAATAATGTTAGCCTTCAAGGCTGTCAGCGCCGCAAAACACCCTTCTTTTCCTCACACTCCGCCACTCTAGAGGTGAGGGCATCCAAAGCCTACTCATGACCTGTGATCAATCGGCGCTGATCCGCTAACTCCGCTCTAAAGGGAGCAAGTGTTGCAGCTATGGCACGCTCAATCATGGTCGGAACAGTTGCCTCGACTCGTGATGCCTGCACGTCAGTTGAATCGATAGGTGGCCATCTTTATAATCATCGCCTGCGTCAAAGGGCGAGGGCCAAGAACTAGGGTAGGTGCAGGGATAGATGAGGTGGATGGGGTAGGGGCAGAAGTGGCAGCAACGTTGGCAATAGGTATACCTACTGGCTCAACTGCGGGAAGAGGAGAGCCGATCTCTATGGCATCAACATCAACAGCCGGAGACGTGTCTACCGGAGGCCTCCTGCTCCGCTCTGCCTCATCCTTCAAGTACTCAGCCTCAATTCAGGTGATGTCACAAGACGAGGTCGGAGTGACTTCAACATCCTTCTTGGCCTCGAAAGGGTACGCCTGCATGCCAACACAACTCCGTAATCAATATCGGGAAAGGAAGCGATGTCTGATTTTGCTTCGATCTCATCAAAATCTCTTGCTCGATTATCATCCCTAAATTAAGCATGTACCGATCAATGATATAGCCCAAAAGTGCCACTTTGGGTGCCGGAGAATAGACTCATTTTTGGATTGCATGAGGGTGCACTGATGAATCCGAACCAATACCTCGCGGCTATGTTTAGATCTTTCTTCTCAATGATAGTGCCGGCTTTGAGCCACAGAGGTGTTGCATCGCTAAATAGGGGGGCCAACCATCCCTTGAGATCTTCCAATGTACTGCGCTTGAGCTTATCAGCCAATGAATGCCAAACCCTGAATGAGCAGCTGAGTGCATCATTTATCTCCGTCTCGCTGCACTTCACTTTCTTCCCACGCACCATCACGAAGTCCACGAGAGCCATAGATTGAGTATGCTTCTTACCTTTAGGGATCAAGTCCGCGTATGAGGCATAGAATTCTCAGACCTACGTTGGTACATACAGACTCCGAGGTTTTGTAAATATCTGAAACATGCTGTACGAAATGGTCTCCCAAACCTCCAGATACCTGTCGACAACACCGTCCGTGTACAATCTTTTCTCTTCAAGGATTATTCGTAAACCCTCAGCCTTTAGCCTATTCATCGACCTCGGATGGTTTACCGGGGCCGGAGTTGAAGCAGGAAAAGGAACAACTGGAGGCTTAGATGGGGTGAAAGGAGCAGATACATATGCCAGTGGATCATGTGCTGCTTTAGATCGCAGCTTAGAGCGCTTTGATTTTATCAATTCGGCAATAGGAGTCCCGGACTCCTCAACCTCATCTCCCTCGGACTCTGTGGATGAGAACTGAATGGTGTTATCTTCACTCTCCGAGGATGAACTTTCTTCAACCACTTATTTCTTCCCTTTCCCTTGAGGCTGTGCTTTCTGTTGGCGAGGAGGTCGGGGTTGATAAACCATCGAGGCTATCACTACCCCTTTTTCCTGCTTCCGGGAGGGTAGACCTTTTGCATGAATCTTAGGTCTTGCCATATCTGTGAGAATAAACAAACAAAAACAAGAATAGAGCGAAACAAGTTAGAACAGGGTCACTCAGAAAATTTAGCAGAAAGACTTACCGAACAGGTCGGCGAGTCACCGAACCAATTAGGCGAGCTAGAAGAGCATCGCCTAAAGTTCCAGACCCATACTCAGCAAAAATTAAAGTCTGAATGGCGATGAAAATGCTAATCGGCGAGTCACTGAACTCACTCGGTGAGCAACAAAGAGCTCGTCGAATGTTCCAGAGTCCACAAGCAAATAATTAAGACAAAAAGGCGATTGGGAGTGCAATAGGCGACACACCGAGTCAGTTCGGTGAGCTCGACTTTGCTCGCCTAATCGACCCAATGCATCACCCCCCCAAAAGTTTTACGATTATCAACTAGCAGCCCACGACACAATAATTAAAGCTCAATTAACAACAAATAAGCAAAACCCACACCCAATTTTTACCTAGGGTACTCAGACTTCCCCCAAATTGATTCGAAAATAACAAAATGACGATTCACCCTTAAATCTATCATTGGGCAAATTCAAGCCATTCGATTGAAATGGAGGTTACTCAGACTTCACCCAACATCCATACAACAACCCACACTCAAAATCAACAACTATCCAATATAATTAAGGCCAAAAGTGCTAAAATTAGACATGCTCGAGATCAATTACCATAAACGGAGTAAAAGGCAATAAATTTAGGCATGAAATCAATCAAACACTAAATGACCCATACAATATCAAGTTAAAGCAATGAAAACGGTATGAAAATTTCAAAGAAAAGAGCACCAACCTCAAAAGAAGACACGACTAGCAAATACGACAAAAGGGATGGAGGATGAGTCCAAATGCACTCCAAGATCAACAAATACCACACCAAGTACAAAAATAAAGAGCTAAAGTATGAGGGTATGCGACGGGGAGTTGAAAATTTCAAGTGAAAAGAAGATTTGAATTTGAAAGGCTTAAAAACCGTTATGTTCGCGCTCCCTTTGGTGATGGAACTAATGTCACCGAGTGGTTCGGTGACACGCAAAATGGGTAGAAGCTCGCCGAAATCAACAGGAGACCAGGCTTTCAGGAATGTCCAGAAGGCGAGCTCGATCGGGCTCGCCTAATCCACTCGGCAATGCGCCATATGGAATTTTAGCTCGCCCAATCTTCAAGCATAGCCTTCAATTAGTGATGCAATTAGGCGATCACAGGGGCAATTTGGTGACTCTCCAAGTGTTCTAACTGCTCGCCTTGTAGCTCGTCGTCGAAATTTCACACTCCAACCTACACAACCAACCCACGTTATTCAAACTACTAAAATAAAACTTGGGTTGCCTCTCAAGAAGTGCCTTATTTAACGTCGTGGCACGACATGGAGATGTTTTCAAGCATCGTCCAAATACACCACCTCAATTAATCTCACATTTGGAATCTGTTGCTTCCAATTGCACACGCAAGTGTACGTGGTCGCAGAAGTAATAAATGGCTCTTTTAGAACCGGGTTGTCGTACCCAAAGGACTTATGATCAATGTATATCAATTCAATTAAATCTACAACTTAAAGAAAGTATTAGCGATATGGTTTTGAATACTACTACTACTAACAATTTAAATAATAAACTAACTGACAAGGATAACTATAATTTTGGTGTTTTAATCAATTAAGGGACAATTCCAGGGCTGCAGCATGCTTTGGGTTTCATGTATCACATCTCATGCAAAGAATCAATTTTAGTTATCACATTACTGATTTACAGGGTTAATATTATGATCATGATCTCTCGACCTCTAATCGCCTACTCCAACTAGCTGTCTAACTACATCGTTGAGCGGGGATAGGCAGTCCTAATTGGCGAGCATTTATATTTCATCCTGTTTCGTAACCAAGCTAGGTGTTCGTCCGGGCGTCACTCCTAAACACGAATCTAATCAAAGTTAGAACAAGCTCTTTACATTCTCTGGTCTATCTACCTCTTCATCTCTCGAGTCCAAGAATAGACAATAGATTTATTTCTATGGTGGCCTAGCATGAAATACTAAAACAAGAATGTAAAAGTAATGTATATGATAACCAATAATCAATTCAAAGCAATTCGATGTTCAACAATAACCCGTAGCTACAGCCCCAGAACAAGGGCGTTTAGCCACACATAATATTCATAAACTCAAAAATAATAAATTTCATAAAATTCAAACCTAAAGAAAAAAATAGAGAATTGAACCCAAAGATGAATTGTAATCCCTTGCTCTTGATCACCCAAAAAGTAGCTTCCCCCAAATAATTATTTCTATGGACTATTTATAGATGTAGAAAACCCTGAATAAAATAATTGAGTCCAAAACAAGGTAGGAATCCAAAACCAAAAGGAATTGGATTCCTACGTGACATTGCCGCCACAACCTTTCCATATATATAAATATTAATATAATATTCAATTTAATCCATTAAGCTGCCTGCTTGATTTTCCTTCTTCAATCTTTCATAATTAATTCATTTTAGCTCCAAATTTCTTCAACTTTGTACCAATTTAATCCTACAAATAAAATACACTATTTAGCACAATCCATAAAATCCATGCTAAAAAAGGACAAATATAAATAATAAATATGAGGCAATTAATGATAAGAAAATATATTTTTTGCCTCAGATCAGAATCTCTCCAAAGTAAAGTTTGAGTCTTTGTTCGTTCACTTTGAACATTGAGCCATTTTCACCTTTGACTTCAACCGGGCCATTATAAAAAACACGGATCACGTTAAATGGGCCTAACCATTTGGATTTGAGCTTTCCCAGAAAGAGCCATACGCGAGAGTTATAAAGTAACACAATATTACCAACTCTAAACACTCAATGAAGGATCTTGGCATCATGCCACCTCTTCATTTTCTCTTTGTAAAGAGCTAAAATCTCAAAAGCTTGATGCCGAAACTCTTCCAACATGTGAATTTGATCAACCCGACTCTTGGACGCCACATCCCAATTCAAATTCAAGGTCTTCAAAGCCCACAATGCCTTCTGCTCTAGTTCAACCGGCAGATGACACGATTTACCGAACACTAATTGATACGGGGACATACCAATGGGGGTCTTGTAGGCAGTTCTATATGCCCACAGAGCGTCATCTAATTTCCGAGATCAATCAGTCCGATTAGCGTTCATTGTTTTGGCCAGAATACCTTTGATCTCCCGATTCGACACTTCAACTTACTCACTTGTTTGCGGATGGTAGGGGGTGGCAACCTTATGCTTGACTCCATATTTGCTCAACAATGCCATGAACAGTCTTTTATAAAAGTGAGAACCCCCATGATTAATAATAGCCCTGGGTGTATCAAACCTTGTGAAGATATATCGCTTAAGGAACTGAACTACACTTCTTCCTTCATTATTTGGTAAGGCCACAACCTTAATCCACTTAGAAACGTAGTCGAAAGACACCAAGATATACTTATTTCCGTATAAACTCATAATTTGACCCATGAAATCAACACCCCATACGTCAAACAATTCAACTTCTAGAATTGGGGTGAGAGATAATTTGTGTCTTCGCGACACCCCACCTTGCATCTGGCACTGGTTACATCTTTTGGCAAAGAAATTAGCATCATGATACAATGTTGGCCAATAAAAACCACTTTGGAGTACTTTGGCATCTGTGTGTACCCTACTATGATCGCCACCCACTGGTGACGCATGACAAACATTAAGAATCGTATCCACTTCCACCTCCAGAACACATCTCCGGATTATATGATCAACACATTCCCTGAACAAGTAAGGTTCATCCCAGAAATATCTCCTCTCGTCAAAGAGGAACCTCTTCTTTTGGTAAAACTTCAATCCATCATGAATCTCTCCACACACCATCTGAACCCACCAGTAATGCTACCTCAAGCCATGATATATCTCAATGGCTTCAAGATGTATAGAATATCTCAAACTTTGAGCCTTAATTAGAATAATCTTGATCAATCATCAATATGGGGCACTCACACATGCCATTTAATCCTCAGAACAACCTCATCATCTATCACTATTTCTTTAGCTTTCCCTTGAAAAAACTCTATCATAATGTTTTCTTAACATAGCATCCTCAAACTACCTTGACTTAATCTGATCTAGAAATGAAGACCTTGCTTCTGCATAAGCCAATAGTCCACAGAAATCGAACAACTCAAGTCTCATAATATTGTTAGCCAGAGTCTGAACCTCTTTAGCCAATGGATGCCTCATAACCTCCAAACAAGCCAGCTACACATGCTCTTTGATTTCCTACTCAATGCATTAACCACCACATTAGCCTTGCCGAGATGATACAAAATGGTCACATAATTATATTTAAGCAACTTCATCCATCTTCATTGTCTCAAATTCAAATCCATCCTAGTGAACACATCCTAAAGGCTGCAGTGATAAGTGAATACGTCATAGCAGACACCATAGAGATAATGTCTCCAATTTTTCAAAGAAAATACCACAGTTGCAAGCTTTAAATCATGAGTGAGATAGTTCTTCTCTTAAACCTTTAACTCTCTAGAGGCATATGCAATGTATGGCTTATCCTGCATCATAATAGAACCCATACTAGAAAGTTAAGCATTACAGTAAACCACAAATTCCTTACATTCCATAAGCAGATCTAAAATAGGTGCTATGGTAAGAAAAGTCTTAAGCTTTTGGAAGCTCTACTCACATTTATCAGACCCTTGGAATGGAACCTCCTTCGGAGTCACATGAGTCAATTGTCACAACTTAAGTTTATCCCCTAGACGTGACATGATGCCTAGAACCGCGAGTGACCCCAAGCTAACCATATGGCATAGCATGATTCTAAGATAACCTACATAACTGAATAAAAATGGAAAGATAAATAACGTCTCAATAACTATCATATCAATAGAAGAATGTGGCACATAAGAACATAAATGTAAATCTAATCGTTTGTCTGAAAGCCTTTAAATCATAGTGAGTTGCTAGGAAAAGTTCCTCGCTAACTCTTAACTGTCTGAAACTAAATGAAAGTACTGAAGATAGTCATAGCAAGGTATGTCCCCAAACTATGATGACTCACCAATAGCAGAGTAAGCTGAGAGGAATCTTGTACTAACTATGGGTCTGATGAGATGCATCAAAACTTATATTATGAAACAATGTAGGTAGAAAAGTATGTGGTAGTACTCAGAATATATTGAGTATAAGGAAAGTGCATAAACATGACATAAGAATATGATAAGTCTTTAAAATATACTAATGCAATGACTATGTATATATAAAACGAAAACTGATGATTTGATCTGAAAACATAGTTCATGGTCATGCAATATTTGAAACATACTGATTTGTAGGATGTATACAAGAAATGACATAAACTATGTGAGCTACAACATGGAATTTGGTTTTCTTCTCCCACACCGAAAAGAGAGTGCCTAGTTTCCAAAGTAAGGACCATGAAATATGATCTAAGGTGGATCTACTAGCTAATGTCTATCTGAGACAAATTCTACGGTGGTATGTAGTTTTGGGGCTTAAGAATTGCTATTAAAGGTTTGTGGACACTAAACAGAAACCTTTATTTGAGATATGTTCTTACTGCTTTTAATAGCGTGGAAGTATTTTGAGGCTCGTTGCAAAGGAAAAACACCCGAGTAGAGGTTTGAGGTCAGTGTTGGCCTTGAGGTAGGTTACAGTTCTTCTTTGGTGTGCATTTATACGCACGACTGTGTTACGATGGGTGTCTGCCCGGTTGTTGTGTGGTGTTATTGTATTTGTGAATGACCTTAATGTGTTTGGTGTGCATTTACAGGCATGACATCTCCATTTTGCATGATTTGAGTTACGAATGAGATAATTATGTATTTGGAACTCTTACATGGTTTTGTCACCATTTGTACTTTCTTTGGGCTTCGATGGAGCGTATTAATGATTTTACCCAAGGAAACTTGGAATTTTGAAGAAAACACAGTCATTTTTTGAGATTTTTTTAGAAAAAAAAAACATATTTACTTTAACTTATTTGTTTTACTTTTGAGGTTTGAATACTTTGGGAAAAGTACTAAATGTATAATAGTTTTGGACACAAAAGGGAGATAGGTTTTAAACATGCAAATTTCTAAGGCTTTTGTTGAAAAGATAAGCTTGAGGAAGCATTTCAGGCGGCCCAAAGGGTTATTTGGGTTACTTTTATACTGTTAAGATAGAGGGAGCACTCCGGGAGACCTGTGGAACTACTCCGGGTTATATTTCTTGCTTTTCATCCATTGTTGAGCTTTAGGAAGCATTTAGGGTGGCTCAAGGGACTTGCCAGACCTATTACCTTTATGTATTGACTATAAGTGAATTGCATCATCTTGCATTATGTGTTTTACTATGATTTACTTGTTTAGGATGTGAAATACTCTTTATTCTTATTATCTTCACTATCAGTAGTGGCGTGTGTGGTTCTAATTATTTATTAATTTGTTATGTTAGCATTATTGTGCCTTTTTTATTTATATAGTTTCTATCTAAACTCAGTCGGCCCATGATGCCTCTTGAGTACACTGTATTGTAGTACTCATGCTACATTTTTGTATCTTTTTTCGATACAGCTCTTAGTGTGAGCCACCTCACTTAGCTCGATTCTCCCGTGACCATCACTGATATTAAACTGTGGTGAGCTCTTGGCACCTTGAGATTTTATGTTTCCCCTCTCTTTTACGGTCTATGTAGTTTGTATTTTTATTAGGTAAATATGAGATATATATATCTTTTCTATACTTAGACGCTCTTGTACCGATGATACCAAGTCTGGGTGGATTCCTATGTGTAGTTTTGTCTTTCTAAGTCACTTTTGGGCCCTTTTTGTATATCTTGTACCATTTTATATATATCTATGTTGTGGGCCCTCATCTCCATATTATTTCTTCCGCATAGTTTTGTTGAGTGTTATTATTTGCTTTCCACTTTTTTTTGGCTTACCTACTGGGGATTATGGTAGGCATCATTATGGCCTGTTTTCGGATCATGACATATTGTTAGGAAGAAGGGTAATTATAGAAACATTCTCCTTCACTTTTCTTTCAAATCTTTTACATTAATTAAATGTTTTATGACATGTTGTCTATATTGAATAATTATTTATTTGTCCCTTATTGTATAACACTATTAAAAACATGATTGAACTTTCAAGGGCATACTCATGTGCCTCCACCAGTCTCTTTTATGTCCACACCAGGCTACACTACCACGCAGGGCTATACCTTCATGAACTTGCAATGTAACCCTTCTTCACAAGGTCACGATCCTCCAATGCCTAGGTTGATGGATGGTTACCAGAGGCTCTTCATTGAACCTGAGGGGTTTAGGTGTGATTTATCAATTTTTACATCTTATGATAATATTAGTTTTCTAATTCATGAATTTGACCTCCTAATAATTTAATTGTTAAATTGCAGGTTTAATCCATGCCATGAGACGACAAATGACATTACATCTTCAATTGGAAAGTTTTTTGATGTCGCATACTTGACGTGGGGTAAGATACCACAATCAGGCAACCAATAATTTTTAATGATTTTAAGTTATATATGGATTTATTATTTCAATTCAACCACTATGCGTGTTGTGGTTCATTCCTAATGTGAGATACTTAAAAAACAAATCTAGAAAAAATGTGTATGGCTTCCCCTTCATGACAATTAGATCACAACTAGCTTAGAGAAAAGAGCAAGTAATAGAATATCAAACTCATTTTACAATGGTATAAAAAATGTAGGATTCCCAAGTGGCATAAACCAAATATATGAGAAGATCTATGTCGAAAGTGGAGTAATCATAAGTTATTTAAGAAGAAGAGAAAACAGAGAAACAAAACTTTAGAATTTATGAGAGGTGGATCCTTACAAACATGGGGTGTTGTCAACATAGTGTAACAATCAACTTTATCTAGTTTCAAAGTGAACTTGAATTATGACGCTAACGATAGTTTACTAATTTTAACAAGTTTCATAAAAAAATAAGGTAATACATTTTAATTGTGTTATGTTTAAGGGATACTCAAGGGGGTTTGTATTGTATCATTGAAGCCGCATTTCAATTTAAGCTTCAGGTATGATTTTGTCTTTGCCTTCATTATTGATTTTAGCCTAGTGGAGATGAGAATATTATGATGAACCAATGATTAGGTAATTGAATAGGATAATCATTAATAACTTATAGATGGAATATGATAGTTGATTTTAAAGTTTGTTGCTTAATCGAGAGGGGAAAACTTGGGACATAATTATTGCTTCAATTTTGACATTTTCCACTTCTTTTTACGGAGATGCATTAATTTTCTTTGATGTTTAATATCTTAAGATATAATTGTTAATTATTTGGATCTTGGATGGTGATATCAGGGGTATGTTTTTGTCACGACCCAAGGTATGCCCTAGGTGTAACATGGCTTATAGGATCCCGAGAAGCCCTACACAAGCCACCTAGCATGCATCATACAAGATAATAGAATAAAGAATTCAAAATCATAGTCTTATATCATAAAAGAGTTCTGACAAAGTGGAAGTCTAACATAAGTCTCAATAAGCCATCTATTACATCATAAGGAAAGTGATTTGGACGTAACCCATACTCACATACAAGTCTGAAAACTAATGAAAGACATGAACAAGTAAATATCTCTTGGTCCTCGGAACATAAGGACTCACTAAACTCTTGAAATCTCAAAGAATCACCTAGCCACGAGAGTGAGAGGTAGGAGCATCGGACCCTACATTAGTTAAACAATGTAGGCACAAGTATGCATTAGTACATGGAATGTACTAAGCATGAGGCAATATGCATAAAATAGGCATGGTAGCATGAATGGCTTAAAATATATAAGACATGATCAATATTTGAACATTTAAAAGCTTAAAGAAGCACTGACATGTAAATCATGAAATATAGTCAATGCATTTAAAATAGTAGACATAAGGAAAGCTTTGAGGAAACAGTTATTTTGTGGGATATTAGCTTTAACTAACAATAAGACCACGAGATCTATATCATGGAATCTGGTATATCCCTCATACCTAAAGAAGGGGGATCTGCTTTCCAAGGTAGACTCCGTACGTATCATCTTTTGGTAAAGTGGATCCACTATCTAGGTCATTTAAGACAGTCCTATAGGGGAACGTAGTTTGGGACTAGAGGTTGCTACTAGAGACTACCCTATTTGAGCCTCCACCTCAAAGCCCTCTCGGTGCTAAGTCTAAATTCTAACGCAATAGATAAAAGTCTAATATCATTACAGCATAGGAAAGGCAATGATCAATACCAATCCACACTTTTTAGATCAAAACATAGAATAGCTCCTTAAACACAATTCAACATGCATGAGAAAACCCTTCACCAATGTGAATCCATATGTGAGAAATACCTTTCACAATCATAATCATAATAGTAAGTGAGAAGTCCTTTCACAATAGCATTGATACTTTCCTTTCAAAGTATCCCCAAATTATTTACAATAGTTTCATAAAAACATGCATATTTTCATAAATTCGTAGTTCATAGGTTCATATTTAAAAAATCATAATTTAGGCATGGGTCAACATAATTTCAACTAAATATCATGTATTAACATTGAATCATTCATTAGAAGACTTAATCAACAATAATAAATCATAATTGAATGAAACTCACAAGGATTGAATTGAAACTCTAACATGATCAATTAAAATTGAATTGAGAAATTGGAAACCTTGGGGACCCCATGGAGGAAAGGACTCCATGGGTGAATACCCACATACCTTGCTACTCAAAGCCCAAGATTAATGGTGAATTGAAGACTTGAATGGAACCCTAGCTCTTCTTCTTCTTCTTCCTTAGGTTGAGAGGAAATTGGGGAGTGAATTTGGTTAGGTTTTGGAGGAATCAGGAGAGTGGGTTTGAAATGGGTAGTTTTAAGGACTTAAAAGCTGTATATAGGTCTTAGGGTAGAAGACAAAATGACATAGTATTGGTTTAAAATAATTAGGAAAAAGACCCAAAAGTCCTTTAAAAAATCATTGTCAAAGCCCTTCTACGGTTTGGATCTACAATCCGTAGAAAGTGTAGGACTTTCTACAGAGCATTCTGGTCAATCATAGAAAAGTTCAGAAACCTTTTACTTAGACCAACTTTTCATGAGACTTGTCTATGACACGTAGGCCTTCCTACGACCCGTAGGCACCAACCGTAGAAACCAATCTCGACCCTCAAAATTTCAATAAGTCATGGACCTACCTACGAAACCCATCTACGACACGTACAAGGATTGATGGGCCTTCCTGGTGAGCCGTAGAAAAGATACTAGGACTTGATTTTTAAAATGTTTTCCTCCCTTTCTACGAGACTGGTCTACGACCCGTAGAAAGACCTACGAACCGTAGACTGATCTCATAGACCTGAACCTGGTGCTGCAAATTTTATGCAGTCCTTTCCTTTTGAAACCTGAGGTATTACAGTTTTAATCTTTATGAACATGGTATTTAAGGATTATTGAGACTTATTTCATATCATGAAATAGAAAAAAATTAAAATCCCATCAATAATCATGATTGAAACTCAGTGAGCAACTAACTATGCCAAGTGAACCAATATTCATCTTATTAGATATCAAATTCAATAGTAAAATTTTCTAAGGATCCCATATGACGTAAACATTCCAAAAAATATGTAATCCGTCAAGTAATCTACCAATCAGAATAGAATATCCGCTATGAACCATAATAACACAAAATGACTCCACATCCAAAAACACTCAAAAATCATAATCTATCACAATATCATAATCTTATTAAAATAAAAATACTAGTGTCTAGGAACATAACCGGATAATAACTAAAAGAAAAATAAGGAAAGAGTAAAGGCGCCACCACGATCAGTATGAGGTTTGTTCACCTTCACTTCAAATATTAAATTCCTCAAACTAGAACAAAAAGGAACTAGTGTGGTACTTGAGCTTGTATTTGTAAAAATAGAAAAGCAACAAGGGTGAATATAAAAATTAACTAGATCATCGACCCACCTTGGTGTCATATCCTATAGAGCAAATATTAAAAATATAAATGCTTTCGTGAACTATGTTTTTAATACTTGATTTAGGTTTCATGCTTACTCTACCACATGATCCCTTCTTAGCTAAAGTTATTTGAAATGCTTGTCATAATATTTCATATGCATTGTTTTTATGGTTAAGGTTTATTACAACTCTTGAATCATACTTTTTTGAAAGAATTTCAAGAAAGTATTTTTCATGAAGTGCATACTTTCAGAAAGAAACATACTCAGTTTTTAAATAAAGAAAGTTCATCCTTAAAGAAAAGCATATCTTAGATTTGAGGAAGTATAGTAAAATCTTTAGAAAAGCATAGTCAAGATTTAAAGGGCGTTCAATTCAATTTTAAAGAAGCATAATTGATCATAAATTCAAAGTATCAGATTATTAGTTTTATCCTAAAGTGGGACAACATAAAGTTATTGAGCATTATTGTATTGCTTTGGGAGTAGTATTGAGCACCAAGTTATGTAAGGGTTCAGATAATCCAAACCCCAGAATAGTACCACCAACGTAGGATAGGGTCGTGTTTTTTATTTAAGTGACTCCTTAGAAAGCCCATGGTAAGGGCTTAGAGATTGGATTCATTAGTTAAGTTTGTCTTTTAGCCTGACAAAGTAGAGGATGTCTTCGACAATGTTACAATATATTGTATTATCATGAGGCTCACATGATAGTTGTCGGTCAGAGAAACTTCCTAAGATAAGTAAAGTATTATTATTTTCCATATTTTCTATTGATGATTTTTTTCTGTCATTAAATTTGTTGTTAAAGTACACTTGCATGCTTTACTATTTAGTTGACCTTATTTTAGTCTATATTCCAAGTTACTCACCCAATCCAGTGTATTCAGTTTAGCTAGCTATTTCATTAAGCTAATTTGCATACTTTGCATTCCACATATTGATGTCATTTAGCAATGCATCTTTAAATGATGCAGATTAGGTATTTAGGATCGGCAACAAATGCTTCATTAGGATCTCTTCTCTTCAGCATTAGTGAGACCTCCTTGATTTAGAGGGCTCCAATTTTATCTAGCTCATCTGTTAATTCTTAGAATTTTGCTAGTACAATATTTAGGTAGTTGTGGGTCTTGTCCTAGCACCTATCTTTAGTACACTAGAGTCTTCATAGATGAGATAGTAAAGTTATAGTCCTAGTTGTTTTCCAAACATTTCCTCTGTCAATTATATTTATTGAGTTATTTTTCCATATCCCTTGCATGGATCATGTTACAAAAGTCTCTGCATATGTTTTACAACCTTCAGTATAGTAGTAAGTCAAGCCAAGTGTTTGGTTGGGACCAATAATATTTTGTGCTCTGATACCAAGTTTGTCATCCCCTAAGCCTAATAAGGAGTCTACATGATATTAGAAAATACAACCCTTCTTTCGTACTTTAGTTTGTGGGATCAAAATTAGCTTTATGGGATTCTTCCTAACTCGTGCATTTGTGTATTTCAAATCATGCCTCCAAAACATACCATCGGTTAGAGAAATACTATAAGTGTTGATGTTCCCTATGAAATGGATGCAAACAATTTGCCTTCACCGACTAGCATGCCGACTAGGAATGATGCTTGCTCGATGAATTAGGGCACAAGTTTCTCAGCCTCCCCATACTTTTGAGGAAGAGTTTAGAAGAGCATTGCAGATGCTCACTCAGTTTTTTGCTTCTTGTAAGACCGTCAGGTAACAACACCTACTAACTCCATTTCTCAAGTGCAATCAGGTGCGTCAAGGATTAGGAAATTCCTCAGGGTGAACCCTTATGTGTTTACAGTGTCTAGGATAGAAGAAATCCTGAGAACTTTATTGATGAGATGTGTAAAACCTTGGGAGTGACACATGTTGTTGAAACTGAGGGTGTTGAACTTGCTTGTATTAACTAAAAGGTGTTAGGAATGTTCGGTATGATCAGTGGGAGAAAAGTCATGGTGAGAATGATCCTTCAGCAGACTAAGATAGCTTCAAGGAAGCATTTTTGAATCATTTCTTTACCCAAGAGATGAGAGAGGTTAAGGTGAGAGAGTTTGTGAATCTGAAGGAAAATTCTATGAGTGTGAATAAGTATGGTATCAAGTTCACCCAACTATCTTGCAATGCTCCAGAGATTGTCCCGGACATGAGAGCTAGGATAAGGAAGTTTATGTTTTGGTTGGGTAAGAATGTGAAGAGAGAATGTAAAGATGCACTATTGATCAATGATATGGATATCTCCAGACTCATGGGGTATTCTCGACAGGTTGAGGTAGAAATAGAAGAAAGATAGGAAAGAAAGTCAGAGTAACAGGGAAATGTCAGCATTTCATGAGCCTAGTTAGTAGGGGAATAAAAATAAGTCATTCTTTCAGAAGATGTCATTTGTACCTGCACCATTAGCAACTAGTGCCCCTGCATCAAGAAATAGGAATGAACAAAGATTTCAAAACAACTAGAATTTTAGAGCTTAGAATTCTCCAACACTAGGAAGTATGGCACAAGGAACTACTTGAAATCCACCTTCTGGCAAGTGTGATAGGCCTCATCAAAGGGAGTGTCGTGATTGAACAAGTGGATGCTACAAATGTAGTCAGTTGGGTCACTTCCTTAGAGATTGTTCGTCTATGAGATAGGGTAATGGGGGAAACAGGGCCAGTCTGCTTCAACAACTCCAACATGTAGGGTTACCTAGAAAGGCACTACATTAGGAATAGGGGGAGGTCAAAACCATCTGTAATATATCTCTAGCCGCTAGGATCAGGAAAGCTCACCTAATGTCGTTACTATTTTATTAAAAGTATTCTCTTTAGATTTAATGCTCTACTTGATGCATCAGATAACTTGTCTTTTGTGACTCCATATATAGTGTTAAAATTTGTGATTCATTCCTGAACAACTTCTAGAGCCTTTTAGTGTTTGCACTTTGGTTTGTGAGTCTATATTGGAAAAGAGAGTCTATAGAAATTGCACCGTTTCAATCCATGATAAAGACACCACAGTTGACTTAGTTAAGTTATATTTGGTAGATTTTTATATTATTCTAGGCATGGACTGGTTATATTCTTGTTATGCCTATGTCGATTGTAGAACCTAAGTAGTAAAGTTTTTGTATCCAGATAATACACTCTTCCCGAAGTCCCTCTTGATAGAGAAATAGACTTTGTAATAGATAACCTTTATGATACTCAACCTATCTCTATTCCACCATATAGAAGGGCCCGATTAGAGTTAAAGAAGTTAAAAAGTAATTAAGAGATCTCTTTGATAAGGGCTTCATTACACTAAGTGTCTCTCCTTGAGGTGATCTAGAGCTTTTCATACGAAAGAAAGATGGTTTCCTTAGAATGTGTATTGAGTATCTCCAGTTCAACAAAGTCACCATAAATAATAAGTGTCATCTTCTTAGAATTGATGACTTGTTCAACGAACTTAATGGTGCCACTTGTTTCTCTAAGATAGACCTCAAATCCGACTATCTTCAATTAAAAGTTAGAGATAGTGATATCACTAAGACAATTTTTAGGACCTGTCTAGAGTAGGCCTTTGTTGTGTGTTGATGCAGAATGCTAAGGTTATAGCTTATGCTTCCACAAAGCTCAAGGCTTATGAGAAGAATTATTCGATTCACGATATCGAGTTCGAAGCTACACTATTTGCATAAAATATTTGGTATCATTTTCTTTATGGCATGCGTATGGATGTGTTCATTGATCATAAGAATCTTTAGTACATTTCCAGTTAGAAAAAAGTGAACCTTAGACAAAGAAGATGGTTGGAATCACTTAAGAATTATGATATGAGTATTCTCTACAACCTATGTAAGGCCAACGTGGTAGTTATCTAAGTAGATTGTCCATTGGAAGTACCACCCACGTAGAGGAGGGAAATAAAATGTTGGCCAACAAAGTGGAAAGACTTGCACGCTTGGGGGTTTGTCTTTTAGACTTAGAGGAAGTTGATGTACATGTTTAGAATGGGTCTAAATCATTCCTAGTGATGGAAGTTAAAGGGAAGTAGAACAAAAACTCTATCGTACTCGATTTAAAGTAAGAAGTTCATAAGAAAAAGGTGATGGTTTTTGAAAAATGGGGAAATGGTGTCTTGATGTACCAAGGTAGGTTATATATTCCAAATGTGGATAGTATTAGAGATAGAATTATGGCAGAAGCACATATTTCTAGGTATTCAATTCAACAAGATTGATAGGGACAAACATAGTGCATTAGGCTATGGAAAATGTTAATATTACTTAGAAAATTTTGAAGATTGTGCAGAGTCATCAGATGTCCCGCACTGATTTTAGGTGCAAAGACTTAGAACTTGAAGTGGATGATTGGGTTTAGTTGAAGGTTTCACTCATGAAGGGTGTCATGAAATTTTGAAAGAAAGGGAAAGTCAGTCCCCATTATACTGGTTTGCACCAGATTTTGAAGAGAGTTGGTAAAGTATCTTATGTGTTAGAGCTGCCAGGAGAGTTAGGACCAGTCCACCCAGTATTCCACAATTTCATGATTAATAAGTGTATATGTGACCTTTCACTCATTGTGCCTACAAAAAGTGTTGGTGTGAAGGATAACTTGTCTTATAAAGAAGTTCCATTCAAAATTCCACATCATCATGTTTGCAAGTTGAGGACCAAGAAGGTTGTGTCAACAATGATTTTGTGGGGAAATCAATTTGTTGAAGAGGCTAAATGGGAAGCTGAAGAGGATATGATAGTTAGATGCCCACATTTATTCATTTCCCATGGTGAAGGTACCAAAGGTAAGTGTCCTTTCTCATTTCAGATTTAACACATATGCTTGTGTTTGAGTGTTTTAATTCCCAATAAATGTTTGTGCCTTGTGTTTTTTTTCAAGTTATTATGAACTCAATATAGAGTTAAATCCCAAAAAAAAGCTAGTTGAGTTGGCAACCTTAGCTTGGCCATCATTCAAGGATGAATGATCCCAATGAGGGTGTATTCTAACACCTCAAATTTGAACCTGTAAAAACTTAGCACTGGGCATAAAAACTTAGTCTAAAACTTCGGTACTAGTTTTCTATAAATGGCATCCACGAACCGTGGATGAGGCCTATGGAACTAGAACAGAGAGGTAACATTTATCTTGAGTTCTACATTTCACTTCATTAGCCATAGAACATTCACAATCCGTGGAATGGTCTCATGAAAAAAAAATGTGAAACATGGTAGAAATATCTAAGTTCCACAAAGGGTGTCCACGAGTCGTGGTGTAACACCTCGGAAGTGTAGAAGTCGTTGGAAAGGAAATATTACAAAAAAATTGTTGGTGCAACTGGTTCATGAGAGTAAAGTACGGGCAGTACTTAGATCCACGGTTCGTAGGAACCAGCTGTAGATGAGGTCCTAGAAATATGGAAAATGTCAAGTCTCAGATGAGGTTTCATGAGCCAACAGGACGACTCATGGATGGGGATATGGTTTGTGGTTTCCTGTCATACGTTGAGTTTAAGACTTAGTGGACTTTGACTACCTTGAGTTCAGGAGTGGCTTGTGAGGGTCGTTCTAGGAACTACGACTCGTAGTTGTTGGTTCTTGGTTCATAGGCTTGAGGATCCAGGCCTTGGATGGAGGATCAATGTATGAGGAGGGTATATGGATCATAGAAGGTATGATAGGTCGTGACTCTTGGTTTGTGATTCAACATTAGAAAGTTGGGATTTCTGGTAGTTGTTGTACGGGGGACTAGTACGGTCTGTAGTACCTTGTATAGACCGTACATAAGGGTCGTAGGGTCAATTCAACAGTTATTTTTTAGGGTTAATTGACTCTTTTTCTACTCTTTTAACTCCTAAACTACATCGTTTTGGGGTTATTTAGAAGACTCTAAAGGGTTCCTAAGGCCCATAACCTCTCCATTCCCTCTCATTCTCTCAAACTCCAAAGGAATCCTCTCTTAAGTCTTCTTCTCCAAGCAAATTAGGGTTTCAAGGATTTAAGTCTTTTTTGAAGATTTCAATTAGGGCTTTGATTATTGTATGTGGAAAATCCATCAATGAGTTCCTCTTCACCGATTGAGTCCCAAAGAAACCTCAAACTCTACTTTATGATTCTCACCCAATTCTAGGGTTTTCATGATTCTTCCATGGGTTCAATTGCTTTCAAGTTTATTCATCATGATTGATCTTATTATGCAAGATTTGATCATATTTCAATGTTTTCAATAAATTTCTCTAGTCATGCTATACAAGTGATTTTTTATATGAAACCAAGCTTTGGTGATATGCATACATTATGATATAAAAGATTTATGAATTCAAGGATGCTTTCGATTAAAGTATCGATTAGTTTTATGATGAGACTTAATTTGAGACTCCCTTATCTATTTATTTCAGTTATGTTGATATCTTAGTATTGTCAGCTTAGTGTAACAATCAAATATATTTAGTTTCAAAGTGAACTTTGAATTATGACTCTAATAACAGTTAATTAATTTTAATGAGTTTCATATAAAATAAGATAATATAATTTAATTGTGTTATATGAAAGGGCTAGTCAAGGGGGTTTGTATTGTAGCACACTGAAGCCACCTTTCAATATGAGCTTCAAGGATGATTTTCCCTTTGTCTTCATTCTTGATTTTAGTCTTGTAAATATGAGAATATTATGATGAACCAATGATTAGGTGATTGAATAGGATAATCATTAATACCATATAAATGAAATGTGATAGCTGATTTCAAAATTTATTGCTTAATCGAGAGGGAAAAAATTTGGGACATAATTATTGCTTCAGCTTTGACATTCTCCACTTCTTTTTATGAAGATACATTAATTTTATTTGATGTTTAATATTTTGCGATATAACTATTAATCATTTGGATCATGGATGGTGATGTTAGGGGTATGTTTTAAACTTTATGAACATGTATGTAAGGAATATTGAGACTTATTCCTTATCATGAAATAGAAAATAAATTAAAGTTTGTCCATCAATAATCATAATTAACACTCAGCAAGCAACTATCCATGTCAAGCGAATCAATATTCATCTTATTAGATATCAAATATCAATAGAAAATTTTGCTAAGTATCACATATAACAGAAGCATCCCACTAATTATGTAATCCATGAAGCAATCTACCAACCAAAATAGAATATCCGCTATGAACAGTAATAGCACAAAAATGACTCCATGTCCAAAAACATTCAAACATCATTATCTATCTCCCAAAATCTAGTGAAGAAGTATCTTATTCAAATAAAAATACAAGAGTCTAGGAACCTAACCCAATAATAACTAAAAGAAAAAAAAGAAGGAAAGAGTAAAGACGTCACCACGATTAGTACGCAATTTGCTCACCTACATTTGAAATACTAAGTGTCTCGAACTAGAACAAAAAGGAACTAGTGTAGTACTTGAGCTTTTATATGTAATAATAGAAAAATCAACAAAGGTGAGCATTAAGATTAAATAGATCTCCGTCCGCTCCTCCTCTTAACAACTTGTGATTACTCCATTGTCGGCATAGATCTTCCCAAATATTTGGTTTACACCACTTGGGAATCCTACCGTTTTTGCGACCATTATAAAAGGAGTCTGATACTCTATGACTTGCCCTTTTCTCAAAATTAATTGTAATCTGCTTGTCATGAAGGGGAAGCCATACACATTTTTCCTAAATTTATTTTTAAAATATCTCACATTAGGACTGAATAATAATACGTATAGTTTAAATTTAAATAATAAATTCATATATACCTTAAACTCATTAAAAATTTGTTGCCTAACTAAGTGAGGAATCTCACCCCACGTCAAGTATGCAACATTAAAAAACTTTCCTATAGCAAATGTAATAATTTTCGCAGTCTCTTTGCGTGGATTAAACCTGCAATATTATAATTAAAATATTAAGAGATTAAATTCATAAATTAGAAAACTAACATTATTATAAGATGTAAAAATAGATGAATCATACCCAAGCCCCTCAGGTTCAATGATGAGCCTCTGGTGATCATCTATCTGCCTAGGCAGTGGGGGATCCTGACCTTGTGAAGCAGGGTTATGTTGTAGGGTCATTGAGGTATAGCCATGCATGGTAGTGTAGTCCGATGTAGGCATGAAAGAGACTGGTGAAGGCACATCAGTATGACCTTGCAAGTTCAATCATGTTTTTCATAGTGTTATTAAGTTTGAAAAAGGGACAAATAAAAATTTATTCAAGATAGGAAACATGCCGTAAAACCTTAAATTAATGCAAAAAAAATCAAAAATAAAGAGAAAATGAATATTTCTGTAAGGACCCTTCTTGGTAACTTTAATTGAGACTTTTAAATCACTTATGCTTCTATATAATATCAACAAATAAAAGGTGCATACAAAATAAATGTATAATTTGTTGAGGATGATTTAGATTAATATCACTATATAGGCTGCCGTTTAGATTTTTTTTCCTGCTATTTTTAAATGTTGTGCAAATATAATTGTTGGTGCTGACGAAACATTCGACCACTATCTAACATCTAAATATTATAGATAATTCGATTAAAAAAATTAATAAGATTTTAAAATTGTAGAAAAATAATCTTTAGAGTGTAGTTTATAAGGTTCATAATTTACAAGAACAATAAAAAGAATCATCACAACAAATATCTCAAAAAGAAGGAGCCAACAAAAAGTTCTGGTTATATGATATTTGTTTGTGAGGATATAAAATTACACTATAACAAATATGGCCATAATTTGTGTGTTTGAGTTATCTTTAAAAACGTTTTTGTTAAGAGAATTTATTCTCATTTTTGTGACAATACTTTGATGATATATTTTGTTTACAAAACTATTTGAGGCTTTAGAAAAAGATAAATATTTTTAAAATTTATTAATTTCTTTTAGAAGGGTGTTAAAAGCTATATTTAGAATAATAAAGAGAATCTATTCAAATTCATATTCGAAAATGGGATTATCAACTATACTTGACTTGAAAAACCAGCCAATCTACTCTCTTGGTCTCCCCCCTGTAACTTACCTGCTAACGGACTGAGAATTTGATGGGAATCCTGATTTTTATCTCCCTCAACAATTTCTTCCTGCATTAATCATCCCATAAAAAAAAATATATAAGTAGTACATATTATAAATTATTATACATACAAATCCATTTAAAAATATTATTTGATGTATATTAACATATAATCAAAATAATGTATATCAGCTTGTAATATAAATATTAATTCAAACAACATTTCCATTAGTGGTAAAATTAAAGAATGGAAAAATTACTGCAGCAATTTGATTGTTTGGAATCAATAAAACTCCAAAAAGCATAGGATATTGTTGATGCATTGGAGGAACAACTGGCATCATAGTACTTGTGTTGTTCGTGGTGCTTTCATTTTCCTGTATCATAAATAGTAAAAAAATATTAACTTCGTGCAATTTATTTATCTAGCACAAAAATGTACAGTATAAGTTTTGTAGCTCATATAATAAATATATCTCTCTTGACTTCTGAACTTGCCTACTAACATAGGCGGAAATGATTCATACTGAGAGTTTTGAAACTGGACTAGAGCACATAAGTCATGGACGATATGAATTTGAACATAGTCACACTCTATCTTAAATTATTTGACATGAAACAAGGATATCCAGGCACAAAGTAAGAATATGACTTCTATGCCTCGAGTGATATAACTGGTCATTTTTAAGCTTAGCAACACTTCTTAACTATACTCTCCTTTCTGATTACAACACTTTATAAGCTGCAACTCATAGCTCCCACTAAAGCATACTACTACTCTTACAACTATCTAAATCAAATTGCTTGCTCTTATTGTTCAAGCCTAATCTCTAAGTCACAAGGTGCTACACATGAGATGTTTATACTAATCTAAATCACAAGATTCAGGTTTTTATACCTCTATAGGGAATCTCATCCCAAGAATATTTCTCCTTATAATTGCATTCAACCAACCTTGAGCCTATATCAAGAAACACCTAATGCATCATGCATTATCCACATGTTAACAACACCACATTCAAGCCTAGTACTATGACCATTCCATGGAATCCTACTAATTAATCCTTCTAAGAATTTCTCATTCTCTCATCATCTCTACCAACTGAAATTTTACGCATTACTACCAGGAACAACTACTTTCTCTTATTTAACTATTACTCTTAATAAAACGTTATTCATCCTTCCTCTACTTTTAAAACCTTAGACAAAATAAGCACACTACCACTACCACAATAAGAAACATCAACCTTCTCCTTCTATCATCACTACTCAACTACTACTATCAGCATCGCTATCAAAACTGAAAAGGATCACTGAAAAAGCTTTAGGGTGAAAGATCATAAGCACGATTCATTCGAGAATTTTGATATAAGAATATGCATGACATAACATGATGTTGCTAGCCATTGAGAGTAAATCATGAATTCGCAAGACTGAGCATACTATGAGACACGAGTGCTTATATGAATAGGTTCGTATCATAAGGCTGATATCCATAAATTTATGGAGTAAGATTGAGATCAATGGGCTAAAGTCTTTGCCCCTCATTCTATGAACTGAGCATGTATGTGAATCTCTCTGATGTGTATGAGCGTAAGTCATGAACACAATCTTGATATAAAGACATCAACAGAATATTGTAACGACTGAACTTTGATGAATACTCTGGAGTATGAATGGATCGATATATCACTTTAAATCTTTCTGAACACCTTCTATCTGATTCTCAACACTTGACTTGGTTTCTCATCTTATCATCTCCCCCTTAGGTCTGAAGCTGATACTCTTAGGTTATGGATCTATTCCATCATCTCTAAGCTGATTTACATTCGCTTTACTCAAATTCTTGGGAAAGGCTTATCTCAAGGTTTTTGAACCCTCCAGGTGAATAGGGTTCCTTCTAAGACCTCTTTCTAAGATGCTCCTCCTAACCTCTTCCCATTGGCTTATAAGGCCACTTCATCTAACTCTTAAGGGAAAAAAATAATGCTTACATCAGCCTATTCCATATTGACAACTCAAATATACTATCTAGGCACACATGAAAAATCATTAACTTAATTGGAACCTCGTCTGACTACATACGATCTCAGTTACACCTCTTAATGCTCTTGCTAATCTAATGACTTAGCCACACTACCTTGCTCTCATCTAAGAGTCATAATACCTCACTTGTACCACTCACACTTATCAAAAGTAACACCTTAATTTTTCGCCTAATTAATGTCAAACCTACTAGATTAGATCTCGAACTAACATCATCACCCTTATGTTACCATCCTTTTGATCACGACACAAATCTCAAATTCAAGCTTATTGTTTATTACTAAACACAAATATCAATATAATTTCCCGCTTACTATACTAACTTACAACTACTAGATAAACTTAAGAAATACTCACCCACCTAGATCTCATGACAAGTAGTCAACCTTTATCTCTAAGTCTACCTATTTACAGATTACTACCTCACTTCCATTTCACCACTTAAGTACCACTTATTCATTCACTATACATCATTGCCTAATTACTTCTATAATCCTCTAAATACTATGGGCTCTCCTTTCAAAATCATAAGCCTAGATTAGATCTATCACCTCATAAATACTCTGCTCTTTTATTCAAAACATACGCTTAGCCTTCACCAACACAATGGCATTGACATAAACTCCCTTCTGGTTAAATTATACTCTAACTCATCTATACTAGTAACTCTTACTCTGCCTTCTATCATGAAATATATACAAACTCATCACTTCTTAGTCTATCCATAAGGGGAAACTCCTCATTAATAACTTACTGGGTGCATGACTACAACATCATAATATGCCTCATCACTATCTTCCCTTCTTAGACTACTATACCTCTGCATGCATTCTTCTAATTCTGGGAACCTTTACTACTACTCTTTATAACATCGTAACTCATACTATCTTTTCGGGTGAAAATACAACCTAAGCTTTAGAACTTACACTCCTCTTAAAGGGTATTACCTGAAACAAGACTTAGAGAAAAGAGTATGGGAGTACATCTCGCTTTTAGCTCGAATGCACGATTCATATGAATAAGAGTGCATTTTTTTGAAACTCAACACTTAAGCTCACTCACGGGCTTCTCTCAACTCCCTTTGCAGTCTCAAGACTTTCTGAAGACATTATATGGGAGTAACTGATCGATAAGGATCTGGTCTTGATTTTCAACTACCTTGAGTATGAGGGGTAGTCGAATGGATTTGAGAAACACACGAGTATTAATAAGTTCCTTATGACACAGTTCTAGTGATAAATTTAGAGTATGAAAGAAGGGAAACTTTTCTTAAATGTCTGTAGTCTCTCATTTATAGAAGTGGGGCCCTCACAAACATAAATAATATCATACTGACATGGCTTCATAGACAACCTAGGGCATTGAAGTCTGTGCTCTGATACCAAGTTTGTCACGCCCCGAGCCTACACCCTGGACATGGTCGGCACTTGAGAACCATTACTGGTCCCCAAGCAAATCCTTGGTCTGGCTAACTACTTAGCAGAAGACTTACTCAAGCAATAATAATCTTAAATCATAATGAAATTCATTAAACTCAAGTAATCAACTCATAAAATCTGGAAAATACTTAATAGCAATACTTATAGTTCATAAAATAACACAAAAGAAAGTAAATGCTGAGGAACGCCTCGACTCTGTCTATCTATAAAGCCTCTACTATTAAGGAAGGATATCGGGACAAGACCCATAACACCTCAAACAAACTACTACTGACAACTTATATAACTAGAGTCCTCCGGAACCAAGGAGGCCTTACTCAAAAACTGATAAGCGAATGAAGAGATCTCAATAGAACTCCTGTTGATGATCCTAAGTACATATATCTGCATCATAAAAAGATACAGGTCGAATGGCATCAGTACATGGAATGTACGAGTATGCAATATGGCTGAAGTGAACTAAATAATTGAACTGGATGACCACAATAGATATAGCATGAACTCAACTGAATGTACAGAATTAAAGGAATGAAATCATTTATCTTTACAAAATAATTACTCATCTCTAAACTCAACATAAGAAGTTTTATGTGAAAATATACTTTAACTTTATTGGGAGATTCTCTAACCGACAACCATCAATGTGAGCTAAGTGATGATACAGCATCTTATCCACGCTGCCAGAACTGTCCTATATCGTGCCGGGATATAGAACCTCTCAACTAAGTGGATCCACTAAGCTATAAGGATTCATCTAAAAAGTATGATCCTAAACCCATGTTGGCAAGAGATGGTTTATGGGGGCTGGGAGTTGTCAGAACTCTCCCCCATATCAATGCTCAATACTACTCCCAGTGATATATATATATACACTACTGCTCAAATGTATAAAAACATTACTTTTTCTCTGGTTTGAGGTAATTGCTCAAACTATCCTCTTAAAAGAGGTAACTGCTCTGAAGTATCTTAGTACTCATAACTCAATTAGAAAGAAAAGTTTCTATTTTCTCAATTTAAAACTGTTATCTTAGGGAATTACTTAGTTCCCTATACTTTTCTTGAAACTCATCTTTTACTCTTTCTCACAATCAATTTTAAAGACAACGCATTTTTTTTTAAAAGATTCTTAAACTTCTCTTTACTTTCTTAATAATAACTCTTGACTCTTCTCTTAAACTCACTTTAATTTTGAAAATGCCTTAAGAAATATGAGTAGGATAATGCATGAATTTTCAATGATAAATGGAGCATATAGGAGTTAATATAGAGTGGGAAAATATTCACAACTCTAAGGAACACGGAAGGAAAGAAACTCGGAAGGAAAAAGACATGGAAACTCTAGCGTACTACTAGCGTGGGGAGCTAGGCCCCAAACTACTGACAAGAGTTTGGGGCGTACTGTTGGTGTGGCACGCCAGGCCCCAAACTGCTGATCACAAATCCTGGCGCTATGGTGGCGTGCCACGCCAGCCCCCTACCCAGAAACCCGATGAATTTTCTTGCTCAATTTCGGGTCCTAACTCATCTAGAAACGATTGGTTTCTTCTAAACTATATTTGATTCACAAACCCAACATGAAATTATCAAAATCCCACTCAAATTCTATCAAGAAACACCACTCATTTGAATAACCCTCACCTTAAGAACTCAAAACCTCCATTATTAAAAAATGAAGCTTAAAACTCAAGAACTCTTCAAGAATACTTACATAAACGATTATATGGGTAAATTAACGAATGAATTACATGCTTGGCATGAGGATGAAAAAATCCATCACTATGGGAAGCCTTACATACCTTGAAAGAACAAAGTTCTTGGCGAAATCGACAAATCTTGAAGAACGCTTGAACTTAGCCATTTTTCTCTTCTTGAAACCTCGGTCTAAAACCCTAAGTGTTTAGGAACGTGAATAGGTGATTTAGAATATGATTAGACCCTTAATTAGGCCAGGGAAAATGTGCTAAGACTAGTGGAAAAAAGAAAAAGACCAAAATATCCTTTCCTAAAACAAATGAAGTGGCTTAAATAGAGAGGCTTCACTCAAATGGGCATAACATTTTACTCCGAGCTTCAACTGGAGCAAACTTGGCGGCGTTGGAAAAAGGACTCAAAGACCTTCGATTTGATAACTCATGAGCTACCTTATTGTTTATGTGCTGAAAGATATGATCATTTGAAGTTGACCTAAGTAGAATCTTAGGTCAAAACTCACTCGGTAGGGAAGCTTTCAACTCAACTTTGTGCTAGGGAATTCTAGTTACCTTAATTAATATCCAAAATCATTACCACACTAATGAATTGACTTAGAATCTAAGAAAAAAATTTAAAATCACTCCGTACGACCTTATACGCAAATTCAAGAATGATTCGGGTCTTAACTTATAAATTTTCGAGGTGTTACATAGCCCATTAGTTGGTAGTCAAGAATGGTGCATGTCCTGTTAAGTAGGCCCGAAGACATTTTAGGCCAGACTTGGTTTCATTGATAGAAAATGAAATTAACAAACTCATTGAAGAAAGCTTTATTCATGAAGTCAAATATCCTACATTAATTTCAAGTATTTTTCCTACGAGGAAGAATAATGGCCAAATTCGAGTTTGTGTTGACTTTAGGGATCTCAATAATACATGTCATAAATATGAGTTTTCTCTTCCCATTTCAGAGCTGATGATTGATGTTACCACTGGTTATGAGGAAATGTCATTCATGGATGGTTCTTCCGTCTATAACCAAATCCGCATGGCACTAAAATATGAAAAACTCACTGCATTTCGCATACCTAAAGGTATTTATTGATATAAGGTGATGTCTTTTGGTTTAAAGAATGTTAGTGGCACATATCAAAGGGCTATGCAAAATATATTTGATATATTGCTACATAAAAATGTTGAATGTTATGTTGATGACTTGGTGGTGAAGTCGAGAAAGAGGAGCGACCATTTGAAAGACTTAAGAATGGTATTTGAGTTTCTCCGAAAAAATCAACTAAGGATGAATCCATTAAAATGTGTCTTTGGAGTTACTTCTGGAAACTTCCTTGGCTTTATTATGCGGCATAGATGAATTGGAATTGATCAAGCTAAAGTTGAGGCTATTTCGAATATGCTCGAGCCTCGCAATATCAATGAGTTAACAAGTCTTCAAGGAAAGTTAGCTTGCTTAAGGAGGTTCATCTCAAATCTAGCGGAAAGATGTCAGCTATTTAGTCATCTCATGAAGAAAGGTTCTCCTTTCAAGTGGGACCAAACATGTAGAAACGCTTCTGAAAGTATCAAATCATACTAGGCAAAACCTCCAGTTCTAGCAACTCTTATACCTCGAAAGCCATTGATAGTCTACATTGCGGCACAACAAAGGTCTGTAGGAGCCCTATTAACTCAAGAGAATAATGAAGGCCAAGAAAATTCTCTTTATTACTTGAGTTAAATGATGACACCAAATGAGCTGAATTATTCGTCAATTGAAAAGTTGTGTTTGGCAACGGTCTTCTCAATCGAAAAGATGAAGCATTATTTTCAAGCTCACATTCTTCTCCTTATTTCCAGAGAAAATCCCATAAAAATTATTATGTCGAAACCACTCCTTAGTGACTGACTATCAAGGTGGTACCTCCATTTCCAACCATTTGAGATTGTGTACATTCCTCAAAAATTTGTGAAGGGCAAGCATTAGAAGACTTCTTGGCAACCACCCAATACCAGATGATTGAGAGTTAACCGATGAGATTCTTGATGAAGATGTGATGGTTATTGAAATCCAACGTTCTTGAAAGATGTAATTTGATGGGGCTGCACATCGTGGTGACCTGGTGCTGACGTGGTGTTCGTCACTTCACAAGAAGAGATTCTACCATTCTCTTTTACTTTGAAACAATGTTGCTCCAACAATGTCGCTGAATACCAGTTAATTCATGGACTCTAAATGGTCGTCGACATGAAGCAATTACAATTACAAGTCTTTGGTGGTTCTCAGTTGGTGATCAATCAACTCTAGGGAAGCTATGAGGTCAAGAAGCCTGAATTACACCCTTATCATGGTTATGTCCAAAAGTTGATAGGGTGGCTTGGAGATGTAACCCACCAACATGTGCCTAAAATGGAAAATAAGAAAGTTGATGTTCTGCCTACTCTAGCTTTAACTTTAACTCTTCCTGATCAAACACAAGTTACTATCTGCCAAAAATGATTAGTACCACCACTAAATGAGGATGAATATACAGAAAATGAGCTGGAGTATCTTGTTGTTGTTTCTCAATCCGTGAAGCAGGTTTGAGAAAACTCATTATCGAATATTTGTGTTATGGGATATGACTAAAAAAATTCAAGGATAATGAATGAAATTCGTCATTGTGCACCTCGCTTCCTTTACTACAAAGACACATATTATAGAATATTATGTGAGGGAGTACTCTTGCGATGTTTGGGAGATGAAATATTAGTCCAAGCTCTGCAAGAAGTACATTCAGGAGTATGTGGACCATATCAATCTGGACCCAAACTCCATTTTCACATCAAAAGAATTGGGTATTATTGGCGAACCATGGTGAAAGATTTCTTGGACTATGCTCGAAAGTGCAAGGCTTTTTAATTTCACGTGAATTTCATACATCAATCGCCTAAGGTACTACACCTAAATATCACATATTGGCCATTCAACGCTTGGGGCTTGAATATTGTTGGACTACTACTAAAATCTTCTGGTGGACACTTGTACATCTTGGCCAAAATAGATTACTTCTCAAAATAGGTTGATGTCGTTGCTCTTAAATAAATAAAGAAGGATAATATTGCAAATTCTATACTAGTAAATATCATCTACCACTTGGCATCCCTTACTACGTAATAATAGAACATGGCAAGCTATTTGATAAAAGTTAATGAATAATATTTTTGATCTATTCGACTTCAAGCAACACAAATCTTCAATGTATCATGCTGCCGTCAATGGTGTAGTTAAAACATTTAATAAGACTCTATGCAACCTACTAAAGAAAGTCATCTGCAAGTCCAAATGAGACATGTACAAAAGAATGAAAGAATCTTTGTGGGAATATAAGATGACATACCGCACACTACTCAAGCAACCTCATATTCACTTGTTTTTGGAGTTGAAACATTCTTGCCACGTAAGCGTCAAATACCTTCTTTAAAGCTTGTTATTCAAGAAGGGATCACTAAAGAAAAAAATGTTTGATTACGTCTTTCTGAGTTAGAAGCACTTGATAAAAAGAGGCTAGAAGCTCAACAAAATCTTGAATGTTATCAAGCTTGTCTATCTTGTGAGTTTGCATGAGGTGTTTCCAAGTTAGAGATTAAATCTTTGCATTAAGAAGACTCATAATCACTTCACATAGGGCAAATTCACCTTGAAATGGGACGGACCATATGTCATAAAAGAAGCGTATTCAAAATAGCACTTACAAGCTTGTCGATGGAGATGGCATGAGGATCGGTCCTGTTATTACAAAATTCTTGTAGAGGTACTACCCTTGAAGCAAGATAAATGTCATGACCCAAACTATATCCTAGATGTGACATGGAGTATTAGATCCCGAGAGGCCCTACACAAGCCACTTGGCATGCATACAACAAGATATATAGAAATAAAGAGAGTTCATATCAAAGTAAAGTATTTGACATATAAGAGCGTCACGCCCCAAGGCTACCCCCTAGACGCAACACAGGACCTAGGATCACGAGTGACCCCAAGCTAACCCTGAGTCTGACATATCACAAGCATACTGAAACATAACTAAGTAAGTAGAAACATAACTGTAAAGTAATCAATACTAAAAGAAACTTCAGGTGAGAATTTAACTGAATATCTATGGGGAACAACCCCAAACATATGAATACTGACTCTGTGTCTATGTCTGAAAGCCTCTAACTGACTTGAGTTGCTGGGACATACCCCCGGCTAACTCTAACAAGATTGAAATTGAAAAGCAAAAGCTAAAATATAAAGCATGTCTATAATCCTCTATCTATGAGGACTCACCACTGAAGCTGCAGAATAAGGACTAGAAGTCGAGCTAAGCATGGTCTGGATGCTGAGCGCCTGAACCTACATCATGAAATGATGTAGCGCAAAAGTATGCGTCAGTACTTTGAATGTACTGAGCATGCAGGATATAGATACTAAGCTGAACAATATAACTAAATATAGAAATGAGCTGTATTGAAGTATAACTGAAAACTGGGCTAGATGCAATGACCAAGTACTAATCATGAAGATAACATGTTGAACTGTATACTGAAGTAAATGCTGATAACATGGTTAATGCAATAAGAGTATGATTGTGGGAGATATTATTAATCGACATAAACTACGTGAGCTAAACGTGGAGTCCGATGTATACGCCCCATCGAGAGAACCCAATATACCTTGCCAAGGGTATAAAGCCATGACTGTGGCGTGATCACTAAAAACTGATGCCCAACAGAGGGGACTTCTGAACCTACGGTGGCACTTAGTTCTTGGACTTTGAGGGTACGCTGAATCCTAGTCCAACTCGGTGCTAAGTCTACTCCCAACTGAATATGCAAGGCTAACAATGCAACTGATATACTGAGTAGCTCAAAATACTGACATGCTATCTGAAAATGCAACATAAGTATATTGAAAGCTATGGCATTCAAATACTGGAGCATGATTTTCTGAGTGATCTGTCTAGCAAGTATAATTCATGAAATGATGATAATTAATACAAGCTAGGGTTCTGAGTTCTATACATGGGACTACATTAATTTCCCAAGAAAACAGGTAATCAATGCAATGGAACTATAGCAGCTAACTTTCAATGGATTCCCAAGATTTGGGAACCCTAGGTCTAAGCAATTTATGGAGAACTGACTGAATTCTAGGGACCTAACGGGTGAAAGAAACCCACTAGTGAAATCCCACATACCTGGTGACAAAAACTACGCAGAAATCCTTTGGCTTTGGGGGCTGAACTTGGAGAACACCTCGGCTCGTTCTTGGGAAAAACTGTCGCCTATTTCTCTTCTTTTCTTTCTAAGTTAGATGATTCTGGGAGAATGAGGGTTCTAGGTAGTTTCTGAATAGATTATTAGGCTTAGACAGAGTAAAACGACGCAGTTTAGTCATCAAACGATGTAGTTTATGTGCCCAACGCATAAGGAAAAAGACCAATATGACCCTGACTTAAAGCTGCCGAAATGACTTCAAGACAGACTCCACGAGTCGTACAATACTTCACGGCTCATACAGTGGGTCGTGAAGATTTCTCAGCCTGACAGCGCTCTACTAAAACAGGCATAACATTTTACTTGGAACTTTAAATAGAGCAAACTTCATGGCGTTAGAAAGAGGACTCAAAGACCTTCAATTTGATAGGTCATGGGCCACCTAAATCATTTTGTGCTAAAAGATATGAGCATTTTCAGTCGATCCTAAACTCAAAATCTGAAGGATGCCTTGTACGAACCACTTTATGGGCCGTACAATGCACCACATGCCGTTTAGTGGCTCGTGGTGAGTGACTTCACCTTGGCTGCCTTGGGAAGTCCTGTACGATTCCCTATACGGGTTGTGGTCCCCTCCATGGTCCATTTTGGGTTCGTGGACCTTTCTTATTTCCCCTTTTTAGCCTTTTTCAAATCCGAGATGTTATAATATCTCCCCCTTGGGATCATTCATCCTCAAATGAAGACTAAGCAAGCTAAATTTGGAGGGAAAGAGATGCAATCCCTACTAATTGAGTACTAGAAACTGATATCTAACGGAGTTAAGTTTCACAAACATGCAAATATGCTGAAATGCATAGATAACTGAGGGAAAAAGATACTGAGACTGAGTTACACAAGAGTAAACTGAGAGGCTGGAGAGGAACTATTACCTCAAGCTGAAACTGAATCGAAGGGAAAAAGATGGGGATACTTGGCCTTCATAGTTGCTTCCGCTTCCCAAGTAGCTCTCTCTACGGACTGATTCCTCCACAAAACCTTTACTGAAGAGACTTTCTTATTTCTCAACCTACGAACCTGACGGTCAAGAATCTCAACTGGAACCTCTTCATTGGTGAGGCTATCCTTCACAGCCACACTCTCTAAACGTACTACCGATGCCGGATCACCCACACACTTCTTCAACAAGGAAATGTGAAAGACTGGATGTACCGCTGCTAGTTCTGTTGGCAACTCTAACTCATAAGCCATATTACCAACCCTTTTCAGGATTCTATAAGGACCTACATACCTGGGACTGAGCTTTCCTTTCTTGCCAAATCTCATCACCCCTTTCATGGGTGACACTTTCAAGAAAACCCAATCATTGATTTCAAACTCTAAGTCCCTCCTCCTTACATCTGCATAGGACTTTTGACGACTCTGAGCTGTCTTTAGTCTATCTCTGATGAGCTGAACTTTCTCCATAGCCTCATGAACCGAATTTGGCCCAACCAAGGCTGTTTCACCTGCTTCGAACCAACCAACCGGAGAACTGCATCTACGCCCATACAGTGCCTCATAAGGGCTATCTGAATACTGGAATGGAAACTGTTATTATAGGCGAACTCTATGAGAGGTAAGTGACCATACCAACTACCCTTGAAATCGATCACGCAAGCTCTCAACATGTCCTCTAAGGTCTAAATGGTACACTCTGCCTGACCATCCGTCTGCGGATGAAATGTTGTACTGAGATTTACCTGAGTACCAAGACCTTTCTGAAACGATCTCCAGAAATGAGAGTTAAACTGAGGACCTCTATCTGAAATGATAGACAAAGGAACACCATGCAACCTGACTATTTCGTTGATATAGAGTCTGGCGTAGTTCTCCAATGAATATATAGTCTTGACTGCCAAGAAATGAGCTGACTTTATGGCTCTATCTACTATCACCCAAATAAAGTCATGTTGTCTGCGAGTACGAGGTAAACCCATAATGAAGTCCATGTTTATCACTTCCCACTTCCATGTAGGAATGCTAATCTCTTGAGTCACACCTCCTGGTTTTTGATGCTCTACCTTAACTTCTTGGCAGTTGGGACACTTAGCCACAAAATCTGTGATGTCTCTCTTCATGGCCGTTCCACCAATAGACTTCCCGTAGATCACGGTACATCTTAGTGGCACCCAGATGAATAGAATATCTAGAATTATGGGCTTCTGTAAGGATCTGCTTCCTCAACTCACCCACATTAGGAATACATAAGCGACCTTGGTAACGAAGCACACCATCTCCCGCTTGGGAGAAAACCTCAACTCTCTGATGATGTACTGCACCTTTCAACTAAAGCAATAGAGGATCATTATCCTGTTTCTCCTTAACCTCCGCTACCAGTGAAGATCCTGATCCATTCTGCACTATCACACCACCATCTGGAGTGTCCATAGGGCGAACTCCTAAGCGAGCAAGTCGGTGAACATCTCTGGCAAATTCTTTCTTCTGTTCCTCAACATGTGCCACACTACCCATGGATAGTCTGCTGAGGGCGTCAGCCACTACATTGGCCATACCCGGATGGAAGAGCACATTTATGTCATAGTCTTTGAGGAATTCGAGCCATCTCCTTTGACGAAGATTCAACTCTTTCTGGGTGAACACATACTGAAGGCTTTTATGATCTGTAAACACATCAACATGAACAACATACAAGCAGTGTCTCCAAATCTTTAGGGCGAACACTACGGCTGCAAGCTCGAGGTCATGAGTCGGGTAGTTCTTCTCATGGACCTTTAGTAGTCTAGAAGCATAAGCTATGACCTTACCTTGCTGCATCAACTCATGACCTTACCTTGCCGCATCAACACACAACCTAGGCCGACCCTAGATGCATCACAATAAACCACATAACCGTCTGAACCCTCTGGTAGAGTCAAAACAGGAGTTGTAGTCAACCTGGTTTTCAATTCTAAGAAGCTTTTCTCACACTCATCTGACCACTGAACTTTGACCTTCTTCTGAGTCAACTTGGTCAATGAGGCAGCTATGGATGAAAACCCTTCAACAAATCTCCTGTAGTAATCGGCCAAACCCAAGAAACTTCTGAATCAATTAGAGAGGTGGGTCTGGGCCAGTGCTTTACTGCCTCAATTTTTTGAGAATCCACTCGGATCCCTTCGCTGGATACCACATGACCAAGGAAAGCGATCGACTCTAACCAGAATTCATATTTGCTAAACTTAGCGAATAACTGGGGATCTTTGAGGGTTTGCAGAACCACCCTAAGATGAGTTGCATGCTCTTCCTCATTTCGAGAATAAACGAGGATATCATTAATAAAGACAATTACGAACAAGTTCAAATACTGCTTGAACACCCTGTTCATTAAGTCCATGAAAGCTGTAGGAGTATTTGTTAGTCCAAAAGACATAACTACAAATTCATAGTGACCATACCGAGTCCTGAAGGTTGTCTTCGGGATGTCACTATCTCGGACTCTGAGCCGATGATAGCCGAATCTAAGGTCTATCTTAAAAAAGCAACTAGCACCCTGAAGTTGGTCGAACAAGTCATCAATCCTTGGGATGGGATATTTATTCTTGATTGTGACTTTGTTCAACTAACTATAGTCAATGCACATCCTGAGAGAACCATCTTTCTTACGCACGACCAACATTGGAGCACCCCATGGAGAGATGTTGGGTCTGATGAAACCCTTATCAAGGAGGTCTTTCAATTGCTCTTTCAATTCGTTAAGCTTAGTTGGAGCCATTCTGTAAGGAGGAATTGAGATACGCTGGGTATCTGGAAGGAGATCTATTCCGAAGTCAATCTCCCTTTCAGGAGGAACTCCGGGAAGATCTTCTGGAAATACTTCTGGAAACTCATTCACCACTGGGACTGACTCAAGGGTTGGGGTTTCAAAGTTTGAGTCCTTAACCCGAACAAGATGATAGATATACCCTTTGGAAATCATTTTCCTAGCCTTGAGGTAAGAGATAAATCGACCTGCAGGCACTTAGTTAATACCCTTCCACTCTAAGACTGGCTCGTTTGGAAATTGAAACCGAACGATCCTAGTTCTACAATCGACTGAGGCATAACAGGAATGTAACCAATCCATGCCTAGAATGATATCAAAATCTATCATTTCTAACTCTACAAAGTCTGCTGAGGTGACTTTCTAGGAAACTGTAACAGGGCAATTTATGTATACCCGTCTAGCTATAACTGGGTCACCAACTGGAGTAGAGACTGAGAAGGGTTCTGGGAGAGTTTCTGGACTGACACCGAAGTTTACTACTATATAAGGAGTTACAAATGAAAGTGTAGTCCCTAGATCAAGCAATGCATAAACATCTAAATCTAGTGAGTTCTCCTGATTCTGACGACTAGCTATAGTATACAGATGGTTCGTACCTCCGCCTATTCCTGAAGTAGCTCCTCTCTAGGTATTTCTATCCGTTGGAACTGCTGAAGAAGATTGGGCTCTATTTCTCCATTACTCTAAGACTGATTACCCTGAGCTCTGAAATACTGAGAACTCTGATTCTTGTGATCATTTCTGTTTCTTGGTGCAGGTGCACTAGCTGAAGATGGAGCAGGTCCAGACGACCTCTGCTAAAAAGATGACCGATGCCCATTCTCGCTCTTTTGCTGGCCAGTCTCATTACTTATTATCTTGGCCCGCTTGTTGCGAAACTCTTCGCTATCCTTTAACTTATCCTCCTCAACTTGTTGCACATGAATCATAAGTCTAGCTATGTCCATGTCTCCTATCAACATAGCTGCCTTACCTTACTAGTTGGATAGGCGGGACAGCCCAGACACGAACAAACTCATCCTGCTCCTCATATCCGCCACCATCTCTGGTGCATAGCAAGATACTAGGTAGACTTGAGACTGTACTCTTGCACACTCATCGCTTCCTATTTTAGATTCATGAACTCTCTTACTTTAACTTCCCTTAGCTTTCGAGGAAATAAGTGTCCCAAGAAAGTATTCTCAAACATAGTCACACGTAAACACGAGTTAGAAGAAACTTTTATAGAGTTGAACTCTATCGCACGAATAGGAGTAAGAAGAAAGTGAGATGTTCCTAAATGTTTGTAGCCTCCAAATTATAGATGGGGCGCGCTTCACACCGATAAGAAGGACTCTACAGATATGACTTTCAGACACCTTAGGACTCTTGAACCTGATGATCTGATACCAAGTTTGTCACGCCCCGAGGCTATCCCCTAGGCGCAACACGGGACCTAGGATCACGAGTGACCCTAAGCTAACCCTGAGCCTGGCATATCACAAGCATACTGAAACATAACTAAGTAAGCGGAAACATAACTGTAAAGTAATCAATACTAAAAGAAACTTCAGGTGAGAAATTAACTGAATATCTATGGGGAACAACCCCAAACATATGAATACTGACTCTATGTCTATGTCTGAAAGCCTATAACTGACTTGAGTTGCTGGGACATGCCCCCAGCTAACTCTAACAAGATTGAAACTGAAAAGCAAAAGCTGAAATATAAGGCATGTCCATAATCCTTGATCTATGAAGACTCACCACGGAAGTTGCAGAATAAGGACTAGAAGTCGAGCTAAGCGTGGTCTGGATGCTGAGGGCCTAAACCTACATCATAAAATGATGTAGCGCAAAGTATGCATCAATACTTTGAATGTACTGAGCATGCAGGATATAGATACTAAGCTGAACAATATAAACTGAACAATATAACTGAATATAGAAATATAACTGAAAACTGGGCTAGATGTAATGACCAAGTAATAATCATGAAGATAACAGGCTGAACTGTATACTGAAGTAAATGCTAATAACATGGTCAATGCAATGAGAGTATGACTGTGGGAGATACTATTAACCGACAAAAATCACATGAGCTAAATGTGGAGTCCGATGTATACTCCCCATCGAGAGGACCCAATATACCTTGCCAGGGGTAAAAAGGCATGACTGTGGCGTGATCACTAAAAATTGATGCCCAACAGAGGGGACTTCTGAACCTATGGTGGCACGTAATTCTGGGACTTTGAGGGTACGGTCCAACTCGGTGCTAAGTCTACTCCCAACTGAATATGCAAAGTTAACAATGCAACTGATATACTGAGTAGCTCAAAATACTGACATGCTATCTGAGAAGGCAAAATAAATATACTGAAAGATATGGCATTCAAATACTGGAGCATGATTTTCTGACTGATCTATCTAGCAAGTATAATTCATGAAATGATGATAATTAATACAAGCTAGGGTTCTGAGTTCTATACATAGGACTACATTAATTTCCCAAGAAAACAGGTAATCAATGCAATGGAACTATAGCAACTAACTCTCAATGGATTCCCAAAACTTGGGAACCCTAGGTTTAAGCAATTTATGGAGAAACTGACTGAATTCTAGGGACCTAATGGGTGAAAGAAACCCACTAGTGGAATCTCACATACCTGGTGACGAAAACTACGAAGAAATCCTTTGGCTTTGGGAGCTGAACTTGAAGAACACCTCGGCTCGTTCCTGGGAGAAACTGTCGCCTATTCCTCTTCTTTTCTTTCTAAGCTAGATGATTTTGGGAGAATGAGGGTTCTAGGTAGTTTCTGACTACATTATTAGGCTTAGACTGAGTACAACGACGTAGTTTAGGCATCAAACGATGTAGTTTAAGTGCCCAACGCATAGTAAAAAAGACCAATATGACCCACTTAAAGCTGCAGAAATGACTTCAAGACAGGCTCCACGAGTCGTACAATACTTCACGGCTCGTACAGTGGGTCGTGAAGATTTCTCAGACTGATAGTGCTCCACTAAAATGGGCATAACGTTTTACTCCAAACTTCAAATGGAACAAACTTGGTGGCTTTGAAAAGAGGGCTCAAAGACCTTTAATTTGATAGGCCATGGACCACCTAATTCATTTTGTACTAAAATATATGATTGTTTGAAGTTGATCCTAAACTCAAGATCTGAAGGATGCCTTGTACGGACCACTATACGGGCCGTACAATGCACCACGGGCCGTTTAGTGGCTCGTGGTGAGTGACTTCACCTTGGCTGCCTTGGGCAGTCCTTCACGATTCCCTATATGGGCCGTGGTCCCCTCCACGAGCCGTCTAAGGTCTCGTGAAGGGTCCATTTTGGGTTCGTGGACCTTTCCCGTTTCCCCTTTTTCAAATCCAAGATGTTACAAAGAGAAAGAGAAAGAAAAGAGAGAGAGAGAGAGAGAGTAAGAGACTATTTCTTGTAAGAAAAATAAGGCTAATTTATGTAAAAGTAAAAAATGTGCTATAACTCGTAAATAAGGACATATAATATATTATCTATGTAAATAGGCCTTATCATTATCATTATCATAACTTTGAGACCTAAATTTGATATACTTTTGTTAAATAAAGTAGTTCACATATACCTACTTTTACACAAGTGATTTTTTTTTACTTTTTTATTTCAACGATTAATTTCATCTTAAATATCTTATTCATGGATTATTTGCTTATCATTATCTGAATATTTTATTTTTATTTAATTTTTTATTTTGAAAAATAAAAAAGAGTGAGAATGGAATAAAAGAGAGAAAAGAAAAAAATTAAAATTATTTTCTTTTGCGGTCATATTTGTAATTTATTTTTTTGTAGTAGTAAAAAAATCGGCGCATCTATGATAAATTTTACAAGAAGATGAATGTGAGTTAAAATTATTTTGAATTTAATTTTATGAGTGAGCTTATTTTGTAATTAAATTTAAAAAAAAATTATTTTCTAATTATCAATTTAAACTTTGTATTCTTTATAGATTTTTTATTAGAAAAAGAAGAAGAAAAAACCACATACATATTGGCCTTTGGCCATTTTACAACATTTCTAAAAGAAATTAAAAGCGATGTATGTATGGAAGTTAGAGAAATCTAAAAATTAGTCAATTTAACATGTATATGAAAGCTTTCTCATTTATTGAAACATAATTAAGAGTCTGTTTGGCATTGTTGTTGGGAGGCCAAAAGTGTTTTTTTGAGAAAAAACATTTTTTAAAAAAATTAAGTGTTTGGCAAAATCTTAAAAGTGCTTTTAAATAGAAGCAGAAGCAGTTTTTCTGTTGTTGGGAAGAAGCTAAAAATTTCTGCTTCTTAAAAAAAGCAGAAGCAGAAGTAGAAAATTATTTTTTTGAAGACTAAAATATATACATATTTACCAATATATCTCTTATTAATTAAATAGAAGCAGAAGCAGTTTTTCTGTTGTTGGAAAGAAGCTTAAAATTTCTGCTTCTTAAAAAAAAGCAGAAGCAGAAAATTATTTTTTTGAAGACTAAAATATCCCTTACATATATACATATTTATCAATATATCTCTTATTAATTAATTAGCATATCTCATAAGTTTGATTAAGTTTCATTCAAGAATTTTATTTTTTTGAAAAACACTTTTCAGAAAAGCTATTTTTAAAAAAAGCACTTCTAGAAATAAACAGTTTTTTGCATCAATGGCAAACAGGCTCTAATACTCTCTCTGTCCAATAATACTTGTCCACTATTGACTTTGCAGACTTATTAAAAAATTATAAATAGAAGGGTAACTTTATTATATCACCATTTGAATATAATAAATACAATGCTTTGAAAAATATAATAGAGAAATAACTATAATTGATGATAAGGGTAAATTAGGAACCAAGTGTAAAATTATCCATTGATTTCACAAAGTGGACAATTATTGTTGGACATCTCAAAATAGTATAGTGAATAACTATTGTTGAACAAAGAAGTAAATAAATTGATAAGAAAAATGTAAATTTGACAAAGAATGTGTAATTGTCAAAAAGAAAACCAAATTATTATGGCCTAAAGAATTTTTCGTTAAATGAACTTTTTAACTTTTAAAATTAAATCAAATTTAGTACTCGTAATTCAATGAACCATTGTAGAACTGAGTAATTAGCAGAAGCTCAAAGGCCGTCAATCGAGATGTAAATGCTCATTAATATAATGCGTCTGTTCAAGTATTCCAGCAAGCAGTTTAACATATTATTTATAGTGAGAAAATGTTCCATGATCACAAAGCAGAGCAACTCAATTTTCACCTAAAGTGCAAAGCAACTGATCAAATATAATGGCTTACATTCCGCCGCACAAGAGGCAAACAAAGGGCTTGCCGTCATTGAATCCAACTCCGGCACCGGATTTTCTTACACCTAAGTTCAGAAAGAGCCTTAATCTCAAGTCGGTTGGGGAGCAGAACATTTTTCGAGGGAAGACCATTATTTACAGGAAAAATTCCGTTTCGAAATAGTTTTCCATTGGCTTGGCTGATTATTCTCGATTTTCGTCTCTTGTTAGCCTCCAACCTTTCGAATATGTGCAAGAGAAAGAATTGTACAACGTAGAGGTATGGTTTTCAAGCTTCAAACAAACGTCTCCCTCCTACTATATTGTTTCCTTTAGCTCTATCCTTTTGTTTTTGTAGCTTTCTGATAGGTTACGACCTAATTCAACTGTTTCCTGCAAATGTACTGTGGCGAAAGATTATAATAAGATTGAGCTTTATAAGGTTAGTACTTTGTTCCTGCTGATTCTTGATTAAGCATATTCTAGTATCTTGTAAAATACTTAATTAACTACTTATTTATATGGTTCGGAAAACAATAACAATTATCACCATCATTCGTTAACAAAACGAGTCCTTTTGACATGAACCCTTTTTTATTAAGATTGAGTTGAACAGAGTACGGCACATGGTAGCAGATATGAGCTGTCTTGGAAAGAGTTCAGATCTGAGGTTGATACTATATACCAAGAAAATCAAGATGATTTTATCTGTAAGTTGTTCAGTTAACTTTTCTATGTTTCCTTCTAGAATTTAAAGAGTGTTGTGATTTACAAGTTTTTTTTTTTTGCATTTTCGCAGGATGAGGAGATTAATGGAATTAAAGATCTTATTTGGTTCCGCTATTTTGGACTCAGAAGTTCAGGGCGGCTTGAGATGGCCAATTGGAAAGGATTCTTCAGGGGTCGATATGCTGTTATTGGTATCGGTCACACAACTGCAAAATCATATGGAAATTCATCAATTAGATTTAAGCTCCGCTATGCAGATCGATTTAATTTAAGATCTTCAACTGGTGAGGTTAAACGGGAAATTTTCATGAAAATGCCTGGAATTATATCAGAGTTACGAGTATGTTTTCTTTCCGTACAGGGAATAACATTTCCTTTTTTTTATTTTTTCTTTCTAATTTTGAATTTCAGTGCATGAAGCATGGTATGATGTTACTCCAAACCATAATTTGTGAATTTCCGCTTCATTGCTGAAATAATTGATTTGATTTTCGTTCTCTTCCCAAAAATGCAGAAGCAAACTATGGACGAAGATCTGATGTTTAAAATGCTGGAAAGCAACTTGAAGTTAATTTGGGATGTTTGTTTGTTAGATGGTTCTTCAAGCTGACCATGTTTGGTGCCCCTTCACTTTCTATGGATCTGCTGAAGTAAGAACTAGAGATGAACGAAAACACTGAAATTAATGTTATTGCACTATATGTGTAGTTTTCTCTAGAGAAATTGAGCTGTAAAATGATTCTTTCTTTCTCATAGCTTTGTCTACTCTTTTTATTCTTGTTTCTAACATTTGGTATCCAAGAAATTAAAAGAGAGAGTCATTTCTCTCAAAGCAGGTTAAGTTCATATTAAATGGGTGATATATAATGAGGAACCAATGATAGGAAAATGTTAGTTATGAAACTAAGGAGTTGAGAAGTTTAACAAAAGGGTTTGAATTTTGTTATTGTTGCAACAGAAGAATCTAAGGACCTTTCTACTTATAATTTTGATGAATCAATAAGTTCATTGCTAACTAATGAAATTCGGATCAATAGGTCATATGAGAAACTAGAGGAGAAGGCTTTTCAAGCGAAGGGGAACCTTACTACAAAGGAAAAACATAATATTCAGGTGGTCAAGACAAAGGAAGAGACATATTTTATGGTCGAGGTTGTGTTAGAGGTAAAGGACAATTCAGTTAGTCACTTCAGCTAGAGAATGACATGTCATGCTGGCATTGCAAGAAGTTCGGTCACACTAAAGCATATTACAGGACTAAGGAAAGATATGCACAGAAACACGCCACTCTGAGAAAGAAGAGGATGAAAATAAGTTGTTCATTGCTCATTCTCCAATTACTAACAATTCTAATGGTGCTTAGATTATTGATAGTGAATGCTCGAATTATATAACTGACATAAGGTCTCTATTTAGAGACCTTGATAAGTTAAAAAATAGTGAAGTTCGATTCAGTGATGATAAGCAAGTACCAATTGAAGGCAAAAGTACTATAACTATAAAATTATTACGATTTATAGTATTTTAAATGCAAATATATAAATTATTTGAAATGCCTTTTTAATTATTGAAAATAGTTTTACTCTCCTTGTTTCAATTTATGTAGTACGAATGAAACACAGAGAGTCGCATCAAATTTTTATTTGACCATACATTATTTATATAATTTCTTTAAAAAAAGTTAAACTGTTAATTATTGTCATTTATAATACTTTTACCTAATTTCTAAATATATAAATTATTAAAAATTGATTTTAATATATATTTTACCATTTAAATGACCAAAATAACCTTTAACTTAATTTAGATTCCACAAAGTCCACACATGTCGACCATGACATGTGTGATTGTAGACCCTTCTACTATATAGTAATACGTTGTCATCCGTTAAAAAGTTTGACTCATGCTGTGATTTGAATTAACAAATAATGTTATAGATGAAGATTTTCTCAAAGTTCGATTATATATATAAATGAGATTTTTTTCTATTTGAAAAAGGTGTAAGAGAAAATATAGTACAATTTTTTTTTTTAAAAGTTAGATTCTTTATCATGAATAGTTACACTATTGACAGATGCCTTATTTCCTTTGCCATAAGAGCCCTGAATTTACGGTATAGTTCAATTACATTTCTTCTTTTGCAGTAAAGCTAGCTTTCATAGTCGTTGTTGTGCTCTAAAGCACTGATCAGAATATAATGTCTTACATTCCGCCACACAAGAGGGAAACAAAGGGCTCACCATCGCTTGAACCAACTCCGGCACCGGAGTCTCTCATGAGATCTGCTTTCAACAAGAGAAAGGATAAGAATTCCCGCATTCAGAACATTGGTTATACAGATCATACTGTCTTAAAATGGTTCTCAGTAGGTTTGGCTAATGAATTGAGATTTTCATCTCTTGTGAGCTTCCAACCTCTTTCACCAGAGTCCTTTGAGACAAAAGCATGCCTAGAGCCTCTATCTTTGGTTTCAACTCATCAAGGTATACTACTTTTTATACCACAAGAGTACGTAGTTAAATATTGGAAAAAAAATTGTTTGATTAGATGCTATATATATATATGTGGTTTAATTTAACCCGATCATCGTTATTGATGACAAATTTGGTTGAGTGATTTTATAAGATAAAAAATACTAAATTGAGTAACTTTATTGATACAAAACAAGTTAAATGACTTTGCTATGTAATTTGTCGGAGTTAGAGTGACATTTGAGATATTTACTCAATTTGCTTCTTATGATGTTTTTTTTTTGGGGCAAATGCTTCATTAATTTTTTCTAGTTTTGTACCTTTATAGTGTTTTCAACTTGACGTACAAGGATGAATTCAATTTTGGTTGATCTAATATGTGAGAAAACCTAGAAAAAAAACTATTATTCCTAACGGAGGTAAAGGGGGGGAAAATAGAGAAATCATTTTTTCAGATGATTTTTCTATTTTTATGTTGTTTTCATTGATACAACTGTTGGTTTTTTTCTTTATATATAAAAATAGTGCAGCAAAATGATTGGAAATATAGATTGAAATGTCTCTCAATAATTTTATTAAGCAAGGGAATCTGCATAATGTAAAATTCAAAAATAGTGCAGCATAATTTATATGTATACTTTTCTAGGTTGCAGTGAAGGAATAAAGAATGAGCTTATAGATACACCATGGCTTTTGATTGCTGCAAATGTGAAGAAGGATTTACTTTTGTCATTTCAACATATGAAGCGTGAGATGGAGGAATCTGATATGGCACAAGTAAAGCCATCTGTAGTTGCTCGTTTTGGAAAAGTTCTCTTTTATGGGTCAGTCGATCTTCTTCATTTAATTCACATGTGTTATGCTTTTATCGTAACATTTTTCTGTTCTGAGAAACAACATTTCGTATCTTTTATAGCATGTATCAAACACCTTATATATTATATGTATCATGCTGCTTACTTTGTTGTGTTTGAAGCATTATTTTGTTAGGTTATTCGTATACAAATGCGTGTTTCAAAATACTTGTCATATTCTTTGTGATGCAGGATTTCTTCAAGTTGTAAAGATAGCCTAAAACTTAACTCATTGACTGAAACTACTTTGAGAAAAATGAAAGGATCTTTCCATACGGATGTTCCTCCTTCATATATGGATTATGTAGAAAATCGAGTAGTTGAGAATCTCGGGCTAGAATATGTGCAACGGAAAGAACTATACTATGTTAAGGTATATACTACTTTCAAGCTTCTCAAAATTGTCTCCGTCCTACTGTATTGTATTCTTTATTTATCCGTATGTTTTGTAGCTGTCCGATAACTTGAGGACTGAATCAACTGTTTCCTGCAAATGTACTGTGGCAAAAGATCATAATAAGATTCAGCTCTATAAGGTTAGTACTCTAAACCTTTTATGCCTGCAATTTCGCGTAAATGTCATTAACATATTTATACCTATCTCCTTTTTTTTAAAGATTGAGTTGAACCGAGTACGCCACATGGTTGCAGACATGAGCTGTCTTGGAAAGAGCTCAGACCTAAGATTGTTTGTATATAGCAAGAAAATCAAGATGGCTTTATCTGTAAGTTATTTACTCCATTCAAATACAGAGATGTTGATTAATAGTTTATATCGAAAGCTCTTTTTTGTCCTATATATATATATAAGGATTGAACTCTTGATTTCAAGCTTCTCACGATTGTCGTATCTAATTCTCTTATTTGGGTGTTTACAGTAGTATTACATCTTTCTATGAGTACATTCTTGACATTTTTCAGGATGAGGAGATAAATGAAATTAAGGATCTTGGTGGTTCTGCCATTTTGAACTCAGAAGCACCGGGTGGTTTAAGATGGCCTTTAGACAAGCGTCATTCTTCAGGGGGTCGATATGTTGTTAATGCTATTGGTCACACAACTGCAAAATCATATACGAATTCATCAATCAGGTTTAAGTTTCGACATGCTGATCGATCTAAATTCAAATCTTCAACTGGTGAGGTTACACGGGAGATTTTCCTGAAAATGCCTGGAATTGTATCAGAGTTACGCGTAGGTTCTCTTTTCCTGATGACCAGCAATTACATTTCTCATTTTCTTTTATGCTTTTTGATTCTGGATGTCTCTGCTTGCTATGGATGTCTCGAAACCATAACATAGTATTCTTAGCATAAGTATTGACTTGATTTAATGCAGAAGCAAACAATGGACGAAGATCTGGTGTTTGAAATGCTGAAAAACAACTTGAAGTTAATCTGGGATCTTTGTTTGTTAGATGGTTCTTCAGGCTGACCATGTTTCGTTGCCCCTTCACTTTTTGTAAACTGACTATGTGTATTGGAATGGCATGAACTGAGCAGGACCTAAGAACATTGGATGAGACTGTAATTAGCTTTGTTTTTTAAGTTTGTTTTCCCCTAGGCTCCCAACTTTTTGTTCCCTTGATGGCTCGAACTCACAATCTTAGGATTGGAAGTGAGAGGTGCTTACCATCCGAGCAACTCCTTCTTGTCTGTAATTAGCCTTGTTGTTATGCTGTAATGAATAGGAACATCTTACTTGAGTTGTCACATTTCGTTTTACATATGATGTTGGCCACTAATAACTCATTGAATAGTTAACAACCTAAGTTGCTCGGACTCTTCAAACAACATAGATAGCAACTATGTATGTTTCTAGCTTTCTACTTAATTAGGTGTCTCAATATCATTTAAAGCAAAATCTGGATACAACATCGATCCCTTTTTATTCTAACTTGGTTATCCTCTTGGTGTTAATGGGTGATGGGTCCATGAATACAAGCCTGAAATCTTTTTCTAGAAAAGAAAAACTTGTAAAACGAACATATATATTATTTTTCTCAATGTTGTTGATTTTTAACAAATTTTTAATTGTATAGGTTTTCAGCAAAGGGTTTTGATCAAATATGTTGTAAGTCCTACTCAGTACTCTCTCTTTCTTTGTTCCTCTAACAAATAAATAGTTTTTTAGCTTTCATGTTTTTAGTAACTTCTCCCAAATTTATTTATTTTTTTTTTATTTTTTTTTTAACCTTTTTCCCTTCTTCTTTACAGCTTGATTTTTAACAGTGATCGTCTCTAACCACACCCTGGATAACTATGTCCTAACAGCACAACTGGCTTCAGCAGACATTCAACAATTCCTAGGACTTTACATGTTAGTCCATTAATACTGTTAAAAACTGTTCAGAGAACCAATTACTTCAAGGTTAAATAATTATAACTTAAACAATATGTAAACAAACATATTTACTTTGATAAAAACATAAAACATAATTATTCATAAAGGGAGAAGATAACATAAACCTTTAAGCATAAACTACTTACATGTCTTAGGTAGAAAGAGATTTCCCTTTCGGGAGTCCTCGGTGAGCTGAACAAAAACTGGAAAGTAAACTTTACAAACTTTCTCTCACTCTAACACTCTTTTTTTTTTTTTTTTTAACTTTTAAAAACTAAAAATTTAAAAACTTTCTCACAAATTTTCTCACTATGCTCTCTTATTTGCTCTTAATCTTGTTTGCTCTTCTTTTCTCTCTATCTTCTCTTCTTTGGAATGAAGTATATATAGACAATTTTTTTGGACTTCAACTCCGGATTTCAAATTGCAAAAGAAAATCTGCCGGGTGCGCTTTGGGCCCCATCGTCACATGCTCTTCTTTATCAATTTGTCGTTTCCTTTAGTGCTTGCTGACCTCATCCCTTACGTATTTAAATGTTGTCTGACCTCATTGCTTACATATTAAAATGCTGTCTGATCTCATTGCTTATGTATCTAAATTATGTAAAGCCACTGAATCAAAACTCATGCCCGAGTCATCATCTTCATTAGGATCTTGGGCAAATTGTTCCATGGCCGGATTATACCCTGAACTCTCGGAACTTTCTGATTCTTGTCTTGGATGTTCTAGTATTACTTCTTTTGTATTTTCTTTTAAAACCTTTTTTACTGCAGTCTCAATCATATTTTCTATTTTTTTTTGTCTTGTTTTTCTTAAACTGATTCCTTTGTTCTTTGTCTGTGTGGGTTTTGAGGATGATTCCCCTGTCTGGAAACTCGCAGGGAGTATCCTTACACTTTTTGGCAAAGTGTCAGCCATAAACGGATTTGATTTGTCTTTACCAGTTACCGTTTGAACTGGACTAGCTATATCTCTATCCGATATAGTGGATTTCTTTACATTCGTTGGGGAATGTACACCCATCTTATCCATTTTTATAGGAGATGGAGAACTCTAATTTTGGCTTAACTGGTATAATTCAAAATAAAGAGTTTTTTCTTTTTCTTGAAGTGAATGGATTTTTTTCTAATAACTTGTCTTTTTATGTTTTGAGTCTCTCATTTTCACTGTTTGGACGTTTAAAAGCTTCCGTCATAGTTGAACAATGATCACAAAAAATAATTTTATCTGTATCTTTTTGTATACGGTATTGAGGAATGTTTGTATTTTGTTGTCTGATAGAGGGAGTGATATAGAAATTTGGACCTAATTCTCCTCTTGCATAATCAAGAGCTTCAGTTAAGTCATTAAACCCTTTGAATAAAGGGATAGGAGTATTCTTTATAGCATCAACAACTTCTATCCAGGTCTGAAACACCCCTTGTCTTTGTCCTTTGACTACTGCATAAAACTTGAATTTCTTGTCTTGGTTTTTATCAGTAAAGTAATGACTTAGAGCGTTTAAAGTAGAAATAAAATAACTGTTATTTCTAGGATGCTTGTTGTAAGCTATCCATAGATTATCTATCAAACATTTCTGCGGTTTGTCAATCCTGGTCTCTGGCTTGAGTCTGAAAGTCATGTTACATGTTGGATAGTTTAACATACTTTCTGGGCCAAAATGTATTCTTTCTAAGTTTTGTCTTTCCAACATAGCTTGAGGCTTATATTGGGTATTTTGTAATAAACTCTTCAAGTATAAGTCTTTGTATTTGTCTGAAGATTCTCCCATCTTATCTTTGTCTTTTCCTGCATTCATGCTGTAAAAACATGGTTAGTTCATTTCTTGATAATTCTACTCAATTGATCAGCCAAGTTGTTGTCTTTTCCTGATATATGTTCTATTTTTATGTTATAAACGGAAGTAGCATCTAAAAAATTTAACCATCTTCGCTTACTGCTCTTTTTATCATTTATTTTTTGATAAAACTTTGCTATTGTTTCACAATCAGTTCTTATTAAAATTTCTGGTTTATTTAATATGTATAATCTAAAACTATCTAGCCCATATATTATTGCTAAAATTTCTGCATCTATGCTATTGAGATTTCCTTTTTCTTTGTACTTTCCACTTTGGTAAGCACAAATTCTTTCTTCAGTTTTATTACTATATTTATTTGGTCTAGTTTTCAGGACAGCTCCCCATCCTTCTAAACTTCCATCAGTTTCGACTATCAAATAATCAGTTTCTAAAGGTAAAGCAAGGTCTGGAATGTTTTTTATCATTTCTTTTAATTGCTTTTACTAATTTTATATCTTCTATGTTAAAAGTCTTTTGACCTTTTGACCCCGTTTTTGAATACAAAGGTCCTGCTACTTTTCCTAAATCTTTTATAAAAGTTCTAGCATAATTTAAAATTCCTAAGAATTTCTGTAATTCTTTTGTTTTATCTAATCTGTCTGGCATTTCTAAAATCTTTTTTTCTATATGTGGTTGCAAACTTATTTTTCCTTCATCTATTATTACTCCTAAGAATTTAATGTGAGTCTTACATAATTCCATTTTCTTTTTACTTATAATTATCCCATTTTCTACAAATAATTTAAACGCTTGCTGTAAATGTCCTAAATGTTCTCTCATATTTTTACTAAATACCAATATATCATCTACATAGACAATAATAAAACTTTTATATTCTCTAAAGATATCATCTATTTTTCTCTGGAATATTGGAGGAGCCGTTTTTAAACCGAAAGGCATTACCAACCATTCGAAATGTCCTTCTGGACAACTAAACGCTGTCCATTCTATACTTTCTTCTTCCATTCTTATTTGCCAGTATCCTGATTTACAGTCAAATTTGCTAAATATTTTTCTTCCTTGTATTCTATTTATTAATTATGTTTTGTCTGGTAATTTATAACCATCCATTCTAGTATTATCATTTAGTCTTTTATAATTTATTATCATTCTTGCCTTTCCTCTAACTATTTCGCTATGATTCCTTACCATAAAGGCTGCAGATCTATGTTTTGATTTAGATATTCTTATTACACCTAAGTTCATTAATTCTTTTATTTGGGTTTCAAATTCTATTAAGTCTTGATTTGTTGATTCTATTGAAGCTGTTTTTACAATATATTCTGGGTTTATTATATTTAGTTTACATTTTATTTTATTTGCTTCCCAATGTTTTAAAGGTTTTTCTCCTATAATTTCTAGTTCATCTAGTATTTGTATTATTCTTTCTAAATCCTTTTGATCTTTTATTATTCCTATTTGTTGTATTCCTTTCTTAAAGTCATATAACTCCGTATTTATTTCTATCAATGTATATTCTTTCTCATTTTCTTCTATTGCTATTAATGCTAAATCTTCATTTAATTTTTCGCATGTATCACATTTACAATCTTCTTTATTGCATTTATTTTTTACTTGTTCTTCTTTTGGTTTAATATATCTAAACCTATTTTCTACAGGTATGGTTACCACTGCTGTCTGAGTGATATGTTTTGATAGGATTACTCCATCTCTGGTTAATAGGCAGCTTCCATTATTATGTAATAAAAAATCTAATCCTAATACAAAATCTACTTTTATATTTAACTCTCTTACCCGAATTTTTTCTAATTTGTATGTTGGTTTATAAAAATCTGTACAAGTATTTATAAAACTTATTGTTGCTTTATTCACATAATGTTTGTATGTATTATAAGATCCATCCATTTGCAAGGATATTTTTGGATTTGGTAATTCTTTAATTAAATTTGGTGGTATAATTTTCTTGTTTATTATACTTTCCGTACATCCAGAATCTACTAAAGCTAAAGTTTCTATTTCATAGTCCTGAATTCTTATTCTTGCTAAGATTTTTATAGTGCTTATCTTTTTGTCTTCATTACATATTAAACTACTTGACACAGTATTTATCAATTCTTCTTCTGATTCTAATTGTTCCTGTTCTAATTCTTCTTCTATTTTTTCTTTTCCTTTATCTATCTTTTCTATTTTATTTTCTAAAATTTCTACTCTTTTTCTTATCTTTCTTATTTCTTCTTCTAAATCTATTGTTGTGGTTGTTTTACCAATTTCTATAGGTTTATTTTTTATGGTAGTTTTTTCTTCTTTTATTGTTGTCATTTTTTCTATGCATGGTAAACATCCTTCAATATAACATTTTTACACTTTGCTCTTCTATTTCTTCCAGGATACCAATGACATATATAACATTGGTTACTGTCTAATCCTTTTCCTTGTTCAAATTCATGTTCACAAGCTAAAATATATATATTAATACTCCTAAAGGTAAAGTGACCAATTTATATATAAGATTTGACTCCTCTTCATTTTCTCAAATTCTTGTTTGAATTGGAGACACATGACATAGATTAGATTTAATGGCTAAGATTTAATTAAGTAAAGAAAGTTCCTAATCATGAGTTGTATATTAAATATAGGAAAAAAGCTCAAATATGTCATCGAACTTTGTGAAAAGGCTCATCTATGTCATTCGTTTAAAGTTTGGCTCATCTATGCCATTACCGTTTGAGAAAAGACTCATCTATGCCATTATTTGTTAACTGAAAATAATTTCGAAATTGCCAAACCATTTTTTACACGTGATCAATTATGATTAGGCCAAGTCATTAATTAAATCATTTTTTAAAAGAGAAAAAGCGCAAATATGCCATCGAATTTTGAGAAAAGGCTTATCTATGCCATCAGTTAATAGTTTGACTCATCTATATCATTTTAGTTAACAAATAATGACATGGATAAACCTTTTCTCAAACAGAAATGACATAGATGAGCCAAACTTTTAACGGATGGCATAGATGAACCTTTTCTCAAAATTTAATAGCATATTTGAGTTTTTTTCCTTTAAATATATTATATTTGGTTTCAAAAATTGTTGCTATCTTAACCATATATGTAATGACCCGGAAGGTCATTTTTGGAAATTTTGAACTATTCGATAACTACGGCTATTTAATTAACGGATAAATGTTAAATAATTAATTTAGTTGATAATAATGGGCTAAGTTTGAAATTTATTTCCCCATTTATTAAAATCTTATACTATTTGGCCCATATATATATATTAAAATAAGTAGTAGGGCTGGTTTAGTTTTTTTACTTAATTAATTTGGAAAAGAAAATAAAGAGGAGGAACTTACCTGTACATGCGGCGAACACAAACTAGAGAAATCGACAACATTCAAGTAAGCAAATTTTTAAGTTTGTGCCTGCATACAATTATTCTATTGCCACATATATATAATGTTACTCAATTTTTGTATTACATGGGATTGGATAAAGAGTGTAAGTTTTAAAGTTGAACAATCCGTAGTGTTGTGAAGTTTTGGAGGGGGACAAGGTTTTAATGTACGCTATTAACCAATGATAATAAAGGATTGAGGAACTAATTTATGAGTGATGGTTAACAAGTTAGTTAATGGTGATTACAGGATGGCTAGATTGATTTTAGCAATTTATTTTCGTAGCCTTCTAATCAGTTAGCTTCGGCTTTAACTACTTTTATTTTAATTATCACATTATGATTTAAATTATGAGATATTGATAGCCAATGATGAGCTAATAATTGGTAAGTTTTAGATATGATTGAATTGTGTTCAAATATACTGAGGTTCTACGGGAGTTTATTCAAGCTTGACATGTTGGTATGAAATCAAATATTAGGTGTATTGTATTATATGAATATCATTAAGTTTATGATATTGGAGAAATTGGAACCTAACCCTAGGCTTGAAACTTAGGAACTTGAATATAGATTTGAGTGGGTTTTTTTGGTCAAGGCTAAACATATAGCAATATGGGTGTGGTTAGTTTCACAATCTTATGGTGATGATTTATTTGAATAGATTGCATTGATTTGGAAGCACAACGAAATGGAAAGGCTCAAGTCCCAGAGGGATTGTTCGATTATTTGAGGCAAGTGGATTTCTCAACCCTTGTTAAGTGTATAGAATTCGTGTATTTCCTTGTGGTATGTGTTGGGGAGTAATGGGACTTGGTGATGGGTTGACTTGTCCATATTGAATAATTTTAATGATGAAAAAGGGGTAATAAAAGGCAATGTGATTAATTATTGGTGTGTGATGTGTTGAGAATGATTTGAAAGGCTTATCAATTCAGTGTTGATGTTGTATCACGATTGTGTTGTTGTGAAGTGTGCATTGTTATGAAAATGGTCATCTCCTCATTATTTATGTGAACATGTTATTTGCATTGGTTCTGAGACATGGTTGTGACAAGTGTTATATGAATTGAGGAAGAATAAGAAATTAACGAGGATGTACCATTTTGAGGGACGTGTCGCGCGCCGCGACGGATACTACGATTCGAGGGTCGTGTCGCACGCCGCGACGGATTTTATTATCGAGGGACGTGTCGCACGCCGCGACGGATTTCATTATCGAGGGACGTGTCGCACGCCGCGACGGATTTCATTATCGAGGGTCGTGTCGCACGCCGCGACGGATGCATGGACAGATATGTCCCCCATGGGTCCCGGACTGAGAGACAGCGGGTGTGTATCGTTAGGTCAGACATGCATCACTATACTTGACATTGCATTGTGCATCTTTATCATTTGTGAACTTATGAGTACTTTTCTGTGGAACTTGTGATTGGTGAACTTTATCTTGTGTGTTGCTGATCTGTAATTATTGAAGTGATATGGTTGAATTATGTGCTATGTAAATTGTGAACTATTAGGTTGGGCTGGTTTTTATGCAGGTTGTAGTTGTGGAGGTTTGGTTGGGGTGTAAGGAGTACCCGTATTCCATACTCTTAGCTTGTGTTTAGAAGTTTGCTTGCTGAGTACCGTGTGGTTTGGTACTCACCCCTTGCTTCTACAATTTTTTTTGTAGGTTATGAGCCCGGACCTTCATGATACCCTCTCTTATTTTCTTGTCCGAGGCTTCCTATGGAGATTTGTGAGGTAGCTGATTGTCATCTCAGCAGACCTTCTTACTCCTTATTTATGATCTTGTTTTATTCTAGAAACAATATCATTTGAGACTTGTGTTTTCTTTCGAATCCATTGTAATACATTAGAGGCTTGTGCACGTGACAACCAGATTTTGGGGGTTTCAATAAGTTGACTTTGTATTCCGCATGATTAGATGTTGTTAGTCTCTTTTTTTTCTAGTTTTACTTCCACATTTATTATATTAGTTGGGTTTTAGGATGACTTGTCTTGGTGGGATAAGACGAGTGCCATCACGTCCATTTTTGGGTCGTGACAAAATGGTATCAGAGCCCCAGGTTCATAGGTCTCACGTGTATACAAGCCGAGTCTAAGTAGAGTCTTGAGGATCGGTACGGAGACGTCTGTACTTATCTTCGAGAGGCTATGGTGACTTTTAGGAATAATCTTCACTTCTTGAATATCTATCGTGCGTCCTTGATCCGATCTATTTCATATCACTTTATTCCATTCTTTCTCACTTATAGTGATGACTCGTGCGTGGTCCTTCATGCGAGTAGTTAGTGTCGTGAATGGCTTGGAGGTTAGATTTGGTTTAGAAGTGATAGACTCTTGGAGAGGGTGTGTGGCCAAATTCAGAATGTTTAGTGATTTAAAGGGGTTAAGTAAGGTGATGGCTCGTCGATGCATTTTAAGATATTTGAATGATGAGATTAAATAATGGTTTGAGAGAGTTCATGAACGTGCTATCTTTTTTTTTTGGTTAGTTACCCCAGTAGAGGGAATAGTACTTGTGTGGTATAGACAATATATAGAGTGGTTCGAGAATTGGAAGTGAAATGATTAAAGTGATGGCTAGATAATGAACACTGTAACTTTAGAAAATACAGTTAGTAAAGTTGTCATAACATGTATGGGTTGCTTAGCAAATGATGATAATGATGTTGCGCCAATTGAGGTTAGAATTTCTACTATGGTTTTATAGATTGAGTGTATATCAAAGAGGGTCATAATACGACTAATACAACGATATCAATGCTTACTTGGTTGGAGTTATAGAGTGGGTTACTTTTGCTATCGACCTGACCTACGAGATAGTGTATATCGCTTAGGCTAGTGACGGAACAGATTTGGTGATGTTTTGCAGCAACTCAATAGATAGAAACGTGTGGGTTATTTGGGTATGATCTTTTTGATAGGTATGAGGCGTTCTAGTGGTGGATCTAATGGACTTTTACGGAGTGGTAATAGTGGTATATGGGAATGGATACGTCGATTGTCAATTATGAATACTAACTACTTAAAGAGTTATCAGTTGTACCACATGCTCGTATAATGGGATTCAATGTTGCATTCACATTTGAGAAACTAACTAACTTGTCATTACGGATGCTTGGGTTAAGCATTGTTTATAAGGACGCTTTTAGTGATGGATCTTTGGTACGTATTAATGTGTTTAGGTTGTGAAGTGTATTATGAGGATTCTAAATGAGGACTAGTAATTTCATCGTAAGCTCCAAGGGAGTGGATTGATATCGAAATGGAAAGCTTATGGGTAGAGGAAGTCCTAATGAGTATACATGTGTGCAGGTAATTCAGGATTTTAGTAAGAAAGCGCGTATAAAATTGAGTTAGACCTTTGGATTTAGTTGGTATAGCTGGATTTGAGGTGTCATGGCGATGACAAGGTTGACTTCGTGGTGATGGCAAGTGCTAACTGAGCATGATGGTAATAAGAGTTTGTGATGAATTGTGATTGAGATGCAACGATATGATAAGGATTATTGGTTAAACGAATTTTTGTATAGTAATGACGACTTGCGAGTATTTAAGGTTGTGATTTGCTACTATTTGGTGAGTAGCCTGGTCGTATGGAAAGTTGTGGGATGTGTTGAAACACCGCTTGAATAGAATTGAAAGAAGCTAGAGTCATAAATGGAAAGAATTAGTAGGATGTAGTGTAGCCTTCGAAAGGAGGCGAGAGCAATGATCTGATTGTTAGGGCCAAAGATGTATCTTTATAAGGTTAAGAATTGGGTTCAGAGATGTGTGGTTTCATCTATTTTTTTTTTGGGGTATGGTAATAGTTTCTTGGGTTCATCAGATTGGTTAAAAACTGTTGGATAAGATTTGAGAAAGGAGTCTATAGACGTTTGATTCCCATGTGGTCATAAGTTTTTTTTGGTGGTTTCGAGTTTGGTGAAGTGTACTATTGATATTTTAGCGAAGAATATGATAAGATCGATGGAAAGGCAATCAATGATAAGCTAAGATACATGAATTCATAAAAATCTTCAAGGTATGAGATAATGTTGATAGTTAAAAGTATTGGGTTACACAGTTGGATTCAGAATTAAAGTTTTTCATTGTAAGCATGCGTTCATGGTAGCATTTTTAGTCAGGGTATGAATTAGTAAGGTAAGAAATGATCGATCACATCGGTATGAGCATTTTGAAGTACTTGTGCGTGGTTTGGGTCATAAAGTTTGTCACTTTCAATTGTTAAAGGACCTAAGGAAGGGTTCCACTTAAAGTTTTAGGTTTAAAGTATAAGATAGAATGTTATGGGTTGTTGGTCAAAGGATAAGATTGGTAAGCGAGTCAATGAAAGAAACAAGAGTCTAGTATATTGAAGAGTTTAAGGAATTTGAAATTGTGTTATGGAAAGAATTTAAGAAAGGTGAAGGAATAAGACCTCTCGTATAGACCTTTGGTTCGGAGTTGAAGGTTGTATGAATTTGTCTTTGAATTTAGATATGACTATGAGATGTGAAATGGTTCGACACAGACTTACTAGGATTTTATTAGCAACTTTTATGAATATCGGGTTTTGATTTGGGTGAAAAACAATGATGTGTGTAAGATTATGTGTTGTTATGTGGAACTAGATTGCTCAAATTATGGTAGGTGACTTATGGATGCACAACAGGATAAGATAAAATTCTACATGGTTATCATGGATTTTGAGTTTGATTGATACTACTCTGTTGATGGGACTACACAGATTATTATGATGCATTACATAGACATTGGATGGAAAATAAAGGTTATGAGCGTATAATATATAGAATTATTGGAGTGACTAAGGATTTCTCTAAGTATTGGTATGAGTTATATGATGGTTTGAATAATAGTTGAAACTTGGTGTGTGAATGATTGCGTGAAGTTAACATTGGGCGTGATTCAATTGTTGTACCTCGATGGGAAAGTACTTATAGATTTGGGATTAGTGCTATCAGTCTTGGGTGTGACTCGTATTTGTCAGGAAATGCTTAAATGGAAAAAGTGGGAGCCATAGTTTGAAATTTTTAGAGGCAACAATGTGTTTGATAAGAAGACTTTGATACTAGTGATGATTTGAGAGTAGGGTATTGACCGGTGTGGTTATGATTTTTGTTAGTATTAGGAGTCTTGGCTTCAGTGGAGTATTTTGAGAAGCATGTGAAGTTTTATAAATTGAGTATGTGTACGATTGTAATAAGCATTAGACTGGTTGATTGTGGGTGGCTAAAAATCAAGGAAATAGAGTAAAATGAATGAAAATGTTTGATATGGGCACTATGAAATGAGTATCTTATGTTGTTCGATCTTGGTTCCGTATATTCTTATGTGACCACCTTCTTCGTGCTGGACATTATTTAGAGTATGATTCACTGTCTATGCCACGTATGTTTCCACATCTATGGGTGAACTTCTAGTGGTGGATCGGGTGTATCGATCCTGTGATTGTCCTCACGGTAGAGTGGCATCCTTGGGTAGATTTGGTCATTTCATTTATGATAGATTTGGTGTTGTTTGGGATAGTTGAAGTATACTAGTGGTTCTACATGGACAACTTTGCTTATGAGAACTTATAAAAGAACTAACATGAATATTTTCAGTTATTCGATAGTCTTAATATATGTCTTATCATCGAGGTCACATTTTGGCTATGTGTGCTTAAATGAGGAGATCACTAGGTCTAGTTGTACCGTACTTACAATCACGAGAACACATCTAGCCTTTCTGATAGTATTATTAGAGGTTTTGCATGCTTAGGTGTACCGTTCGCTAGGTGGTTACTCGATCATTTCCTTCTTTGGGTTAGATAAGTTTGATCCTCCCCAGATGAGTACCCGATGTCTAAAGATCAATTTTTTATAAATTAAGCTCGTGAAAAGATTATGTTGTGTGAAGGAAATCTTGATAAGATCTGTAATTATTTGAGAATTATGAGTGTGTGGTGGTCGGTTCAAGTTCACTTCTAATTGTAGCCAGTATTGAATCAGAATGTTATCGTGGTTATGCGAGAAAAGAGTCGTCTTGATGGTGGTGTCATAGTCCACTGGATATGGGTTCAGATTGCGTTCATGGGTTAGTTTATGACTTGGTAATCACTCATGATTTGTGGATCTGCCAAATTTTGATTCGAGAGTTCGGTTCTTAGTAGTTGCTCTTGAAGAAATGGTCTTAAGGATGAGCTCGCTTGGAGAGATAAACATTGACTCTGGGAATTATACTTCAGGCTTTTGGTAACATCAATTTTTCTTTCTTCTTATTCTTTATGTTCGAGGACGAACATAGTTTTTAGTGGTGGATAATGTAATGACCCGGAAGGTCATTTTTGGAAATTTTGAACTATTCGATAACTACGGCTATTTAATTAACGGATAAATGTTAAATAATTAATTTAGTTGATAATAATGGGCTAAGTTTGAAATTTATTTCCCCATTTATTAAAATCTTATACTATTTGGCCCATATATATATATTAAAATAAGTAGTAGGGCTGGTTTAGTTTTTTTACTTAATTAATTTGGAAAAGAAAATAAAGAGGAGGAACTTACCTGTACATGCGGCGAACACAAACTAGAGAAATCGACAACATTCAAGTAAGCAAATTTTTAAGTTTGTGCCTGCATACAATTATTCTATTGCCACATATATATAATGTTACTCAATTTTTGTATTACATGGGATTGGATAAAGAGTGTAAGTTTTAAAGTTGAACAATCCGTAGTGTTGTGAAGTTTTGGAGGGGGACAAGGTTTTAATGTACGCTATTAACCAATGATAATAAAGGATTGAGGAACTAATTTATGAGTGATGGTTAACAAGTTAGTTAATGGTGATTACAGGATGGCTAGATTGATTTTAGCAATTTATTTTCGTAGCCTTCTAATCAGTTAGCTTCGGCTTTAACTACTTTTATTTTAATTATCACATTATGATTTAAATTATGAGATATTGATAGCCAATGATGAGCTAATAATTGGTAAGTTTTAGATATGATTGAATTGTGTTCAAATATACTGAGGTTCTACGGGAGTTTATTCAAGCTTGACATGTTGGTATGAAATCAAATATTAGGTGTATTGTATTATATGAATATCATTAAGTTTATGATATTGGAGAAATTGGAACCTAACCCTAGGCTTGAAACTTAGGAACTTGAATATAGATTTGAGTGGGTTTTTTTGGTCAAGGCTAAACATATAGCAATATGGGTGTGGTTAGTTTCACAATCTTATGGTGATGATTTATTTGAATAGATTGCATTGATTTGGAAGCACAACGAAATGGAAAGGCTCAAGTCCCAGAGGGATTGTTCGATTATTTGAGGCAAGTGGATTTCTCAACCCTTGTTAAGTGTATAGAATTCGTGTATTTCCTTGTGGTATGTGTTGGGGAGTAATGGGACTTGGTGATGGGTTGACTTGTCCATATTGAATAATTTTAATGATGAAAAAGGGGTAATAAAAGGCAATGTGATTAATTATTGGTGTGTGATGTGTTGAGAATGATTTGAAAGGCTTATCAATTCAGTGTTGATGTTGTATCACGATTGTGTTGTTGTGAAGTGTGCATTGTTATGAAAATGGTCATCTCCTCATTATTTATGTGAACATGTTATTTGCATTGGTTCTGAGACATGGTTGTGACAAGTGTTATATGAATTGAGGAAGAATAAGAAATTAACGAGGATGTACCATTTTGAGGGACGTGTCGCGCGCCGCGACGGATACTACGATTCGAGGGTCGTGTCGCACGCCGCGACGGATTTTATTATCGAGGGACGTGTCGCACGCCGCGACGGATTTCATTATCGAGGGACGTGTCGCACGCCGCGACGGATTTCATTATCGAGGGTCGTGTCGCACGCCGCGATGGATGCATGGACAGATATGTCCCCCATGGGTCCCGGACTGAGAGACAGCGGGTGTGTATCGTTAGGCCAGACATGTATCACTATACTTGACATTGCATTTCATTGCATTGTGCATCTTTATCATTTGTGAACTTATGAGTACTTTTCTGTGGAACTTGTGATTGGTGAACTTTATCTTGTGTGTTGCTAATCTATAATTGTTGAAGTGATATGGTTGAACTATGTGCTATGTAAATTGTGAACTATTAGGTTGGGCTGGTTTTTATGCAGGTTGTAGTTGTGGAGGTTTGGTTGTAAGGAGTACCCGTATTCCATACTCTTAGCTTGTGTTTAGAAGTTTGCTTGCTGAGTACCGTGTAGTTTGGTACTCACCCCTTGCTTCTACAATTTTTTTTTGTAGGTTATGAGCCCGGACCTTCATGATACCCTCTCTTATTTTCTTGTCCGAGGCTTCCTATGGAGATTTGTGAGGTAGCTGATTGTCATCTCAGCAGACCTTCTTACTCCTTATTTATGATCTTGTTTTATTCTAGAAACAATGTCATTTGAGACTTGTGTTTTCTTTCGAATCCATTGTAATACATTAGAGGCTTGTGCACGTGACAACCAGATTTTGGGGGTTTTAATAAGTTGACTTTGTATTCCGCATGATTAGATGTTGTTAGTCTCTTTTTTTTCTAGTTTTACTTCCACATTTATTATATTAGTTGGGTTTTAGGATGACTTGTCTTGGTGGGATAAGACGAGTGCCATCACGTCCATTTTTGGGTCGTGACAAAATGGTATCAGAGCCCCAGGTTCATAGGTCTCACGTGTATACAAGCCGAGTCTAAGTAGAGTCTTGAGGATCGGTACGGAGACGTCTGTACTTATCTTCGAGAGGCTATGGTGACTTTTAGGAATAATCTTCACTTCTTGAATATCTATCGTGCGTCCTTGATCCGATCTATTTCATATCACTTTATTCCATTCTTTCTCACTTATAGTGATGACTCGTGCGTGGTCCTTCATGCGAGTAGTTAGTGTCGTGAATGGCTTGGAGGTTAGATTTGGTTTAGAAGTGATAGACTCTTGGAGAGGGTGTGTGGCCAAATTCAGAATGTTTAGTGATTTAAAGGGGTTAAGTAAGGTGATGGCTCGTCGATGCATTTTAAGATATTTGAATGATGAGATTAAATAATGGTTTGAGAGAGTTCATGAACGTGCTATCTTTTTTTTTTGGTTAGTTACCCCAGTAGAGGGAATAGTACTTGTGTGGTATAGACAATATATAGAGTGGTTCGAGAATTGGAAGTGAAATGATTAAAGTGATGGCTAGATAATGAACACTGTAACTTTAGAAAATACAGTTAGTAAAGTTGTCATAACATGTATGGGTTGCTTAGCAAATGATGATAATGATGTTGCGCCAATTGAGGTTAGAATTTCTACTATGGTTTTATAGATTGAGTGTATATCAAAGAGGGTCATAATACGACTAATACAACGATATCAATGCTTACTTGGTTGGAGTTATAGAGTGGGTTACTTTTGCTATCGACCTGACCTACGAGATAGTGTATATCGCTTAGGCTAGTGACGGAACAGATTTGGTGATGTTTTGCAGCAACTCAATAGATAGAAACGTGTGGGTTATTTGGGTATGATCTTTTTGATAGGTATGAGGCGTTCTAGTGGTGGATCTAATGGACTTTTACGGAGTGGTAATAGTGGTATATGGGAATGGATACGTCGATTGTCAATTATGAATACTAACTACTTAAAGAGTTATCAGTTGTACCACATGCTCGTATAATGGGATTCAATGTTGCATTCACATTTGAGAAACTAACTAACTTGTCATTACGGATGCTTGGGTTAAGCATTGTTTATAAGGAAGCTTTTAGTGGTGGATCTTTGGTACAATATTAATACGTTTAGATTGTGGAGTGTATCTTGATGATTCTAATGAGGACTGGTGATTTCATCATAAGCTCCAAGGGAGTGGATCGATTTCGGAATGACAAACTTATGAGTAAAGGAAGTCCCCATGAATATACTTATGCGAAGGAAATTGAGGATTTTAGTAAGAAAGTGCATAAAAAATTGAGTTAGTCATATTTGGCTGGTATGACTTGGTTTAAGATGTCACGTTGATGATAAGGTTGACTTCGTGATGATGGTAATGACTACCAAGCATAATAGTAATAAGAGTTTGATAGAATATGATTAGGATGCAACTATAAGATAAGAATTTTTTTGTTAAACGAATTCTATGTGGAAATGACGACTTGCAAGTATTTAAAGTTGTGATTTGCTTTTATTTGGTGAGTAGCCTGGTCGTATGGAAAGTTGTAGGATGTGTTGAAACACCGCTTGAATAGAATTGAAAGAAGCTAGAGTCATAAATGGAAAGAATTAGTAGGATGTAGTGTAGCCTTCGAAAGGAGGCGAGAGCAATGATCTGATTGTTAGGGCCAAAGATGTATCTTTATAAGGTTAAGAATTGGGTTCAGAGATGTGTGGTTTCATCTATTTTGTTTGGGGTATGGTAATAGTTTCTTGGGTTCATCAGATTGGTTAAAAACCGTTGGATAAGATTTCAGAAATGAGTCTATAGACGTTTGATTCCCATGTGGTCATAAGTTTTTTTGGTGGTTTCGAGTTTGGTGAAGTGTACTATTGATATTTTAGCGAAGAATATGATAAGATCGATGGAAAGGCAATCAATGATAAGCTAAGATACGTGAATTCATAAAAATCTTCAAGATATGAGATAATGTTGATAGTCAAGAGTATTGGGTTACACAGTTGGATTCAGAATTAAAGTTTTTCATTGTAAGCATGCGTTCATGGTAGCATTTTTAGTCAGGGTATGAATTAGTAAGGTAAGAAATGATCGATCACATCGGTATGAGCATTTTGAAGTACTTGTGCATGGTTTGGGTCATAAAGTTTGTCACTTTCAATTGTTAAAGGACCTAAGGAAGGGTTCCACTTAAAGTTTTAGGTTTAAAGTATAAGATAGAATGTTATGGGTTGTTGGTCAAAGGATAAGATTGGTAAGCGAGTCAATGGAAAAAAACAAGAGTCTAGTATATTGAAGAGTTTTTAAGGAATTTGAAATTGTGTTATGGAAATAATTTAAGAAAGGTGAAGGAATAAGACCTCTTGTGTAGACCTTTGGTTCGGAGTTAAAGGTTGTATGAATTTATCTTTGAATTTAGATATGACTATGAGGTGTGAAATGGTTCGACTCAGACTTACTAGGAATTTATTAGCAACTTTTATGAATATCGGGTTTTGATTTGGGTGAAAAACAATGATGTGTGTAAGATTATGTGTTGTTATGTGGGACTAGATTGCTCAAATTATGGTAGGTGACTTATGGATGCACAACAAGATAAGATACAATTCTACATGGTTATCATGGATTTTGAGTTTGATTGATACTACTCTGTTGATGGGACTACACAGATTATTATGATGCATTACATAGACATTGGATGGTAAATAAAGGTTATGAGCGTATAATAAATAGAATTATTGGAGTGACTAAGGATTTCTCTAAGTATTGGTATGAGTTATATGATGGTTTGAATAATAGTTGAAACTGGGTATGTGAATGATTGTGTGAAGTTGACATTGGGTGTGATTCAATTGTTGTACCTCGATGGAAAAGTACTTATAGATTTGGAATTAGTGCTATCAGTGTTGGGTGTGACTCGTATCTGTCAGGAAATGCTTAAATGGAAAGAGAGGGAGCCATAGTTTGAAATTTTTAGAGGCGACAATGTGTTTGATAAGAAGACTTTGATACTAGTGATGATTTGAGAGTAGGGTATTGATCGGTGTGGTTATGATTTTTTTGTTAGTATTAGGAGTCTTGGCTTCAGTGGAGTATTGTGAGAAGTATGTGAAGTTTTATAAATTGAGTATGTGTACGATTGTAATAAGCACTAGACTGGTTGATTGTGGGTGGCTAAAAATCAAGGAAATAGAGTCAGATGAATGAAAATGTTTGATATGGGCACTATGAAATGAGTATCTTATGTTATTCGATCTTGGTTCTGTATATTCTTATGTGACCACCTTCTTCGTGCTGGACATTATTTAGAGTATGATTCACTGCCTATGCCACATATGTTTCCACATCTATGGGTGAATTTCTAGTGGTGGATCGGGTGTACCGATCCTGTGATTGTCCTCACGGTAGAGTGGCATCCTTGGGCAGATTTGGTCATTTCAGTTATGATAGATTTGGTGTTGTTTGGGATAGTTGAAGTATACTAGTGGTCTACACGGACAACTTTGGTTATGAGAACTTATAAAAGAACTAACATGAATATTTTCAGTTATTCGATAGTCTTTATATTTGTCTCGTCATCGAGGTCACATTTTGGCTATGTGTGATTGAATGAGGAGATCACTGGGTCTAGTTATACCGTTCTTAAGAGTTGTCTACAATCACGAGTACTCATCTAGCCTTTCTGATAGTATTATTAGAGGTTTTGTATGCTTGGGTGTACCGTTCGCTAGGTGGTTACTCGATCATTTCCTTCTTTGGGTTAGATAAATTTGATTCTCTCTTGATGAGTACCTAATGTCTAAATATCAGATTTTTATAACTTAATTAAGCTCGTGGAAGGATCAAGTTGTGAGAAGGGAATCTTGATAAGATCTATGATGGTTTGTGCATTATGAGTGTGGTGGTTGGTTTAGGTTCACTTCTAATTGTAGCCGGTATTGATTCAAAATATAATCGTGGTTATATGAGAAAAGATTCGTCTTGATGATTGTGTTATGGTCCAGTGTATTTCGGCTCAGATTGGGTTCATGGGTTAGTTTGTGACTTGTTAATCACTCCTGATTTCTAAATCTACCAAAGTTTGATTCGAAAATCCAGTTCTTAGTAGTTGATCTTAATGGAATTGTCTTAAGGTGAAACTTACTTGGTGAGATGAATACCAACTCAGGAGGATCATAACTCAGGATTTCGGTAAAGTTAGGTATTCTTCCTTCTCTTCTTTATGTTCGAGGACGAACATGGTTTTTAGTGGTGGATATTGTAATGACCCGTTAGGTCATTTTGAGAACTATTCTTCTCTCCTTCATAAAAGACCCTTTCTGTAATTTTTTTATGGGAATCTCGGACTATTCGTTTAACTATAGTAATTAATTGACATGTATTTGTTAAATAATTAATTTATTAGTCGAAAGTAAATGGGCCAAGTTTGGAATTAATTTAATACCCTATATCACTTGGCCCATGTATAAAATTAAGTTAACTAATTGTTATTCTTTTTTTTCTGCTCCTAACGCAAATCCAGTGCGGCTGAAATTCTCGGAGAGAAGTCGATCTCAACATCGACAACAATTCAAGCTACGGCTTCAGGTACAAGTGAGCTCAACCTTTTGTATTAATGGAATGAATTCTTAATAGTAGGTATACATTAATTTACAATTTGTTGGAAATTATCGGTTCTGGAGAAATTCTTTAGAATTAGACAATTGCTATGGCTTTTTTATTGAGTGGAGGTACTCGATTAAATTGTTAGGTTAGTAATTTGAGTTATACATTCAATATAGTAATATAAATTGATAATCTAGAGGGGTTAAATTGGTTGACCAATCACGGTCCTAATTTTGGTAAAATAGTTGGGTTTGAATTTATATTTTGGTCATCATATTATATTCAGCTTTTCAGGAAATTTTTGGAATGCTATACATATATTTGTATATTAGCATTATTAGTGGAAAGTGGCTTTAGCCATTACGTGTTTCGGTTGTAAAATAATGCAAAAAATAAAAACAAAAAAAAAAATGTAGTCAGAGCAAGCAATGATGGCAAGTAGTGTATAAGATGTTGATGATGTCCAATGATAGTGTTAATTATTAAGGATATTATATTATGATGGATTAGTATAGTTTAGTATAATTTTGCACATTGATTCATCATCCAAGGTTACTGGTGGTGGAATATGATTTCTCGTTGAAGTATTTTTATTCTTATCACATTATTATTATTATCAAGTTTTGATATATTGAGATAGATAATTAAATATTAGGTGTATTGAACTATATGAATACCATTAGACTTGTGTTATTTGAATAAATTAAGACTTAACCCTAAGCTTAAAATTTAGGAATATGAAACTTGGCATATTAGTTGGCACCAAGATTTATGAATTTAATTATATATTAGGAAGAGTTTTGGGTCTAGGTTAGATACATAGTAATATGAGTGTCTACGGACTCGTTTTGCTTATAAATAATGCATATTTCATAGATTGGGAACACTTTGAAGCTTTGCGAAAGGGAAAGGAAAGATCTCGAGGATTTGTGACATGTGTTCAGCATTCAAGGTATGTTAAGACTTTCAGACTTCGTTGAATGACATTTTTCTAATTAAAGATTAAAAACGGAATAGACAATGGGTAAGGGCGAAAGATGGGGGTCTCGTACCAATGGTGTGACGGGCATTGGTACGAGTACCGGGGTTATAAAGGGAAAGTTTATTACTATAGAATGCGAATTGTAATTTGAGAATGCCAAAGCATGTGGGCATTAGCTGATATATTGTTGACTTGGCTTCTTTGGTGTATTGTGTTTCCTTATTGAACCTGTGTAATTGTAATAATTGAGGTGATTGTATGTCATGTCGACATTTGATTTATTGAGACGCTGCATTATTCCCTTTTATTGAAATAATATTGTATACATGCGTTGACATGAGATTGAGTATAAGTTGGGCACGTGGAGATCGTCCGTGCTGGGGATTGTGAGATGTTATGATTTTAAGTTGGGCACGTGGAGATCGTCCGTGCTGGGGATTGTTTATTTTATGATAGTGCGTTGAGATCGTCCGCACAGACACGTGGAGATCGTCCGTGTCGGTATATAGACCTCGCGAGTCTCCCATGGGTCATGAACTCTCGATGTATTTCTGAGAAGTATCATGTATATACGGTTGAGAGAGTACTTGGCATCTGAGACATATCATTCATGGTGTTGCATTGCATTGCATCTCATTACATCCTCATTTTTGCTGATTATGTGTCTTATTGGTGATTGGACATTGTGTGATATTTAACTATCCCCATTTGATGAAACTTGACTGATGTGTATAGTGTAGACTTGTAAACAAAAAAGATGATTTTCTTGTATGAACTCCCGTCACTACTTCTTCGTTGTCGGTCTATGAGATATGCTGGGTACACGTGGTTTCGTACTCATACTACACTTGTTGCACCTTTTTGTGGTGCAGATCCAATTCCGGATACGAGCACATCTCGTGGAGATTTTTGAGTCCGAACTTGGAGTATCTTGGAGTTGTGGTGAGCTGCTTGGCTGTTCCGTGGCCCACACCTCCCTCTATTTTATTATTTATTCTGTTGCTTTTGTATACAGACAGGATCTTTCTTAAGTTAGGCTTGTCATTTCAGTTTCAGACTTGCATCGTATTTTAGAAGCTCTTGTACTTATGACACCAATTCTTGGGTGGTATTTTGTTTTCCGCTTTTCGTATTTATGAAGACTATGGTTGGAAATATTCTACTCATTGTTGACTTTTCCCTTATTTACTTAGTTAAAAAGGTAAAATTAGTGGGTTGGCTTACCTATCGGTTGGGAACATAGGTGCCATCACGACATGTGAATTTGGGTCGTGACAGTATGTTGGCTTATGCTCCTCAAAATTTGCATGATTTCATCTTTGAAATGATAACTCACTCCAAGCCTTTGTAAATTATCAATAAGCTCCAACTTTTCTAATTCGTGTGATCCCTCAACCATCATCATCATCAAATTCTTCTTCATTTCCTTCATTAGTTGGTTAAAATGCTTCACATACTTCTCTCCCTATACAACACATTTACAAATGATCAGTTATTGATATAGTATATACTCCATCAGTTTTAATTTGTTTGTCTGATTTTGACTTGATTCGAAGTTTAAAAAAACAAAAAAGACTTCTGAATCTTATAGTTTTGAACTAAAGATACATAAATATAATGTACCAAAATGTTTTTAAATTTTTTTGCCTTAAATATACACTATTAGAAACAAAGGTTTTTTCCACCGTAAATCAGTACAAAATTTGTGCTATAGAACATGATTTTCCACTCATTTCCCACCTAACCGGCGAACTCATTATGGGAAATAGATTGTCATCAAAATAATGGGAAGCTTCCTACTTTTTTTCATATGAAAACATTATTAATTTTTTCTTTTCTCATCGATTCAATCAAAATATTTGTGAAAACAAGCACTAAACATTTTTCAGTAGGAAGAAAGTGATTCTTTAGTAGTGATATCATTAAAGAGTTGTCAAAAAAATAAAGAGATATCGATATTCCTTTTGAAACGAAGCGTAAGACAAACAAACTAAAACAGACTAAATACATTTAATGAATGACAAGATGAATAAACAAAATATACATACTGCATAATCATTGTGAATGGATTGAACATATTGAAAATCCCACATGGGAGGTTTGTAATTCCCAGAACGCCTAGTATGATTTTGAGGGGTTGTAGAGAGGTTGGCTTTTGAGATAACTATTGATGGTTTTCCTCCACATAAAGAGGGAAACTTGTTGGTAGTAATAGGTGGAAATATAGCCATAGGTATTATTAGCATCCCCATATTGATTGATTCCTTTTGGAGTCCCAACAAGTAACTATAAATAGATTCTCTCAAGCACACACCATTAAAATTTGTTGAGTTTTTTTTTTTTTTGGTTAATGAACAAATTTCTTGAGCTTTGATTGAGTGGCAACCATTTAGTACCAAATATATATATATATATTTCTTTTCTACTCTTCTGTCCAATAATACGTGTTCACTATCGGCTTTGCAAACCTTTTAAGTAACTATAAATAGAACGGTAATTTTACTATATCACCCTTTGAATAAAATAAATACATTGTTTTGAAAAATGTAATAGAGAAATAACTATAATTAATGATAAGGGTAAATTAGGAACTAAATATAAAATTATCCATTGATTTTATAAAGTGGACAAGTATTGTTGGACATCCCGAAATAGTATAGTGGACAACTATTGCTGAACGTAGATAGTACTATTATAGAAGAGTGAGTTAACTTTGTGGTATCAACATGTGTGCTTTGTCATTTCATGATTAGTTGTTATATTATTTTCCTTTTTTTTTGTTTATTCCACATGCATAATATTAGGAGATTCACAAAATTATTTATGCACAATTATTAATGACTCTATTTCTTCATATTATTTGTTCATATTTTTATTTACACACTCTTTAAAAATTCATAAATAAGGAGTATATTTACTTATTTACCTTTTAATTCTTTTTAATACTTTTTTCATTTACTTTTTACTTATCACATTTGGACTTGACACATTCATTAAGAAAATAATGATTGACATGACTATTTTATCACATTAACCATTATAATTGATGTTTTTCTACTATTATAGAAGAGTGCGTTAACTTTGTCGTATCAACATGTGTGCTTTGTCGTTTCATGATTAGTTGTTATATTATTTTCCTTTTTTTTTGTTTATTCCACATGCATAATATTAGGAGATCCACAAAATTATTTATGCACAATTATTAATGACTCTATTTCTTCATATTATTTGTTCATATTTTTATTTACACACTCTTTAAAAATTCATAAATAAGGAGTATTTTTATTTATTTACCTTTTAATTATTTTTAATACTTTTTTCGTTTACTTTTTACTTATCACATTTGGACTTGACACATTCATTAAGAAAATAATGATTGACATGACTATTTTATCACATTAACCCTTATAATTGATGTTTTTCTACTATTATAGAAGAGTGCGTTAACTTTGTCGTATCAACATGTGTTCTTTGTCGTTTCATGATTAGTTGTTATATTATTTTCCTTTTTTTTATTTATTCTACATGCATAATATTAGGAGATCCACAAAATTATTTATGCACAATTATTAATGACTCTATTTCTTCATATAATTTGTTCATATTTTTATTTACACACTCTTTAAAAATTTATAAATAAGGAGTATTTCTAATTATTTACCTTTTAATTCTTTTTAATACTTTTTTCGTTTACTTTTTACTTATCACATTTGGACTTGACACATTTATTAAGAAAATAATGATTGACATGACTATTTTATCACATTACCCTTATAATTGATGTTTTTCTACTATTATATAGGAGTGCGTTAACTTTGTCGTATCAACATGTGTTCTTTGTCGTATCAACATGTGTTCTTTGTCGTTTCATGATTAGTTGTTATATTATTTTCCTTTTTTTTTGTTTATTCCACATGCATAATATTAGGAGATCCACAAAATTATTTATGCACAATTATTAATGACTCTATTTCTTCATATTATTTGTTCATATTTTTATTTACACATTCTTTAAAAATTCATAAATAAGGAGTATCTTTACTTATTTACCTTTTAATTATTTTTAATACTTTTTTCGTTTTACTTTTTACTTATCACATTTGGACTTGACACATTCATTAAGAAAATAATAATTGACATGGCTATTTTATCACATTAACCCTTATAATTGATGTTTTTCTACTATTATAGAAGAGTGCGTTAACTTTGTCGTATCAACATGTGTGCTTTGTCGTTTCATGATTAGTTGTTATATTATTTTCCTTTTTTTTTTGTTTATTCCACATGCATAATATTAGGAAATTACAAAATTATTTATGCACAATTATTAATGACTCTATTTCTTCATATTATTTGTTCATATTTTTATTTACACACTCTTTAAAAATTCATAAATAAGGAGTATGTTTACTTATTTACCTTTTAATTCTTTTTAATACTTTTTTCGTTTACTTTTTACTTATCACATTTGGACTTGACACATTCATTAAGAAAATAATGATTGACATGACTATTTTATCACAATAACCCTTATAATTGATGTTTTTCTACTATTATAGAAGAGTGCGTTAACTTTGTCGTATCAACATGTGTGCTTTGTCGTTTCATGATTAGTTGTTATATTATTTTCCTTTTTTTTTGTTTATTCCACATGCATAATATTAGGAGATCCACAAAATTATTTATGCACAATTATTAATGACTCTATTTCGTCATATTATTTGTTCATATTTTTATTTACACACTCTTTAAAAATTCATAAATAAGGAGTATTTTTACTTATTTACCTTTTAATTATTTTTAATACTTTTTTCGTTTACTTTTTACTTATCACATTTGGACTTGACACATTCATTAAGAAAATAATGATTGACATGACTATTTTATCACATTAACCCTTATAATTGATGTTTTTCTACTATTATAGAAGAGTGAGTTAAGTTTGTCGTATCAACATGTGTGCTTTGTCGTTTCATTATTAGTTGTTATATTATTTTCCTTTTTTTTATTTATTCCACATGCATAATATTAGGAGATCCACAAAATTATTTATGCACAATTATTAATGACTCTATTTCTTCATATTATTTGTTCATATTTTTATTTACACACTCTTTAAAAATTTATAAATAAGGAGTATTTTTACTTATTTACCTTTTAATTCTTTTTAATACTTTTTTCGTTTACTTTTTACTTATCACATTTGGACTTGACACATTCATTAAGAAAATAATGATTGACATGACTATTTTATCACATTAACTCTTATAATTGTTGTTTTTCTACTATTATAGAAGAGTGCGTTAACTTTGTCGTATCAACATGTGTGCTTTGTCGTTTCATGATTAGTTGTTATATTATTTTCCTTTTTTTTTGTTTATTCCACATGCATAATATTAGGAGATCCACTAAATTATTTATGCACAATTATTAATGACTCTATTTCTTCATATTATTACTGATACCAAGTTTGTCACGACGCAAAACAAGTCATGAGTGGCACCCACACTTAACCTCCTAGGTGGGAGAACCAACGAATCCAAACCCCAACTTATATTAATTGTTCAACAACAAAATACAACCATAATGCGGAAGCTCACAACTTAAAGTATAAAAATAAAAGAAACCTTTAGAGTTTATTACATATTATCCCCAAAACCTGAAAGTCATCACATCAAGGACATCTATTCTCAAAATATCAAGTCTAAGAGTATTAAAGATATCAAAATAAATAAATAGGACAATGTATGTCCGAAAGCTAAGGACATCATGCCATGACCGAGAGAAAATCCAACAGAAGCTAGATGAAATAGCTCACCCTGAATTCTGATGTGCTGGAGACAGACTAGAGCTGAGGGCGAGTCGAAGTCGGTGGTACACTCGCTGCACTCCACAAAAGGAAAACGAAGGAAACATAAGTAGGGATCAGTACAAGGCAATATGTACTGAGTAGATATCATCGGTCGACTCAAAATAGAAACTGATATGCATAAAGTAATAGTATAAAATCAACTATAGCACGTAGCAGGTGGCAAGCAACAAACAATATAATCAAGTGACAAACTTGGTATCAAAGCTTTAGGTTTGATGATCTCATGACACAAAGACAGGTCTAGTAGAGTCTTGCAAAACGGTACGGGGACGCCTTTACTTTTCTTCGAGAGGCTATAGGACTTTAGGAAAACTCAGTTCCTTTTTCTCTTTCTTTCGTGCTATTACTTGAATCCAATTGGTATCTAGGCGATACAAATTGGTATCTGACCTTCTTCACTCTATTTCGCAGATGGTCAAAACTAGAGCAACAAATCGGGCAGCGCCAACACCAGCAAGAGAGGATGCGCCTGAGCCAACTGTAAAGGTTGTAGCCCGAGGGAGAGTAGTAGCGAGAGGCCGTGGTAGAGGTCGCGGGAGAAAGACCACCAGGGGCAGAGGACATACAACTGTTCCAACTAGGGATAGAACAGTGACCCCTTCACCGGCCGATGAGGTAGCGAGAGAGGGTGATGAGGTATAGGATGAGCAGGTTCATGAGAAGGAAGCACCACCCCAGCCTACACCAGAGATAATCAATCAGGTTCTGACTTATATCAGCGGGTTATCGTATCAGGGCCAAGCACCCCCAGCGTTTTCTGCACTAGCCCCTCAGGTTCAGGGAGTACAACATTCAGCTGTTGTGGCTCCCCGCATGGATGCGTCCTTGGAAACAGACGCGTTTCCCCGATTGACTACAGGGCCTATAATGACTAGTGACCAGCATGACCTCTTTATTAAGTTCTTAAAGTTGAAACCTCCAATCTTTAAGGGTACTGAATCTGAAGATGCTTATGATTTCCTTGTTGATTGTCATGAGCTGCCTCATAATATGGATATAATGGAGCGATTTGGTGTTGAATTTGTGACATACCAATTCCAGGGAGACGCTAAAATGTGGTGGCGGTCTCATGTTGAGTGCCGACCGGCAAATGCACTACCTATGACCTGGGCAGCATTTTCTAGTGTCTTCATGGAAAAGTATATACCCCGAACTTTGAGAGACAGGATGAGAGACGAGTTCTTGAATATTGAGCAGGGGAAGATGTCTGTTACTGCTTATGAGGCCAAATTTTGTGCTTTATCCAGGTATGCCACTCAGCTTTGCTTTAGTCCGCAAGAGCGGATTCGCCGCTTTGTGAAGGGATTGAGGTCAGATTTGCAGATTCCAGCTTTACAGGTGGCTACTTCTGTAAAATCTTTCCAGGAAGTGGTTGACTTTGTGATAGAGGTAGAGGGGGTGAAGCCAGATGACTTCTCCAAGGTGTCAATGTTTAAGAAGTTTCGTAAGGGAGGTGAGTTTAGTGGTTCTTACTCCAGGGGCAGGGTTCTAGGGGTTATCCATCCCGCCCTATTCAGTCTTCATTGCAGGTTTCAGCTGAGGGTCCGTCACAGACCGGCCAACCTTTTTCTGAGTTTGGTGGTTATCTTCAGTCTTCTTTGTCTTCACAGAGACCCACTCTCGACTCAAGGACTTGTTATGGATGTGGTGAAGTTGGGCATATCAGAAAATATTGCCCGATACAGAGCCAGGCTCAGTATGATCAGGGTTACAGAGCCCCAGCAGTTAAAGGTAGGGGTGGTTATGGTAGAGGCCGTCATTCTGGCGGACGTGGTGGCCAAGGTAATGGTGGTCATCAGTCCAGCCGGGGTGGCGGGCAGGTTGGAACTACTAGAGCACAGCCCGGACAGGGGCCATGGTCAGACAGGCGACAGAGCCCATTGTTATGCTTTCCTTGGGAGGCCAGAGGCTGAGGCATCCGATGCTGTTATTACAGGTACTCTTCTGGTCTGCAATCGCATGGCTTCCGTATTGTTTGATCCTGGATCCACTTTTTCTTATATATCTTCCTCACTAGCTAATGGACTTGAATTACGTTGTGACTTACTTAACATGCCTATTCGTGTTTCTACTCCTGTTGGTGAGTCTGTGTTAGTTGAGAAGGTGTATAGGTCTTGTCTTGTGACTTTTGTGGGCAGCAAAACTTATGTAGATCTGATTATTCTAGAAATGGTTGACTTTGATGTAATTCTGGGTATGACTTGGCTTGCTCCAAATTTTGCTATCTTAGATTGCAATGCTAAGAGAGTAACCTTGGCCAAGCCTGGGATAGATCCACTAGTGTGGGAGGGTGATTATATTCCCGCTCCAGTTCGGATTATCTCTTTTCTTCGTGCTAATAGGTTGGTGAGTAAGGGTTGTTCAGCTTTCTTGGCACATCTCAGGGATGATGCTTCCAAATTGCTTTCAATTGAGTCTGTTTTCATAGTTCGTGAGTTTGTGGATGTTTTTCCTGCAGACCTGCCTGGTATGCCACCAGACAGGGATATTGATTTTTGTATTGATCTTGAGCCAGGGGCTCGCCCCATTTCTATTCCACCTTACAGAATGGCCTCGGTTGAGTTGAGAGAGTTGAAGGCCCAACTTCAGGAGTTGTTAGGTAAAGGTTTTATTAGTCAGAGTGCCTCTCCTTGGGGTGCTCTAGTTTTATTTGTGAAAAAGAAGGATGGTAGTTTTAGGATGTGTATAGACTACAGGCAGCTGAATAAGGTGACTATTAAGAATAAGTACCCAATTCCTCGCATTGATGACTTGTTTGATCAGCTACAGGGTGCTTGTGTGTTCTCTAAAATTGATTTGAGGTCTGGTTATCATCAACTGAAAATACGAGCAGCGGATGTGCCAAAAACTGCTTTTCGAACCAGGTATGGGCATTATGAATTCTTAGTAATGTCTTTTGGGCTTACGAATGCCCCTGCTGCTTTCATGAGCCTAATGAATGGAATTTTTAAGCCATATCTGGATCTCTTTGTTATTGTATTTATTGATGATATTCTAATCTACTCAAAAAGTAGGAAGGAACATGAAGAGCATCTGAGAATTGTATTGGGATTGTTAAGGGAGAAAAGGTTGTATGCCAAATTCTCCAAATGTGAGTTCTGGCTCGATTCAGTGTCCTTTTTGGGGCACGTGGTTTCTAAGGATGGAGTGATGGTGGATCCCCAGAAGATTGAAGCAGTGAAGAGTTGGGCAAGGCCCACTAATGTTTCTGAGGTAAGGAGCTTTGTTGGTCTAGCTAGCTACTACCGTCGGTTCGTCAAGGGATTCTCTTCCATTGCTTCCCAGCTGACCAATTTGACCAAGCAGAATGTTCCATTTGTATGGACGGATGAGTGTGAAGAGAGTTTTCTGAAACTCAAAACCTTGTTGACTACTGCACCGATTCTTGCCTTGCCCGTGGAAGGTAAGAATTTCACTGTTTATTGTGATGCATCTTATTATGGTTTAGGTGCAGTGCTAATGCAGGAGAAGAATGTAATTGCATATGCTTCAAGGCAGTTGAAAGTGCATGAACGTAACTATCCGACCCATGATTTGGAGTTGGCTGCGGTTGCATTTGCATTGAAGCAGTGGAGGCATTACCTATATGGGGTCAAGTGTGAAGTGTATACAAATCATCGCAGTTTACAATATGTGTTCACCCAGAAGGACTTGAATTTGAGGCAGAGGAGGTGGATGGAGTTGCTGAAAGATTATGATGTTACTATTCTTTATCACTCAGGAAAAGCTAATGTTGTGGCTGATGCCTTGAGTAGAAAAGGAGGGAGCATGGGGAGTTTAGCCCACTTACAAACTTCTAGGCGCCTATTGGCTAGAGAGGTTCAAACTCTGGCCAATGACTTTATGAGGCTGGAGGTAACTGAGAACGGAGGATTCTTGGCCTGTGTGGAGGCACAATCTTCTTTTCTTGACAAGATTAAAGAAAAACAGTTTGATGATGGGAAGTTGAGCCGAATTCGTGATATGGTAATGCGAGGAGAGGCCAAGGAGGCCGTGATTGATGAGGAAGGCGTATTAAGGATTAAGGGGCGAATATGTGTGCCCCATGTTGATGATTTGATTCAAATTATTCTTGCAGAGGCTCATAGTTCGAGGTATTCTATACATCCTGGTGCAACCAAGATGTACCGTGACCTGAGACAACATTATTGGTGGAGTAGAATGAAGCGGGACATTGTTGATTTTGTTGCCCAATGTCCGAATTGTCAGCAGGTAAAGTATGAACACCAGAGGCCTGGAGGGACACTTCAGAGAATGCCCATTCCTAAATGGAAATGGGAAAGAATTGCAATGGACTTTGTGGTTGGTCTTCCAAAGACATTTGGTAAGTTTGATTCTATATGGGTAATTGTTGATAGGTTAACTAAGTCTGCGCACTTCATTCCGGTCAAGGTGACTTATAATGCAGAGAAGTTAGCCAAGCTCTATATCCGTGAGATTGTTCGATTGCATGGAGTTCCAATTTCCATCATATCAGATAGAGGTACGCAATTTACTTCTAATTTTTGGAAGACCTTGCAGGCTGAGTTAGGTACTAGATTGGATCTAAGTACCGCATTTCACCCTCAGACCGATGGGCAATCTGAGCGAACAATTCAAGTGCTGGAGGATATGCTTCGCGCATGCGTGATAGACTTCGGTGGTCATTGGGATCAATTCTTACCCTTGGCAGAATTTTCGTACAATAATAGCTATCACTCGAGTATTGATATGGCCCCATTTGAGGCATTGTATGGGAGGAGATGTAGGTCTCCCGTTGGTTGGTTTGATGCATTTGAGGTGAGACCTTGGGGTACTGATCTTTTGAGGGAATCGTTAGAGAAGGTGAAATTCATTCAGGAGAAGCTTTTAGCAGCTCAGAGCAGGCAGAAAGAGTATGCAGATCGGAAGGTCAGGAACTTAGAGTTCATAGAGGGAGAGCAAGTGTTGCTGAAAGTTTCCCCCATGAAGGGTGTAATGAGGTTTGGTAAGCGAGGTAAGCTTAGTCCGAGGTATATTGGGCCATTTGAAGTCCTTAAGCGTGTGGGAGAGGTAGCCTATGAATTGGCTTTGCCTCCAGGGTTGTCCGGAGTACACCCAGTATTTCATGTGTCTATGTTGAAGAAATATCATGGTGATGGAAACTACATTATTCGTTGGGATTCAGTCCTACTTGATGAGAATATGTCTTATGAGGAGGAGCCTGTAGCAATTCTAGATAGAGAGGTCCGCAAGTTGAGGTCAAAGGAGATTGCTTCTGTGAAGGTCCAGTGGAAAAATCGTCCAGTTGAGGAGTCCACTTGGGAGACCGAGGATGATATGCACATAAGATATCCACACCTTTTTGTCGATTCAGGTACCCTTTCTTATCATCGCCTTCTTTTGACCGTTCGGGGACGAACGGTGGGTAAATTGGTATCTAATGTAACGACCCGTTAGGTCGTTTTGAACATTAGACCTATCTATTTCATAAAGGACCTTTTCCGTAAATTTATAATGGGAATTTTGAATTACTCGTTCAACTACGTTTATTTTATTGATAAGTATTTTTTTAATAATTAATATAATTAGTAGTTAATGGGGGTTTATTAATTTCTGAGTCATAACATACACGAGCTTCGTTGCCAATAACACAACAACATATCGTGGCTTCAGGTAATAGCCTAAACAAAATTCTAATCCATTTATATGCATTAATTGGTAGGAGCTTATCTATAAATAAATTATATTATATTGTTGGTGGAAAGATAAGCGAAGTTGCAAATAAAAGGTATGAACAGAGTATTTGTAGGTTTAAGGGTTGTGCAACAATGGCTAATGATGAGCCAATCATTGGGGAATAGGTTATATTATAGGATAAGTTCAGCATGCCATGCGTATAGGGAATTTTAAGGGATTAATTTTAGGGTTCTGTGGTTTAGATGTTTGTTTACGTAACTTGGCTTTGATTTCAATTTTCTTATAGTTATCACATTATGATTTAAGTTTTGATATACTGAGGTACGTAATTAAATATTAAGTGTATCATATTATATGAATTCTATTAAAGTTATTATAATTGAAAGAATTGAGACTTAATCTTAGGTTAGAAATTTATGAAATATTAGACCTGATATATTAGTGAGTATCAAAATTTAGAAAATTAATTATGGATTTGAGTGGGTTTTTGAGTAAAGGCTAGATATATAGTAATATGAGTGTCTACGGATTTGTTTGCTTATGAATATTGTATACTTGATAGATTGGAAACGTTCGAACGCATTGAGGAAAGGGAAAGCATTGGGGAATTAGCTTGCTTGACTTTGGTTCTTCGGTTGAGGTAGGTTATGGTTTATTCTATGTGATAGATAGACTCTTAATAGTGATTGATAGTCATTGAGTGATATTGTGAAATTTTCTATGTACTTGGTTGTTGTGGTTTGGATGATTCATGTGTTGTTGTGAATGGTCTGAAATCCTAAGACCGCGAAATCTATAATCTTAAACTTGTTTATTAAAGTGATGCCTTGAATAAAGAAGGCTTAATGAAATATTGATAAGGAAGTGGAAAGAGATGATAAATAATGACAAATGAATTAACAGTATTATTGGATCGGGTGTCACGTTCCGACACAGTATTATTGGATCGGGTGTCACGTTCCGACACGGTGTTATTGGATCGGGTGTCACGTTCCGACACAGTAATATTAAAGAAAAACATATTGAATTAACTTAATTTACTAAATCTCAAAGAACTCATTTCCCAAAAGAGCGTGGTGTGGAGGCCTGAGTCCTCATGTGTGTTCTTGATATTGTTGACTGATTGTATACTTGATTTAGTGTTGTTGTCACTTGTTCATGTGATTTGTTGCTTGCCACCTGCTACGTGCTATAGTTGATTTTATACTATTACTTTATGCATATCAATTTCTATTTTGAGTCGGCCGATGATATCTACTCAGTACATATTGCCTTGTACTGATCCCTACTTGTGTTTCCTTCGTTTTCCTTTGTGGAGTGCAGCGAGTGTACCACTGACTTCGACTCGCCCTCAGCTCTAGTCCGTCTCCAGCACATCAGAATTCAGGGTGAGCTATTCCGTCTAGCTCGTGTTGGATTCTCTCTCGATCATGGCATGATGTCCTTAGCTTTCGGACATACATTATCCTATTCATTTATTTGATATCTTAATACTCTTAGACTTGATATTTTGAGAATAGATGTCCTTGATGTGATGACTTTCAGGTTTTGGGGATAATATGTAATAAACTCTAAAGGTTTCTTTTATTGTTTACTTTAAGTTGTGAGCTTCCGCATTATGGTTGTATTTTGTTGTTGAACAATTAATATAAGTTGGGGTTTGGATTCGTTGGTTCTCCCACCTAGGAGGTTAAGTGTGGGTGCCACTCATGACTCGTTTTGGGTCGTGACAAACTTGGTATCAGAGCCTTAGGTTTGATGATCTCATCACACAAGGACAGGTCTAGTAGAGTCTTGCGGAACGGTACGGGGACGCCTTTACTTTTCTTCGAGAGGCTATAGGACTTTAGGAAAACTCAACTCCTTTTTCTCTTTCTTTCGTGCTATTACTTGAATCCAATTGGTATCTAGGTGATACAAATTGGTATCTGACCTTCTTCACTCTATTTCACAGATGGTCAGAACTAGAGCAACCAATCGGGCAGCGCCAACCCCAGCAAGAGAGGATGCGCCTGAGCCAACCGTAGGGGTTGTAGCCCGAGGGAGAGTAGTAGCGAGAGGCCGTGGTAGAGGTCGCGGGAGAAAGACCACCAGGGGCAGAGGACAGACAACTGTTCCAACTAGGAATAGAACAGTGACCCCTCCACCGGTCGATGAGGTAGCGAGAGAGGGTGATGAAGTAGAAGATGAGCAGGTTCATGAGAAGGAAGCACCACCCCGGCCTACTCCAGAAATGATCAATCAGGTTCTCACTTATATCAGCGGGTTATCGGATCAGGGCCAAGCACCTCCAGCGTTTTCTGCACTAGCCCCTCAGGTTCAGGGAGTACAACATGCAGCTGCTATGGCTCCCCGCATGGATGCGTCCTTGGAAACAGACACGTTTCCTCGATTGACTACAGGGCCTATAATGACTAGTGACCAGCATGACCTCTTTATTAAGTTCCTAAAGTTGAAACCTCCCGTCTTTAAGGGTACTGAATCTGAAGACGCTTATGATTTCCTTGTTGATTGTCATGAGTTGCTTCATAAGATGGATATAGTGGAGCGATTTGGTGTTGAATTTGTGACATACCAGTTCCAGGGAGAAGCTAAAATGTGGTGGCGGTCTAATGTTGAGTGTCGACCGGCAAATGCACTACCTATGACCTGGGCAACATTTTCTAGGGTCTTCATGGAAAAGTATATACCCAAAACTTTGAGGGACAGGAGGAGAGATGAGTTCTTGAATATAGAGCAGGGGAAGATGTCTGTTGCTGCTTATGAGGCCAAATTTTGTGCTTTATCCAGGTATGCCACTCAGCTTTGCTTCAGTCCGCAAGAGCGGATTCGCCGCTTTGTGAAAGGATTGAGGTCAGATTTACAGATTCCAGCTATACAGGTGGCTGCTTCTGCAAAATCTTTTCAGGAAGTGGTGGACTTTGTGATAGAGGTAGAGGGGGTGAAGCCAGATGACTTCTCCAAGGTGCCAATGTTTAAGAAGTTTCGTACGGGAGGTGAGTTTAGTGGTTCTTACTCCAGGGGACAGGGTTCTAGGGGTTATCCATCCCGACCTATTCAGTCTTCATTGCAGGTTTCAACTGAGGGTCCGTCACAGACCGGCCCGTCTTTTTCTGAGTTTGGTGGTTATCTTCAGTCTTCTTTGTCTTCACAGAGACCCACTTCTCAACTCAAGGGACTTGTTATGATGTGGTGTGAAGTTGGGCATTATCAGAAAATA